>CM050432.1:1241446-1582954 GCA_027564155.1 Gymnocypris eckloni scoliostomus
GTTCATCACCTGCCTTGGTGAGAACAACAACATCTGGGCAGATTCTTCTGTTGTTAGTGATCAATAATGTCTTTAACTTTCTCTGAATATCAGGTCACGGGTCCATCAGGCTGGTGGGTTCTGGGGAGACTGTGCAGGAGGCTGGAGGTTTTCACAGTGGCTCATGGGGACAGTGTGTGATGACTCCTGGGATATTAAAGATGCCCATGTGGTGTGCAGACAGCTGCAGTGTGGAGTGGCCCTCAGTAACCAGCAGGTACCAGCCTGGTTTGGTCCTGGTTCTGGACCCATATGGCTGGATGAGGTGAAGTGTAAGGGGAATGAGACGTCCCTGTGGAGCTGCTCTTCTTCAGTCTGGGGGAAACATGACTGTCTACACAAGGAGGATGTAGGAGTCGTGTGCTCAGGTAAACAGTACTCTAGTGTGAATGTTTTATCAAAGTTGTATTTATTGTTTTCCACGAAATATGTAATTATTAAACTCTTGTGTGATGAGGAGTGGAGAGTTCTTGTATCACACTGGTGGGGTTTGTTTTACAATAATAACTGTCTGATTGTACAGCTCATGGCTACTTATAAAAAAATTAATAAGTGGACATGAAATATAGTTTTTTTTTAGTAAATTATTTTATAATTTTAAATATCCATTTTTATTAAGTAATATTACTATAGAAGTTTCCTGAAGTATTATGTATTAAACATTTTAATAACATTAAAAGATGCATGTTTTTAGATTAATTTTGAGCTGGCAGCTTGCATTATACGTATATTAATCAGTTATTTTGCTGATATTTATAGGTTTAACACAACCTGAACTGAATTGTTTTAATACACATTTTCCATCTAGAGTTTAAAGAGATCAGGTTAACTGAGGGCTGTGAAGGGAATGTTGAGGTTTTCTACAATGGATCCTGGGGTAATGTGTGCTGGAACCAGATGGAAAGAGACACAGTGAGTCTGATCTGTCAAGAGCTGAACTGTGGAAGATCTGGTGTTTTATCTGATTCTACAGCAAGACTGAAATCAGCTCCTAACTGGCTGGATAAAGTAACATGTCGACCACATGATTTAAATCTGTGGCAGTGTCCATCTTTACCCTGGGGACAAAATGAATGCAACGAATATGAAGTGGCTAAAATCCTATGCTTAGGTAGGATGATATATAAATGATTTAATATGATCTCAGTAGTCTTTTTTTATTTTTTTACATGTTTACTGTATGTCTAATGTGATGAGCAATGAAATAAGCTGATGGGACAAAATTATTTGAGGCTTAAATGTTTAGCATTTTCCACACTAATTTGTTTTCAATTAGAGACTAAATATTCTGTTCTTCTTTTTTATTCTCAGAGGATCAGACACGCGAGCCTCCTCAGAGTCGTCTGACATGTTCTACCTCACCATCTCCTCACCAGAGACCGTGTTCAGGTAAGTTTTTGACAACAAATGTGTTAAATGTTTCTTAATGTAAACGTTGTATTTTCCTAGTAAATTATTAATATCTGCATATTTTAACAAATATTATTTTCCTCCAAAATGAATTATGCTGTAAAAACATCCAACTACAGTTTTAGTGTTTTTTTTGCTGAAGCTGCTCAGTGCTGGTTGATGTGTGTTTTAGATCATGTTCCTCTCAGACTGAGTGGAGGTAAGGGCCGGTGCTCTGGGAGGCTGGAGGTGTATCATGACGCTGTGTGGGGCTCAGTCTGTGATGATCAGTGGGACATCAGCGATGCTCAGGTGGTCTGCAGACAGCTGGGTTGTGGAGCAGCACTGAGGGCTGATAGGAATTTAGTCTTTGGCGCTGGTGAAGGTGTTATGTGGCTGAACAGAGTCGAGTGCAGAGGGAATGAGATTCACCTGTGGGACTGTCCTCTCTCCCTGAAAAACCACACCGACTGCTCCCACAAAGAGCACGCTGGACTCACCTGTGAAGGTCACAGCTAAACACTGAGGAATAACATTTATTTTTAGAACATTTTGGAGTGTATAATTTGTGCATTCAATAAATTTGCATAAATTGTATTTACTTATTTTTCTACATTGCCAGATTTGTCAGTGTCCACTGCTACAACAACATTAGCTTCTCCAGTTTCTCCTCCAGTGCGCTCAACATCAGTCTCTCCTCCACAAACTCCTCCAGCAGCGTCTCTCTCCGTCCCCCCAATGCTTGTGATTGTACTGGGAGTTGTGCTCTTACTGCTCTTAGTGCCACTGCTTATACTGATTCAGCAGAACAGAGTGATGAGGAGAGGTAGGAGAGATCCAGAGACTGTCATATTGTGTCGTATTCAGTGTCTGATCAGTCATGTGTTGTGAACTGACAGCAGGTTTGTCGTCTACACTCACAGCTCTCTCTAAGAGGAGACACAGGACGACGACTGAGGCCATTTATGAGGAGATTCAGCACAGACACAATCACTTCACTCAGAGGGGTGAGACATGAGCCATCAATCTCATTTAACACCATTAATAAGAGTCTGTCAGACAGTTGATGTTCATCTATTATTAGTCCTGTTAAACCTCCTGCTTCAAACCACATAATTCCTGACATAAAACCACAGAGCTGCAGGTGCATGCTTATGAGTGTCTACCGGTGTATATTTATGGAAGGCAGTGAAGAACGGGTTCATGTGAGGTTATATGTGTGTTTGGTAATATAGGCCCAACAAAAAACATGGCATTTCTGTTTCTAAAGCTTTTTGTGTGTGTGTTGTCACGAACACAGTGCTACATGATCCAGAGGAAAAGAGGATTCAGTCTGTTTGTAATGATGAACATGTTTCTGACTGTTCTGCTCTCCTTTAACAGGGAGTCTCATCTCTGAAGAACTGCATTCTGGGTATGAAGATGCTGATGAGCTTCTCTCAGGTTAGAGAGATGAAATATAATTAAATAATACCTAAAATAAATAATGGTCAGACTCCAAGAAATATCTCTGACTCTGTTAAAGCTACTCATAATAATAAAACTTGTATCTTATTAAAAAGTTCTAGATTGTTTATTATAATAATGTCAACAATGCCAGGTCTCAATACCTGCAACAGCAGTTTACATTTTGTGTCAAAAAATATTTCACAAACACCCAAATACATGACATGTTTTGTTGCAGAAGAGATGAAGGAAATCATGCCAGGATACTATGATGAGGTCATCACTGATGGACTGAAACAAGTTCGTAAAACAGGTGTTACTCTGTTTTATATACATACACATGTATTTTTATTTATTTTTTCTGATAAACTTGTAGAAGACACACCTGAGACCTATTATTATGTCATGACAGGTGGGCAGAACTCTTATATTAATGTGTTGTTACTTTTTTGTTTGTTTAACAAAATACCTTTAAAATGATCCTCAGTACTGATATGATGATATAACATTTGCTTTGTTTATATCTTCACGTATGTGTAGTGGACTCACCGGAGCATTATGATGATGTCATAATTATTGGACAGAACTTTAAAGGTGTAACAGGTGAGTCACACAGAACTGCTTTTTATCATCAGCTGCTGTATAATATATATATCACGTTATATAATGAACATGCATTTAAGCCATTAATGAATCATCATCATAGGTTTATCAGGTTTAATCTAATAGTCTCAGACAGTCATGAAGAGAAAGCGATCAATGACACAAGCTGTGTTCCACTTTACAATGTGAGGTTTTATTTCACTCGTGTATCAGAGGAAGATCAGGAGGAGTATGATGATGTGAAGAACAGCAATGAAGATGAGAGAAACATGTTGGGTTGGTTATTGTTACCTTTTTACATAATCTACTTTTAATCATTTTATTTATAATTTAAACCCAATGTAAACTAAATAATGATAAGAATGGAAAACATTTTTTGCTTTTTTTTTTAAACAGACTATGATGATGTGGGGGAGAAGTCAAATAAAGTGGGTGGAGCCATATGATTCTGAGGATAATGTTCATGAAATCATATTACAGTTACTGGTTCTACTGGGAGTTTCTTATATTGATGCTAATGCATAAATGCCTTGTGTTTTTTATGTAAGTTTACATGCTTTACAAAATTTAGTATTCAACAAATTTTTGTATTTGGCCTTTTATTTTTATTATCAATGCTTTTCAACTAATAAACCAAATATATCATTCATTCATGTCACAAAAATATTTTTTAAAGTACGGATAGAAGGATAAATTATGCAAAATCCTATAAATGTTTAAGGAAGCCCTTTTAGGCAATTCAGCTGCTGACAGCATTTTATAGCTAAATATAATAATAAATATAGATCTACTTATTAGATATTATAAAGCATCATTTATTTTTACGTACTTGAGTTAACTCAAGTAAAACAATTGAATATTTTGTTAACAAGAAATATTACTGGGAAAGATAATGGCATGCACATCCTTGTAAAAAAAGAAAAAGAGAAAAAGAAACATTCACCCAAACTGCAGAGTTTATTTTGTGATATTTTATTTGTCTATTTTAACTTTAAATAGTCTTATTTTATGGTTGATACTGAATTATTTGCGCTGAGCTTGAATCTTATGCAGCAATAGCTCCATATGCAGATTGAGGTTGGGCTGACCCTTCTTGGTTTTTCTTTTCAACAACTGATATGTTACTATTTTCTTCTCCTTATATCCTCCTTCTCCTTCTTCCTCTCGCTGATCTTTGTATTTCTACAATTCCTACACAGACACGCTTTATAAAGCATGCATCAGTCTTTTGCCAACGAATGTAAAGGATGATTAAAATGTGTATGGTTACTTGATATAATGAATCTTTCCTTAAAGGGATAGTTCTAATGTTGGGCGATATGGTAATTTTTCATATCGTCATATCGCCAGCCTGTGAGATCGCTGATACACGACATTGTGCCTTTAGAGAGAGACTCTCTGTACTTGTCATAGGCTATTTCATAACTATTTGGTGATTTTAAACTGCGCGTGCGTGTGTGAGAGAGAGAGAGAAAGCCTGGAAGTACCAATAACCGAAATAATATACTTTTAAACATACTGAAAAACTAACATGTTAAATATAAAAATATTTAAAACAGCTAGTTCATATTCGGATACAGCAGTCATACATCGCTATTATGACTGCACGTCCACTGTGACAAGTTTGCCGCATCAGCGTAGAAGTTATCAGTCTAAAAATCAGTCACGGTTAAAATCAAAAGTAGATTTATTTTACAGAGAAACAGTTTAACAGAGTTTAGTCTTCTCTGATTTGTTACTTAGATTTTAATGGAACTAACATTGAGTCATCTCTTGTCCATGAGCATGTATCATTCATTCACTTTTGCTCTTTGAGCGGATAAAATACACCCCAGAAAGCAGAGGAAATCGGACGTTCCCCCAAACACACACAGTAATAATGTGTTGACACGATTCACGCGATCAAATTCCCATTTTTGTATATATAATTACTGCAACGCCGCATCAGGGCTCTACAGCGTGCATTGCACTGAAAGCTACTGCGTCGAGTCGACTATTAAAACATATGCCTGATGTGGACCCAGATGGCATGAACATCGCTGAGGAGCTAAAAGTTTCTAACATAACGTTACTTGCTTTTGCAATTGAGTAATGTGACAGACAGAAAGTGCATCCATAAACAAAGTGTGGACAGAGTGTAGTCTAAATAAGAGATTCATTGTGCAGTGTTAGGATCGCGATCAACTAAGATGAGTGACAGCTTTTAATGATTAAGGGAGTTTGCAAATGTGATATTGATTTAATACAACAGTTAATTAAACAAGAAGTTAATATTAAGTGACTAATATTGTCTGACTACAACACCATGGACTTATTTTGCTCTATTTCCTCAACGAAAATAGTTTCAGGCACAGTAACAGCTGTGCCGCTGCACATCTCCATTCAAACACAGCGTGATTCATTTAAGAATGAACTGCGTTTTAAATTAATCTAATGTGTCAATGATTAAATTACCCATTCATAAAGACTGAATGAATCAGGTGTTCAAACGAATCAATTGATTGAATGATTCAGTATTCAAATCAGCGACTTGCCGCCACCTACTGCCAGTTTTAGTTACATTTTTAAAGTATATTTTTGTTATTCAAATCATTTGATATTTCTATATTCAAAAATAAATAAAAAAATCTAAACCTCTTAGCCTCATTAATCATCTGAAAATATACCTATAAGGCACTTAATTTCAGTTCCGATTTCATTTGATTGGTAACTTATTCTTAATCTACTTCATATTCTTGTTTTTATTCTGTTGTTTTAATTCGAAATGTTACAAAGATTATATATATACATATAAATATATATATATATATACCTATACATATATACATACATATACATATATACATACAAATGATGACACTTTTAATAAAGTTACAAAATGCCATTACAAAGGTAAAAACTAAATTCTATAAATCACTTTAAGGAGTCAAAATCGTCTGTCTCATAATGGGAAGGTACTTTTTATCAGAATTTTTATTCGAAGAAAGCTGTGGTGGTTAAACGATTCAATTTAATATCATAACATGCAAGGTCCTGCAAGTCATCTGTGGAAAAATACAAGACCCGCAAACTGCGGCTACAGAACAGCAGGACCTTGAATGTTATTGCAAATTAGTTTTAATCGTTAACCACCACAGCTTTGTTCTCGTTAACGACACGATTCGTGTCGAATGCAAGTGACGCCGCAGGTAGCAGAAAGTAAGCAGCGTGTCAGACTTTGTCTTCCTCTGCCTTTGTCTCCTCACCCTTATATGGTCCTTCCTGTTTCCCAGTCATTATTAGTTCAGTCAGTGTCAGCCTTGTCTTGATTATGTCCCAGGTGTCTCCAGTTATGTCTCCCTATATAAGTCTGTTCTACCCAATGTTACCTGTGGATTATTGTTAATGTCATGTGTCCAAGCCGTAGATGTCCTTACCTGTGTTCCTGTCTCCGTTGTCTCTCATTAAATACCTGCTTGTCAGAATCCTCGTTGTCCTGGATCCCGTGTACCGTGACAGAATAATCCACCATATAAGAGCTACTCATCTTCCTTCACGGCGATGGAGTTCGCCGCCTGCTTTTCGCCTTAGCGGCGGAATCTCTCCTTCATGGAGTTCGCCGGAGAATTCTGCAAGCTCGCGGACGGAGCTCCACGACGCTGCAATCCTCCATCTGTTTTGGCTCGGGCAAATTACCAGCCCTATGGATCTCCCAGACACCACAGGATTGTGTTGGAGAGAGGATCTACCGTGTCTGGAAGTTACGTCCCAGTCAAACCATCAGTGTCTCCGCTGGCCCCCGAGCTCTTCTTCGTCGCTGGTTCTGCCAAGCTCTTCTTCGCTGGTGCCGCCCAGCTCGCCTTGTCGGCTGGTTCCCGAGCAACAGCCGAGCTGCGTTAGCCGAGAGTAAGGCTTCAGCGCCGCCGAGCTGTTCAGCGCCGCCAGAGGCGCTTCAGCGCCGCCGAGCCAGTTCAGCGCGCCGAGATCCAGTGGCTGCTCCCGACAGCGCGGTGCCTGCTCCGAGACTGCGCCCAGTGCCTGCTCGAGGCTGCGCCCAGTGCCTGCACTCGCCAGTGCCCTCCAGTGCCTGCACCTCGCCAGTGCCCTCCGGTGCCTGCACTCGCCAGTGCCCTCCGGTGCCTGCACCACGCCAGTCCAGTGCCTGCACCACGCCAGTGCCCTCCAGTGCCTGCACCACGCCAGTGCCCTCCAGTGCCTGCACCACG
The DNA here is from genome assembly GCA_027564155.1 of Gymnocypris eckloni scoliostomus. Classification (NCBI taxonomy): domain Eukaryota; kingdom Metazoa; phylum Chordata; class Actinopteri; order Cypriniformes; family Cyprinidae; genus Gymnocypris; species Gymnocypris eckloni. The sequence goes on from CM050432.1 coordinate 1,249,129, forward strand.
CCAGTGCCCTCCAGTGCCTGCACCACGCCAGTGCCCTCCAGTGCCTGCACCGACAGCGCCCAGTGCCGGCTCGTGTGCGCTTCAATTTCCCGCTGGTTCCGTCCAGCTCTTCCGAGCTCCCCGAGTCAGCGCACCAGCCACGCTGGCCCACGCTGGTCCGCCCAGCTCACCTGGGCCTCCGCTGGTCCCGCCCAGCTCACCATTGCCTCCGCTGGCCCAGCTCAATTTTGCCCACGCTGGTTCCGTCCAGCTCACCTGGGCCTCCGCTGGTCCGCCCAGCTCACCATTGCCTCCGCTGGTCCCGCCCAGCTCACCTGGCCCACGCTGGTTCCATCCAGCTCTCCAGGGCCTCCGCTGGTCCCGTCCAGCTCACCATTGCCTCCGCTGGTCGTCCAGCTCACCTTGGCCCACGCTGGTCCCGTCCAGCTCACCTGGGCCTCCGCTGGTCCCGTCCAGCTCACCATTGCCTCCGCTGGTCCCGCCCAGCTCACCTTGGCCCACGCTGGTCCCGGCCCAGCTCACCTGGGCCTCCGCTGGTCCCGCCCAGCTCACTTTTCTCCGCTGGCCCTGTCCAGCTCGCCCACGGCTCCTGAGCCTGGGATGGGGAGCTTCCCAAGAAAATTTTGGGGCTACCTCCATGGCCACCCGAGCAGCTCCTCCATGGCCGCCCGAGCACCTGCCATGGCCTCCTCAGTTCCGCCCCTCCGTGGCGCCTGATCCGCCATGGCCGCCAGAATCCCGGATCCGCCATGGCCGCCTGATCCGCCGTGGCCGCCGGAATGGATCCGCCATGGCCGGAATCCGGATCCGCCATGGCCTGATCCGCCGCGGGCGCCGGAATCGGATCCGCCATGGCCGCCGGAATGGATCCGCCATGGCTGATCCGCCCGCTGAGTCCCCGGATCCGTGTGGTCCCGGAACGGGCACGCCCTGGAGGTCACCTGCCCCAGGTCCTGAGGCCTCCAGGTGCCCACCCTCCTTTCGTCAGACGACGCGCCTATTGGAAGTAATGTCAGACTTGTCTTCCTCTGCCTTTGTCTCCTCACCCTTATATGGTCCTTCCTGTTTCCCAGTCATTATTAGTTCAGTCAGTGTCAGCCTTGTCTTGATTATGTCCCAGGTGTCTCCAGTTATGTCTCCCTATAAGTCTGTTCTACCCAATGTTACCTGTGGATTATTGTTAATGTCATGTGTCCAAGCCGTAGATGTCCTTACCTGTGTTCCTGTCTCCTCCGCTTGTCTCTCATTAAATACCTCGTTGTCAGAATCCTTCTCCTGGATCCCGTGTACCGTGACACAGCGATTGCAAGTGACATTGTAGTTTTAGTTTATTTTTCTTGTCTTCACCACCTGGCTACTGTTGTAAAATGTTGAGAGATTCAAACAAAAATTATCAATAAATAGAACAAAATAAAAAGACTGCAAGTGACATCACTCGTGGAAGCGCAAGTGTCTGAGCATGCTGAGAATGCAAGTGCAAGTCTGCAGCCAGACCCTTTTCCTGCAGAAGAGTGCGGACGGATCGTCCGCGCGGTCTCAAATTGCCTGCACGGCTGTCCGCGCAGCTGTCTTGATGACGAAAATTACGTAATGCGGACGGTGCGCGGATGCGGACGGATGCGAAAATAAAGGCTGCTTTATACTCGACGTGTCCTCAAGTTTGCTTGGGTGTCATCGCGGTTTTTGTAACATTTTTGTAACTTTCCGCGCAGCTCCACTTCCGAAGATGCACGAGTTCTGGGCGATTCTATCCGAACATACACGTTTGTGCCAGCATTTGTGTGAAACAGAAGCAGTTTAATGTGAAGTTCAAACTCTATCAGGATGTCATTGGTACCCTGGAAGATTTTTTATCTCAGTTTTAGTTCAGTCATATAATGTCTGACATTATATGACTGACAGACTGCAACAGTTTGAGTTAAAAACCTTTGTTTGTGTTCTACCGAAGAAACCAAGTCACCTACATCTTGGATGCCCTTGGGGTAGAGGTCTGCTACCCGACCGAACCAGGGTCCCGAAATACTTTCGGTTTCGGTTAATGTTTAATGGATAGCCTCGGGCTCGGGTCGGGTTTGTAGCTAAACCAAAACTATATGCAGAGGCCATTTTCATAGACGCACGCACACATTGCACACAGATATCAGAGATCGCGAGAGCACAAACAGCACGGAAACTTTTATTAGTAAAATAGCTTGACAGGCTACTGAGAAGTCACAACATTATATTTATCTGCAATGAGGCGCAAAATCGCTGTTTTTGAAGTAAGTAAGCCTCATTGCTTGTAGAGAGAGACACAGACGAGGTTCACATGCACGCCGAACATTCATACCCCTTCTCTCGCTAATTCAAATAAATGATTAATGCATTCAAATAAATACAATCTTATTTAAGATCTTATGTCTGATTTAAAGTAGACAGAATGCTAATGTAACCCCCACGGGTCCGCACCAACTCACACTCGCATCAGTCGCTAGGCCTCTTTTGAGGTCAGGAGAGTGAGGTTTTACACTCAGCCCTTACTGGCATACATCCGTTACACTAACGAGCCTTAACTGACAAAAAATGACCATTATTTGCACGGTGGAAGAATTATCTTCTTGTCCATACAAAATTCATAAACTCGGCAGAATGTATGCGACCGCTGCCCCTGATGTTCACAAACTTTCATAACTGGTAAATGTTTGTGAAATGGCAGAGCCTTGATTAATCTGTTTCTTTGCATGCAATCGTGAAATGCAGCCTTTTTCCTTTTTTTTTTAGTTGGCTATTCGTTGGGGGGGGGATTTCGGGTCGGGTCGGGTTGGGTCAGACAATCTCGGGTACGGGCCGGGTTCGGGCTTCAGTTTTGAGCCCGTGCAGACCTCTACCTTGGGGTAAGCAGATAACGTCACATTTAAATTTTGGGGTGAACTATCTCTTTAATGACATCACAAAGGAGATTCATTATGAAACTGAAAACTGCAACAATTCCATTGTACTGATGAGCTTAAAGAAGTGCAATTGTGCACAGAGTATACATTTTCTAGTTTTTATTTCCTCACCTCTCGTTTTCTTGCACATTTCCTCTTTTATTATTTCATATTCTTGCCTTGTTTTCTGATATGATGAAATTTTCTGCTTCTTTTGGATGAATGGAGTCTTATGGGAGCTGATGACACAAATCAGAAATGTGGCTTTGTATGTGTGTATATATATATATATATATATATATATATATATATATATATATATATATATATATATATATTAGTGGTGGTCATATCGGCGTTAACGTGTTGCTAACGTGAGTTTATCGGCGATAAAAAATATCGCCGTTAATCTATTCTCAAAGTTGTTGGGAGCTGGGTCTATACGCAAGCTATGATGACTTTCACCCTGATATTTTAGCGGATGTATACCTAGAATTGCACTGTAGGGGCCGAGAACAGTCTAACTAGAGGCTGCAATCCGTGATGGACAGATTGTTAATTGGTCTATGTGGTAATACAATCGGGCAGGACATCCAAACGCCACCTATCATTCATCAACCTCAAATATGGCTTTTCATCTGAAAGATGTATGTAGTAGCAACTTTACATGGCCAATATGATGTTAACCTAGAGAAATGTGCGCTATTGAAGTGTTTGTATGGAAAGTGGAAGCGTTGCTGCAGGACAGGCTCGCCACTTGCTCTTAAAATCTTATTTTGGTCATACAGATAAAAGTAGCCTAATATATCTTCGAATCTGTAAAGACTCTTTTATTTGTGTGCACTCAGAATAACAACAAAGTATGCTTTTAAGCAAACAGGATGCGCTTTAGGTCTCATGTGAACTTGACGAGAAACTCAAACTTTTCAAAAAATATATCTATAGAGAGTGAAATGTCTAAAAATAAAATAGAAGACGTGTGTGTAGCATGGATGATTTACATGAAATTTAATCTGTGCAACACTGTGCATAAGATGGCTTTCAGTTCAATATAATAACAAAAACGACATTTTGGGTTTTTATTCAGCTAATAAGGTTAGCTGTGATCTGTACTATATTTTACTGTAATTGACAGTTATCGGCAAAAAACAACAACAACGGGAAGTCATTCTTAAACATTTTCCCCAGTTTTTCATGGGATTGGGACGGAAGAGATTAAATGTGATGCATTTTGGAAACAGGAGATGAGCCCTGGTCTAATCGCCACCTGGCTTGAGAGAAACCCGTTCTCAAAGACTTACTTTAGTCATTATTTGGGTAGCACATATATTCTGAATGCCTTCGCAGAATTCAAATGAGCCATTTTTATCTAGATTAATCTAGATTAATTCCAAGATTAATCTAGATTAAAAAATTCATCTATGCCCACCACTAATATATATATATATATATATTTTTTTTTTACTAGCTGTTACTGTACCTGTCAGACTCTGCTGGTTCATTAGCTGAATCAGAGGCAGTAGTTTGGTCAGTCGTTGTGTTTGAGATGTGTTTTTCAGTGTTAGGAGAATCCAACACTGTTTTTAGTTCACCCGCCGCCTCTGTCTCTTCATCTACTGCTCTACCTTTACATCTTTTCTTCTACTTTTCTTGTTCTTCTTCATCTAGTTTTTCTCTTTCAGCCAGGTATAGATGTCTCAGATGCTCAGGATATTCCTCTTGTAACTGGACTTTTGGTGGTTGTATTTTCTTCCTCTCCTTTCTGAGAAGTTTGTTATATTCATGTTTTATTTTCTGAAATTCAAACAGGACACACTCTACATTTAGTCCTCCTCCTATGCACAGTGGTATACAGTATATTGGTCGATGTCAACAATATATGTCAACTTATATAAGAAAAATACATATTTAAAAAAATTAACCAACGTTAAAGCAAAGATACATTTGTAAAAACACGGGCACGTGCGTTTTACACTGAATTGTCTAATTTCGGACATCTTTATTTGTCACTGACACTTATGTCAAATGTGTTTATGCATTATGAAAATTCTTCATCTAAAATACATTTACATAAATGGTAATTATTTACGTGGCTGTGTTTAAAGTGAACTACTCACCCTCGTTTAAACTACCATCAAAAACGTTGTTCTCCTGAACCCATTGTCTTCTCCTTTTGGCGTTGTGTGATAAACCACCATGTTCAAATTTGTTATTTAAGTATTTTCCTCTAATCGGACCTTTACTATTTGCGTTGTGTTTTAAAGGTGCCATGTTTCTGTTGTAATTTAATAAAACACGAGACTTTCTTCTTGCTAAAACATGTTAGCCATTTACTTTTCAGAAACTTGTAACATACATCTCAGTTATCCAATTACAGCTCGTCTTTTAAACATATGACTATAAAAGAAAACAAACAGAAACCTATGCCACCATCTAGTGGTCGTTTTACAAACAGCAACTGAAATAAAGCCACTGGCTCATTTACACTGAAACACAAAGATAACAACAATAATAATTTTAGTAAAGAGTGTTTTTCTTTTCTTAAACCAACAGTTTCAAATTTGTTATTTGAGTATTTTCCTCTAATCGGACCTTTACTATTTGCGTTGTGTTTTAAAGGTGCCATGTGTCACGTTAACTTAACATCTGCTCACACTAGTATGTGAACGAAACGGATGTTTTTCTCGTGTAGAGACGCACAATAATGGCGTATTATGGAATGATGGTCGCAAGACATTACTAATCAAACTTAACGCCATTTGTGTGAGGGCAATACATTCGATTCGCCCATTCAACAAAACGCTGACTGGTACACCCAACATGGCCGCGCATTCGGTCCCTAAGAGCAACCATATTCTGATTTGACTTCTTATGTCTTAAATACTGTGTCAACAGCTGCTGCTCTCGCTAAATATTCTCACTCTTCTGTGCCTGTTAACAATGGCATTTAATGACATACCCATCGACACTTTAAAAAGGAAAATAGATGAAGTTAAGCGCTTTCTCTCCATATCATTAAGTGTCTCAAATGCGCACACAGTGGACTTTTACACGCGTGATGTTTGGAGCACGTTCATGTGTGTGAGTCCAGAGGAAGTGTTGTGTGCTATCAGTTCCACACGTGACCGCATGGGGGCGATAGAAGGTAAGATGCTCTCAATCTGATTTAAAGTTCATCTTTACATGTGTGTGTATATATGTATATGTATATATATATATATATATATACTTTCAGAGAAGGAAAACACCACCTTTGGTTTCTGCAATGCCTCAAAGAAGTTGGTGGACATATCAGCCCTGCTGAGGGCAGCGAAAGCCCATTGTTTACCGGGTCTGGGGGTCTGTATGCAGCTGGAAGATCTCATGCAGAATCTGAGACTGTTAACTGGAGACACCTTAGCAGGTAACTGCAGTCAGATCAGAAGCACTGAAAATAACATTTATATTCCACTGGATCTTTACCTTACATTTCACTACTGATTATACCCTGTATGATTGTGTATGTGACGAATAATAAAGAACCTTGAACCTTGTGATTATTATGCATCTTGCTTTTAGGTTATTAGAAGGTCATATTTCATGCATTGTCTGCAATTCTCATAGGAGAGTCATCAGACAAAGTTATTGCACCGGATGAGTTTATGAACTGTAAGAAGGCCCATGAGGTGCAGGCAATGTCTGAGGTTGTGGCTAGTTTGGCCAAATGCTGCCAAGTCAAACAGGTAAAAATGTTTTAAAATTTAATTTAGTTAAAAACAAACTTAATTTAGTATCTTTGATCATCCGTTTCTGCTTCTCAGGTGATAGATGTGGGTTCAGGCTACCTGTTAATTCTGTCCATAACCTACAGGAGTTCGGGATCGACTTCCAGCACCAACACATGGAGCTCAGGAGAAACAGGAAACTGAAGAAGTTCTCCAAAGCCTATCAGAAGCCGAACAAAGCCACTAGGAATCAAACTTTGGACAGTGAGGATGAGAGTAAACAACACAGCAGAAACTTTGAAAACAGTGACACAATTAAACACTTTATTACTGAGGAAGAGGAAAGCTTTGGGGCTCAAGCGGATACCAGTGCTTTATCAAAACAAGTCACCCATGATTTGTCCGCTTCAGATAATGCTGCAGAATGTCCATTAGACAATTATTCAGATTCAGGAAGCAGCTTCCTCAGTTTGCTGTCTCTATTATAGAGGACATCTGTGTCCACCCCAGCCAGCTGAGCCTGGAGGAAAGGGACGAGGAAGAGAGAGAATCTGGAGAGGAAAGCTCGAAGGAAGGGAGAACAACAGCGACGACAGCCTGTTTTCCCTCTGACCTCATATGTCACAGCAGAAACCGAGCTCAAGACGCTGATCACAGAGCTGCAGGTGAAGAGATTCATTCATTAAACCAAATCATTTGTTATTTATTATTATTATCTATTGACTATGAAATAATTAGTAATACATTTTAGAATTATTTAGAGAAAAATATTCCATTTTTTTTTTTTTTTTTTACATAAATGTTGTTAAATATAATACAAATAATAACTTTCTAAAATAAATAATCAGGGCAGAAACAACAACAACAGTAATAATAATAATTAATATTATTATTTATTAAACCTATTATTTAATTAATTATTATATATAATTATAACATATAATAATACTATATTTTTAAATATAATAATAATAAAAACATGTTATTGTAAAATAAATAACAAATGGTGAAATTTTTTGTAATAATGTAAAGTAACAACGACAAAAACAACAACAGTATTAATAATTACTGAAATAATACTGTTGTTATTGTTATTATTATCAGCATTATTTATTTATTTCTAACTTAATTGCTATAATTATTATGACTACTGCTACTAATACTAATAAAACAATTATAATTATTTTTTTAGCATTGGTACAATAATAATAATAGTAATTATTATTATTATTATTATTATTATTATTATTATTATCATATTATATAATTATAATTTTAATCAATGAATTGAAGAATTTTACGTTGTTGTTTTTGTATTATCATCATATAATATCATGCTTAAAATAATATGTAGGTGCTGAAGATGTATTTTCTATTCTATTTAAAGCATTAGATTTTTTCTCGTAAATGCATTGTGAATTAATTTCATATTTCTCTCAGGATCAAAGAACTGATGTACTAAACTCATAATAGCACAAGAGAAGCATTATAATAGTTGTCCAGCTGTCTCTGATTATAGATCTGAAGTTGTATTAATGCTATTACATACAATGTGATTATCCTAATCATGTTAATTAGTAAATTGAGCTAAGAATGAAAACTTGATGTGTCCATAATATTATTTATGATCAATAATAAATGTCTGTGTTGATTTCACTAAATTAATTGCTATTATTATTTTATGTGTTATTTTATAATAAATAATACATTATTTTATAATAAATAAAAATGGTTGTTTATTAAATAAATTACTTAAGTTCCCTAGTCTCCATTAGGCCCCACTGCCTTTCATTGTGTGGACAAAAAGCACTGACACTTTTTCAAATTATGTTCATAGAGAATACAGATTTGGAACAACATGAGAATAATTAAATGATGACACAATTTTTATTTTTAGGTGAACTTTCTAACTTGGTGTTAGTTTTAAGAGAGCATGTGGTTTCTGTCTGCCTCTTAGACCCGTTCTCTTAGAGCAGACAGCGCAGAAAGGATTTTGATCACATAATTGGTGTGCTATGAAGCACAGCAGGGCTACAATAATATCTCCTTGTCTTTTAAAGCCTGCTGATCACATCACAGACCCTCGATTGCTGCAGGGACAGAGCTAAAATGCCTGAAGTGTGTGCAAAACCTGGACTGATATCACAAACACTCTTCCATTCGACAGACTGTCTGTTTGATCTCACGAACTCAAGAAGAGTCGGTACAACATGTGGCGTTTTCAGCGTTGTCAGGGCTTCAGCGGCAAAACAAAATATAACGAAACATATGCAGTTCCAATTGAAATGCACATTGTGTCTTTTAGTCTCAAAAACCATGTACGATTACAGCATGCTGTGCATTTAACAGTGAAGTGTGTCATTTTTGTGCCATTCGCACCATCCCACAGAATTATGAAGATTTTACATAGAATTACACTTTCACTGAGCAGAATTTATTTCTATGATCTATTCATTTTGACAGCGTAATACTTTTCCACGATATCTCCTCTCAGGCCTTGCATTTGCTGACTCAATTCAGAAGAGCCCCCGCAATGTCTCCTACTTTAACAGAAAACAGGAAGTCCCGCCCACCAACATCAGTCGCTTATTTACAGTGCATTAAATTTGTATTTTAATAAAAAAATACACACTTCAGTTTTAAACTTTTATATTATCAAATGCAAACAGAAGACTCCTTAGTTTAACATCGCACTGCAGCTTTTCGCCTCAAGACAGTGTTAAAGTTCACGCTATGAGTCAAACGTTTCATAATCGCTGATATTGTTTTGTTCACTGTCCCTCTCTCAGGCATTTTTTACGCACAGCTCATTCTGTATCACACACACATTTTTCAGGCCTGTGCTGGACTCTGGATCCTGTTCAGTTTGGCATGGTTTAGATTAGCATGATGGCTGGAGTAAATAGTGTTTATCTGCACCTCGAACTGCACTGTGGGTCTTGTTTGATTGGCTTGTGTTCAAAATGTTTAGTGTTTAGTTTAAAATGCAGTAAAAAGTTTGGGTTGTTAAGATTTTTAATGTTTTTGAGAAGTCTCTAATGCTTACCAAAAGGTACTTTATTTGATTTAAAATACAATAAAAACAGTAAAATGTATAAATATTATGATTTAAAATAACAGTTTTATATTTAATATATTTTAAAATTCTAATTTATTCCTGTGATGCAAAGCGAAATTTTCAGCATCATTACTCTTCAGTGTCACAAGATCCTTCAGAAATAGTATAGAATTATAATTAATTTAGAAAAGATCTTCTGACCCCGAACATTTGAACAGTATTTGATGTCAAAACTTAAGCTGTATAGTTTTTCATCTCTGTTTTTTGTGTGTGTTGTTTTGTGCTTGTTGCTCAGGGTGTGTTGATGCTGTGTGTGGTTTCCCTATGAGTCAGTATCTGAAGGCTCAGGCGTGTTTCTGTGGTCGAAATGCCAGGATGTCAGCATGTCTCGTAAGTCTGGTTCACACGTCACAAATAAGATCACATTGCCCACGCATCTTCAACCACATCCTTTGCTTATTAGCTGATGCATGTTGCATCAGGTTATAACAGGTTTATAAATAAATAATCGTTTAGGTATTATTTGTTAAAACATAATACCATCAAACTCAAGGCAGCTATCAAACCATGATATTGTGTGTTTAGTTATCACTACTTTTTCAATCCAGACTTGTCTAATGTTGAGCTCTTCACAAACTCTTTTTATTCCCTCTCAGGCTCTGGAGAGAGTGTCTGCTGGAGGAGGAGTGAGTATTTGATAGTGCCATGTATCATATCAATATTCATTTTTCAATTAAAACCTAATTTCCCCTGCATAATTTGCATATAGAGTGCAGTCTCATGCAAGCGAGGCTGTTTGCACAGCTGATTGTAATGTGCTGGTCAAGCTCGAATGCCAGAATGTACAGCATATGCCTATGCATATTTATCTAATTCAATTAGACGCACTGTGTATTTTAATTTGATTTGTCCTCTTTTAAAAACTATTGAAAGTACAGAGGTCAACATGAACTCAACAACACACTCTTTCTGTCTTCTGCATGTCTGATTGTTTGGATGACATAATTGTCATGGAAAATATGACATAATCTGTTTTCAAAGTTGCCACAAATGGTACAAACATTTCAAATGAAGTAATTACGAAATATAAATAAGTAAGCAAACATAACCAAGCAAGCATGTGTTGTATAAGTATGCAAAATCAGCTTTGAAGTGCAACACAATGATTTGGATTGTGGTTAACTGGGTTTCTTGTCTGTCGCAGCTGCCTATGGAGTCACTTTTTTATCGCGCGGTTCTTCATGTTATTTTACGAGATCACTACGATTGCTTTAAAAGGTATTTATACAAATTGTTGCTACAGCAAATCTTCAGGGCCTAAAGAAACGTATAACCAAATATTGGAGGTTTGGCAGTAAATTCTACTTAAGTAAAATATGTATTTAAAATTGAAAATGATTTTATTTTACTCTCTCTCTCTCTCTCTCTATATATATATATATATACACACACACACATTACACTTTTATTAATCTACAGCACAGATTATATAAATAGACATCTAAATAAATACATTAATTATATGTATTTATTATATATTTATGTATATTTTGTCAATATAAATTAATTAGCAAATAGTGTAATTTCCTATTTAACATTTTTAGTAATATATATATATATATATATATACACACACACATAGAATGTAAAATTTGTATTTAATATTTGTATTTAGTAATATTTATTAATTCTATATGTATGTTTATATATTTATGTATATTTTTGTAAGTATAAATAAATTAATTAGTACATAAAACAAATCTTTTTAATTTAATGATTTTTTAGTGTGTGTCGACAATCATTAAGTCTATATCTCTTGTTCTCTTTAGCTAACTCTTTTTTTATTTAAAAATATTTTATATTTATAAGTGTGTGTGTGTATTTAAAATAATTAAGTCTACATCTCTTGTTCTGTCATCGTATGCTCCATCATATAAAGTACATTATAGACTTTCTGTCTTGCTGGATTTGTTTTGTTACTGTGCCACGCGATCTATTAATTTTAATAGTTCAGTAGCTCAGGCTGTTTTATGGCTTTTAGATACATGTAGATATCTGGAAAAATACTAATTGTTGCCACAAATCTTCATGGTTTAAAGAACCATAAACAAATATTGTAGGTTTGGAAGTAAATCATAGTTTAATACAAAACCAAAAAAGTCTGAAAAACAGTCTGTAAAGCGGAAACACACACACCCCAGACCCCCTGATGAACGACTCTCAGTCGGAAACACACACGGTGACAAATATTGAGCTCCTACACTGACGCCTGCTTCCTCCAAAAGACCAGGATCAGATATCTCATCGACAGCACTCTCACCACATCATCTGCTCATTAGACAGAAAACAACCGCCTGTCTTTGTTTTAGTAAACTAGAGGAGAGAATAAAGAGGCTCTAGTCCTTGCTTCCTTTTTGCGGAGGATGAGAAATATTTATTTAGACACTTGATCATTGCTGCCGAGAGCAGATCTGATTCAGTGCTGACTGATGCTCGTCGTGACTCAAACCCTAAAGCCCTGTTTTCAGGTTTAATAAGCTTCTGTGAGTCAAAGCCAAACCATCAGGTTACGGTAATGGGCAAGTCAACAAGGAGTGCAGAGTTCACCCTCTACATGTGACTTACTGTCCGTAGCCTACATTTAGTTTTTATTCTACATTAAAAACAGATGTGTTAGTTGGTTTTTGTTATGAGACATTTTTGAAGTATGTGATGGGTATTTTATTTTCTATTGACAGTGAGAAGCGTGTTGGGAACGTACTCCAAAGCCTCGCTGCTTTGTGGACTATGCCAGACGAGCTCTTAGGAAGCTGGATCTGGATGACACCAAAGTAATAACCAAAAGTTCTCACATTACATTTAATGTTTTTTCAGTCAGCCCGCATGCATTTGAATTACACCACAATGAAGCTAATGAGATGAACAGACTAAAATATCTTAGATGCGTATGGAAATATGGGAACAGATAGCAAGAGACAATTAAAAATGCTTCACCAGGCCTAGGGCATATCTGCAGAATTCTGTGAAACAGTCAAATATACTGTATATTATATAATATTTACATAGAAAATTATTTGTAATCATTTAAATTACTTTTAATTTTGATTGATTATTAACAAAGCCGAGTTATATGAAGCCTTCTGACACGTGATCTTTTAGAAAACATTGTAGATTTATAAGATTTTTTGTGTATATATATTAATCATATGTGTGTATATATATATATATATATATATATATATATATAAATTAATGTTGTGTATGACACTAGTCAAGAGTACAGATTGTGTATTGATTGTGTATAAATTTATATTGGTATATTAAATAAATGTATTTGTAAATAAATATTTGTAATATATTGTATTTTAATATAAAATCTTGTTTTTTAAATTAAAACTATTTTAATTGTATTTTGCGATATAATATGAATAAAACAATAAAGGTAACAATAATTGTTATAATTCAGTTAAATAGTACACAATATGTATTATTAAAATATATAATAAGACATGCATGCATGAAGTATTTGTAATATTGTAATGACTTTTTTTGCTGTGTGTGTAAATTACATTTTTACTAAAGTATAGATTATCTAAATATATGTCATTTATTTTATTTAACCCTAAAATACTATTTTTATCTAAAACTTTTGTAAAATGATATATACACTAAATGTGTATTAGTCTACAGAACTGCATTCGTGTTTTAGATCCTGGTTGTTGAATAGAACATCATCTTATTCCTTTATTTCTTTAAAATCATAATGTTCATATCTCTTTCATGTCTTCAGCTATCGGACGGTGACATCCAGAGCTATTATGAACACTACAGTCCCAGAATGAATGAGATGGTGGCTTTTAACATGGTGAGAATGACAGAGAAACATACCATTTATTTTCATCACTAACTCTATATCTGCCTCATGCTGGTTTTCATCTTCCACAGTTGAAAGTAAGTTTGGCTCCGTGTATAGAGGGTCTCATCCTCCTTGACCGACTGTGCTACTTGAAAGAGCAGGTAACAAATCAGTTGTTAGAACAGATAACAGATAATATCCCAAATCAACAACCTATTCTCACAGCATATATACTAACAGACTTAAGCCACGTATAGCAGATCCAAAAAAGTCAAAAACTGGTTTCCAACTTACAGGAGTTCAGAGGTTTTGAATTACACGTCCATTTCCTTCTTGCCCACCAGGCTTTGAACATAAAACCTCAAACCTCGTTGTGACGACAGTCAGGAGTGTCAGACTCAGCCATCTGTGAAGAACGTTAGGCAAAATCATTTTGTTTATACTCACAAAACAGTGAAAGCAAGTTTCTGTGGGATCAATTTCCACATGATCTTACAGGGGTCACTTATCAGTCATGTAATGTAAAGCAAGTAAAACCTCCCCAATGTCAGATCTATGTTTTTTCTACAGAGGTCTTTGATTTGTGTATGTCACACATTAAAGGGCTTGGCAACATGATAAGGTTTCTCAGTGACGACTCTGTGAACTCCGCTAACCACAGTGAAATCAGAGTCCGCTTTACAGTTTGGCCTGTGGAGGGTTTTTGTTATGTATAAACCATTTCATAACACAGTACTCTGGGTGTGCCAAGTATATTAATGTGCTTTGGTCAGTGATTATGGAAAGCTGTAATATGGCGTTTGGATTGAAACAAGCTGTGCTCAGATAAGCTGATTATTTTGTACTTTTTTGTTTTACTTGTGGATATGTTGGGAACTTAATTTAAATTACGGTTCATCTAAAATAATATATCCTGAGTGTATGTATGTTTTATACATACATACATATATGCATATATATATATACAGACATATATATATGTGTTTATATATATATATATATAATATGTATATCTAAATACACACTCATACAGTATATATTTGGAACATATTTACATGTATATATTTTTATTCATATAATTTATATTATATCTAAATATATTTAAAAGATAAACAACATATTTTTCTTAAATATATAAATGTATGTTTGCATTTATATATCCATAATAAATATGCAGAGCACACACAAATATATTATGTAAACAAAACTTTTATATTAGATACGATTAATCATTTGACAGCACTAATATATATATATACTAATATATATATATACACTCAACCAGGCTTAAGAACCAGTATAGTATGATTCCTGAACTAACTGATCTTATGATCCATTTGTTTTTAGTGAATCAAAACCATAGAACGTGATGAGGTGGTTATCTGAAAAAAGAGCACGGCCAGTGTAGTCTGATTCCCCAACAAATGATTCTTTTGAACCACCATTGTTAGTGAATTACAAATATACAATACAAATACAATACAAATTAAGCTCAGATGAGCTTTATTTGTCACATACACAATTATACAGATTATAATGAGGAGTGAAATGTGTTCTCTGCATTTAACCCATCCAAGTGCACACACACCTGGAGCAGTGGGCAGGCGACACTGCGACATTGACAATATACAGCACGACCAGTGTTCCAATTCCTGAAAAACTCTTATGATTTGGTTCTTTTTATTGAACCAAAAACAGACAGTGTGAACAGTGTAGTCCATTCCTGAAAAATGTATTCTCATGAGTCAGTTCTTTTTAGTGAACCACAGAGAAACCAGTGTAGCCTGGTTCTTAAACAAATGATCGCAAAGCATCACAAACCCATGATCCTTGATTCTTGTTGAGAAAGCCTAACATGCATGAAGATTTATGCCTTAAATATTAAATAACAATGTTAATAAATACATATAGAAAGCTACAGCATTGCATTTGGTTTTCAGACTTTCACATTTCTACATTTATCTCTTTTCTTTCAGGACAATGTGTCTCATTCTGTGCTGGTTCAGCTCTTTGACCCTCTCCAGTCCCCTAGATGTTATGCAGTTGTTGGTATAAAGGAATCCACAGTTTGAAGGCCAAAGCTGGTAGCCCTGCTGTTTAGTGTAATTTATTGATTTAATTTTAATGTATTATTTTGGTAAATCTTTTTATATTATTAATTTAGTTTTTAAAGTCAAATCAAACAAACTCTTGCCAATTTTTCAAACAACAACAAAATGCTTTTTATTTATGTAATTATGTAAAATATAAATTATGTCAAAATAGGGTTGTTCACAGTATATGAAAAGCAGTTTTTCATTCCCAGCTCCAAAGCCCTGGCAGTGTCAGTCTCCAGATCGGTTCAGTTATGATTCATAGCGGTTCGGTCTGCAGCTTAAAGAGGAAAGATATAGTGATCAATGTGATGCAGAACGTTGCTTTTAGTGTTCATTAGTCGGACTGGATTATAAATCAGCCTTAGCCTTACTGAGCCACATGAGGGCATCAGTCACACTTGAGACGTCTTGTGCTTCCACTTATTTAACACACCATTAATATTAATCAGACATTGAGCTCTTCATTATTTTCAGGCCACATACCATTATTCTCCTGTCTTATGTTTTAGTTAATATTCATAAATGAAACCCCTCAAGGTAGCTTTTGTCTTAACCTGATTGATTATTCAGTGTATTCTTGCTTAAGTCCCCTTTAAGAACTCATGGCACTTCAGGCACAGAGTTTGTTTCTTGTGCTTTTGTTTTACTTTCTCATACTACTATATTTGGTGTTACTATGTATGTGTTTGCTTCTATATTAAGAGGGAATGTGGCTTTATAGAGCTCCAAGAGAGAATTCAAAGCCACCAATTCTAACTGCAAGGAGTTTATTGATGATTATGCACACTGACAACATTTTTATGCACACTGACATAAACAAACATAGTTTTCAGCAATATGGTTTCATATGGGATAATTATGCTGTTTCAAGTAGCACAAGTGGTTAGTAAAGTTCTGCTGAAACATTAGCAAATCGCAGTGACTGGCTGATTTGTTTTTAATTTGTTTTCTTTTTTTAGACTGCAGAGAATTCATATTTTCATCATAGTAATTATAAGTCATTATTTATTGAATGCAAACAGTTGTGGAAAAAATTGAGGAAGTTTGTTCTTTCAGAGAAAGTAGGCACATAGCTAAGCTTAAGTATACACCATTCCTGCTTCTTCTGATTTTTCCTTCTCTAACAACACCACATCCATTTATCATGGTACCACTTGACCAGAACAAAGCCAGCTCTGCCAGTATTTCTGGATGAAATAGCCTTTAGTGTGTCTGTGGAGATAAGCATGGCTACACATTGACACTGCAGCTTGAACTTCACTGAATCTGTTGGTGCCAGTCTAATGCTTCACCAATCTGTTGACCAGTCACATATGTTTCCCTCATGAATTCATCTTCCAGCGGATGTATTGTGCCATATCCTGTTCTGTGTCTAAATCAGAGCTTCAGGATAATGATATGATGCACTCCAAAACATCTCTCTCCGTGACAGAAATAGCAAAGCGATGGGAAACCAGCTTACTCACTCCCTTATTTCCTGAAATGTAGCTTTTTTTTTCTTTGCATGCAAAGGAGGCTGAGGAAATGCTCCTCTATCGTCACCAAGAATGTCCTGCTCCACTTTGAACAAAACAAGTTTCCTTTTTAGTACATCGTCAAAAAGAAACAAAACACAAGAATTTGTTTTCTTCTCCTAAAGCAGAAACAGTCGACTGATTTGTTTGCTTGTGAGGAAAATCATTTTTCACTTCACAAAACAGCTGCTGTTCCCTGAAGTTTTGTGGTCAACAACCATGGTGTGTTTCACCGACTTAATGACTTCAGGATATAAATAACACATTTACCAAAGATGTGAGATGGCAAGAAAATGCTAACATTTGTTGACCTCTTAGGGTTGGTTTAGACAAAACGTGTTTTTGCATATCTGCTGCTTTTAATTTGGTTTTCTATGCAGACTGGTGTAGAATGGGAAAAAACACAAGGTCTTGAGATTTTTGAATGTGTTAAGACGCAAAAGAGTGCACAACATCTTTTTAGTGTATTATTATCTTAAAAAAACAAAAAACAATGGGAAAGCAGTGCAGTGGAATGAAAAACGCTTTCGTGTGAATGGCTTCTTGGGACCGGTTTACACAGAAGGAATTTTTCGTGAAACGTAGGTCACTGGAATGCGAAAAAAGCAAGGTCTTTGAATGCTAATACATTTGTGCAATATGATTTGTACAAATGTACATCGAGACTGTATGAATTCATACACAAACATAAAAGTTACAAATTGCTATGAGAAAACATATTTTAACTTAAGCAACATGTTGGTAGCAACAAGGTCATTTTGTATGAATTTGCACAATGTGATTCATAAAGAACATCAGTGGGGCGAAAGCGGATCATACAAAAACGTACGAATTCATATATAATTCATTCAAAGGTAAAATAATTACAACTTGTAATGAGAAAGCTTATTTTAACTTGTGTGACATGTTTCGAATGCAGTGTCAGGCGCTACTTGTGAGGTGGTTAACTTGTACAGCCCTAAACCTAACTGTCAGTATGACATAAGCAAATGAAAACGCAAAAATGATGCACAAATTATCAACCAATTTGCCAAACCGTGAAATAATTATGAATTATCGTATTCTTGAATTTGAGTGCCACCCACGTTGCAAGGAGCAGTGTTTAAATATGGCGGCCGTGTGCTTTTAAATAATGATAAAAAAGCAGTGCAGTGCAAGACAGCATTCCATGGAATGCACATACGCTTTTATGTGAACGCCTTAAATTCAACTTTGGTGTGAAAGATTACATTGATTTAATTTTAATAAAAAAAATGCCTTTGCTGTTTGTGGACATCCAGGCCCTGGCAGGTCTTGTGTGAGATGAAAAGGCAAACGAAGGGGAGTCAATGGGGAGCCAGAGTAGCTTCCGGTCAGCGGAGGAAACAGGGAGGAACCACACAATACTCTTTATCAGGCATCAGAACTTTAATAGGGAACTGCATGGGAGAAGGAGAGGGGAGAGTGAGAGCGAAGGGAATTGGAAGGAATGAGAGGTGCGATTTATCTTTTCATCAGCGATTCAAAGAGACTAAACAGGATGTACAGATGGAAAATATTCTGTTATTATTTCTCTCTTTCAATTCTCGTCTCTATTTCTCCCTCACACGCAAACATATGCCAATCTCATCTACAATGACGCATGATGAGCTCCATCTGAAAATAATCAGCTTCTTTGCCTCACTGTCTGAAGTGTTAACAGCATTTTAGGGAACAAATTCATGTTTGGCTGAAGGGCGACATATGAATAATATGTCTTCAAGTTCTGTTATTTCACTCTTTCTCACTGTATGTGTGCATGGACCTCAATCCAAATGTAATTGTAAAAATCAGTTTTGTAATCGTTTTCTATTTGTTTAAATTGGATGCGTATGTATTAAAAATTTTTGCCCAAAAAAACAAAGAGATGTTTGTAATATTTTGTCTATATCAGATCATTGTTGATATTATTGTTTGATTAAAAGCATCGCAGTTCAAACACAGGCCTGGTATGAAATATGAAAATGACAAATACAGTTTTTTTAATCAAAAAGAGGGGATGAAGAAAACAAACATAGAAATAACAAGTCAAGACTTCAATCGGTTTCCATCCGAAGTGTTCTTTTAATCAATATAAAACATAAGTTTTGGTGCTATTTATTATTTAAATACAGTTGATCCCAGTGTGTTTTTGTGCTGGTCTAAATCAAGCAGGTGCTATTTTGGAGCAGGAGTGTTCCAGACTGTGGTGCTGCCCATCATGACTGTTTCCTGTTTGAAATTAATCAGCTCAGATGAAAAAGTCTTTCCTAAATAAAAAAAGGAATACAATAAAATATAATTATTTATACAACAGGAACTTTGAAAAAGACACATCTTCAGACTTGTTTTTCATACAAAGTTGAATACAGATTTCAAAATTTGACATTAAAATGTATTAATATTGCTAAGAATATCATGCATTTTGTATTTGTATTATGTTATTTAACTGTATTATTTGTATTATAAAATATTTAAATGTATTTTTTTAAAAGTAACCTAGAAATTACTCTTTAACACCTGCAACCATTTACAAACCATTTTTTGTATTCTATTGTGATTATAATTTAGTGAAATCACTGTTTCAAACTACCTATTGTCCTGTTGCTTTTTTTAATTGTACACTTTTCAGATTGACATCTATTCCATCTGACTGTGTGTGTCTGCAGCAGAACGCAGCACTGATAAGGTCAGAGCTCGTGTTGACCCCTGAAAACAGCAGTTGTCCTCCCAGTGGGGTTGACGGTCAAGGGTCAACAGCTTGAGGTCAGCAGGGTGGAACAGGAGTGGAGTGGCTACACTGGGGTACAAATGATCTCTCGCTCTTGTTCCTGTGTTCGACTCATGCAGATTCACACATGCACTCAACAGGTTTTGCCCCAGCTGCTCCTCAGTGATTTTCAGAGATCCACATGCAAAAAGCACAACTCACCACAGGGTGCAAAAATCGAATTCATCATCTACACTTCCTTCAAAGCAGGGTTATTATTAGGACACATACACACCACAATACTTTTTTCTTAACATTCTGAGAATAAAAGTCTGCATTGTGAAATATGAAGTCAGAGATGCTAGAACAAGTTTTTTTTTTCTTTTTGCTTTTTTGTGGCAGGAAAGAGAAAAAAACTGAATTTAAGATTAATTAAGATGTGAACCGAATTCTGAGGGAAAAAGCCTATAAGGGATGCAAATTCAGAATTGAGAGAACAAAAGTCAAAATGCAGATTTTTAATTTTACAATACTAACTTTTTCTCTCAGGATTGGAGAAACAAAGTTCGAATTGTGAGATATAAACTGAATTACAAGAAAAAGTCGCAATTACATTTATTTATTTACGTATTTAATTTATGTATGTATATTTTATTTATTTTATTCAGGCAAAAACGGCCTTCCATGCTGAGGTGATAGGCTATTTACATTCCAATCAAATTACAGAATGGAACTGGATGGAATATTTATTTATTTACAAGTTGTTCAAAACTAATGTAAATGCTGCAAACCAAAGCAATTGCAGTTTATTATAGTCAGGCTCTAAATCAATTTAATAGGACAAGACTCTCGCTCACAGCTGAATGGTGCTGATGCTTCTCCCTCTTGTGAATTGATTTCTGCGCATGCGCAGCTTTTCCAAATATCACACGCGTGTTGTGTGTTTGATAGGAGGGTGTTACTGCAACGGGATGTTTCACTACGGCTTTCTGGATGAAGAACAGGCGGATACTCTCCGTTCATTAGCGAAAGCACACAGTACGAGCAGATATGTGGGCTGAATCCTCAGCCTTGGACTGAGAATGGGTTAGACGAGCGATACTGTGTTTGAAACACTTCCCATCTCGCAGCGGGAGCAAAACAATGAGGACAACAGCAGACAGAGACGGGGACTGATCAGTGTTATTCTTTCCTGGACTTTCTTTTCTCCTCTTTGTCGTTGAGATGATAGTGGAGCTGGTGTGCAGCGCGGTGGCTCTGCTCCTCTATATGAACACACTGAGTGCTGATTTCTGCTATGATGACAGGTACAGTCCTTCTCCATCACTTCACCTGAACAGTTAAGCACAACAACGACAGGTGTGTTCAGTTAAATGTGCTCTTATTCACACCGATAAAGTAACCCGTATGTTTATTGTTTGTTGTTAGGATAGCACAATTAACTATGAAAACAGCTTTAGTTAGCCCAATTTATTAACAAAATAGTTTCAGATAGATAGATATAAATGGTTACCATGGGAAACGTTTATTAAACAGCAGATTAAAAGGTAACATGCGTTAACATTTTACATACGGTTACTTTAATTTGTTGATTTTAATTTGTTTAAGTTTGACACTTGCAATATATCTAAGAAACATTAATGTTTATTGTTTGTAATAATAAATTATTGTTTGTTGTTTTACATTTGTTCATTGTTTAGCGAAAACTCTTCACGCTCTCCTATCCATTGAGAAAACTGGGGCTAGTTGTCACATTTTTCCCTCAAGTGAATATTTTTCAGTTTGGATTAGTTTATTTTAATTAGGATGATATAATGAGCATGTAAAAGGTAGCCTATTGTGCAAACATGTATAGTTAACAACATGTAAAATATGTGACAACTTGCCCCAAGGGACTCAAACACCACAAATGTTGTAGGTTTTTCTAAATTGAACACACCAATTGAGCTCATTAGTTCATTCAGTAGACTTCAGGGCCTGAAGCAGATGTTGATGGAGACATCCAAAATGTGCACTGCTGGATCACGGTTGGGAAACAGACTGATCTAAAGCATATTTACTGAGATCTAATCTCTGTGACAACAAGCCTATCCCGTATTTAACAGAGACAGGATTGCCGTTACTGTCTTTCTTATTACATTAATGCTTTTGTTTCTGGGAAATTGATTAAAACCTTTTCAGCATGCTTTGCGAGACATAACCCATGGCATCTTTTGTGGGTTTACTGCAAAGAAATGACCCATGAAAGTATGGGTTTAGTATAGTAGCCAATGCAGAAGGAAAGTGATCATTTGTGTAAACCTCTCCAGCTGCTTCTGATTCTATTAAGATTAATTTATAGACTCCCAGGTGGAACCTAATCAGGCTTTAAAGATCATTTCAAGGACCCACATCAGTGTCCATGCCATAATTGTTTCAATTCATCATTGTAAACAAACTGACCTCCAACTTGCCAATCAAATGTAAATCATTGATTTTCAATTGGTCATCTATTTAAATACAGACTCAGCAAGTGCTGATCTACTCTGTCGACAGACAAAATTTCATCGATGAAATCCAGTCATTCCAATAGATATCCATATGATTGGGAGTTTCAAGTGAGTGCGAAAAAGTTCCCCATGCGTATTTCGCTCATGCTCAAGTTGGTTATGACCAATTGAAAGCTGCTTCGTTTGAAAACTGGTGGACAATTAACCTTTTGCACTCAAAATTCTACATAAATTTCACTAAGGAGACTGCTAAGCCTAGAATATAACTAGCTCTAAATAGTTGTCTGTAGGAGTGATGCAAATAGTGTCTCACACACTGCGTTTAAATGTTAAATCACGACCCGAGACCTTTAATTATTTTCAGATGAGACCCAGCGTTAATTTAAACCCTAGAGATGCACACATGCATGCATCCTTCTCTGTCCCTATTGAGTGACCTCAGATACCCAATCAGTACACTGACCTTACAGAGTCATTCATCAAATCGACCTTCTCACATAAAGGTCAACAGTCTTGCGTTCTTCACCTATTCCCCGGGGTTTAAGTTGCTTTGATTTATGTGTTTGTGTGCACAAGGCATAATCAAAGAATCTGGCGATTGGTTTTCTGTGATTCTCGACTCCTGGGACTGGTTTCTGTCTCTGACTGTGGTCATGCAGCAGCTGTTGAAGTGTGGTTGCAATCCTAGGCTTCCCGAGCTCTGGAATACAGCGTTCTGTCTCTGTTTTCTTAATCACATCAAGTGTTTTTTCTTGGAACAGTATGGAGGCTTGTCCACACTCCATGCGCCAATGGTAATATCAATAAAAAAGTGAATAAAGCATTCTTGGTATGAAATACGCAACTTTACTGAAGGAAGAAGACGTCAGCCAGTGTTAATCCTACTGGGGGAAATTTATTTTTACATGTCTTGAGAGCGATGTTTGAGAGCCGGCATGTGATCTTGTGCCAATTGTGCTGTTCTGAAGCATTTTCCATGACTCTGACTGAGAGTTATACACGGTTTTTGCCCTCTGGATGAGTTTCACGTTGCTTGCAGAGATACAATCTTGCTGTTTGTTTTGAATGCTAGAGTTTTATTAGTGAAGAGACTTCCAGAGGATGTTGTTTGCTGATTAGCTCAGGTTCAACCATGTCCATATCCGTTGCAGAGAACATGTTTCTCCCAATATTCAAGTTTTTGATTAATTCAGTGGGATATTACACTTGTAGAGCAGTTGTTTCTTAAATGTGTTCCTGTGGCTCAGTGGTAGAGCATTGCATTAGCAGTGCAAAAGGTTGTGGGTTCAATTCCCAGGGAACACACATACTGACAAAAAAATGTATAACCTGAATGTACTGTAAGTCAATTTGGATAAAAGCGTCTGCTAAATGCATAAATGTAAATGTAAATAATAAAGTGGTTGCAGTTGATGCTTGGTAATGTAAGATATCAGCAGTATTGCATTGTAATAAAAATCAAACAGACTTGTAGTCGAACAAAAGATTTGCATACGAAATAAGGTTTTTAATCCAACACAGTCATATTCTGCTGCCCACTATTCTTCATTCTTCTTGTTTTGTTCATCTGTAACAGTCCTTAAACTTGACTCTAGAAATGTGAAATGGGCCTCAAGGGGGATTTACAAAGAAAACATCCATCTCTTTTCCAGCTGTGTGACGAAATGCATTCTTAACAAGTTGTCTTGCATTGCTGTGAAGTTACTTTTGCTGTAACTTTGAGATCTCCTGCAAATAAGCAGGGAATGTTTTCTCTTTATTTCACTAACTATTTAGCAGTATCTCAATTGTTCTTTTTGGTTTGATGGTTATCTGGTGCACATGTGTGTTTTATCAATGGGGAGGCAGTATTGCACTTTGTGGCTTTTAGGAGGAGTGTTTCATTATGCGCCTTTGTGATTGATAGATTGTGTCAAAGAGAACTCGCACTCTACGTTTTATCACCGTATGTGTGGTCTTGACAGATGTACAGATTAGAAATAATTAAATTGCAATTCAATTCTCATATGAAACTTTCATACTGCATTTTGGTCACATTGATGTTTTTGTTTCACTCATATCCATAAGGATTGACAGCTGTTTTGTTACCCATATAGATTTGATGTAATTCTTAAAGTAAAATATCACACATTTGCCATCCACAAAAATATAATAACAAAATACTGAAGCGGTCTATCGTCTTCATGACATTAATCCTTGCCTTAGTATTAGTTGGCAACAGACCATTTATTTAATCAAATCATTTGTTTTAGACATGCTCTCATGCACTTTAAAATGTCAGACTGTTGTTATTATTAAAGCTCTTGGGGTTTTAGGACAAAGCGTTTTCCTGAAATTGTCTTTTTTTATCGATTTGGAAGCAAGTATGTGGACATTGGTGGCCTGGGAAATAATTCAAGTCAACATAATGAATTTTCAGTATATGCATTTTCCAAACCACATCGCAATCATTGAAATCACACGTTCATGGAATGATCATTTTCTATATTATAATCTATTTCTTATTATAATTCATTTTAAATGTATTTTAAATATATTTGTATTTTTTAAATATATTAAATAATATACAAATATTTATATAATAAAAATTATATTTTATAGTATTGTAAAATAAAACAAAAAAATAAAGATTTTAATGAATCCACATCAGTCTACACATACCTTATCTGGACTTTATAACAGATCGATGCTTTCGCATTACTTTGCAGCTCGTCACACCCTGTTAGTGTCTTTAGTCTTTTTTCCATTAAGTTCTTCAATTCAGGGTGTATTGGAGCTGTTAAAATCCACATTGGCACCAGAATATTTAGCACTTTTTTAAAACCCTTCTAGCCCAACCGCTGTCATTCATCTCTGACTGCTGTGGGACGCAACATGCAATGCATGCGATGCAGTGAAGAGTGACTGATTTAAAAAGGGTAATTTGAGATGTTTGGAGGCTGAAGGAACGCTTAAACCACACAACCCAGACAAGTACATCACAGAAATTATATATTTTATGAAGGAGAGGCAGATGGGCTTCATCAAAAGTACCAAAATGAATTTTAAAATCATTTTGAGTGGTAATAGTGAGCCAGAGGCAAAGTGAAAGAGATGCAGAGTGAGTGAGTGACTGAAAGGTTTGATTTGCTGCCAGTGGAAATGGTTGCATTTTTAAAACACTCTACATTTCTCCCTCGACCCCATAATGTACTGTATTATTCCACCAGTGTAGAACACATGTAAGTTTTTAAGTTCAAACCTACAATCTCTATTGATTTATGCACACTCTATAGGAGTCTGTGTCGATGTTATGCTGTGTGTTGGGGGTTGATGCCTTGATTACTTGCAGATTTGCGCTGGTTATCCTTCTGTGGCCAGCTTCGAGGAGCAGTCAGCCAACTCTGTACATTTAAACACTGTCTGAATCCACAATCAGGGTGAAACCCCTCATGTACCGGCCAGTGACACCAGCCTCCCAGAGGAAGATCATCTACAGACCGAGTTAAGAGTAGAGTTTCTTGAAAGAACATAGCCAGTGTTGCAACAAAGAGTATGTTGCCTTTATTGAGCTTTACTGAGCTTGACTAGCATTGGTGTTGATATACCACCATGGGATTTGACCCTTTGTACCCAGAAACATCAAATAAATGGTTATTTTAACAGAAAAGGACATTAGTTTTGTTCAAATGTGAGTGGAGTAGAATATACTACTACATTTAGATTCTCTATAGTTTGCCACTATGTGCCTCAATCATTCATGATATCACATCAAGCAGAATTTTATTGTGTGCATGGACTCTAGAATCTGACAGCTCCTGTCAGTGCCTCTATGAGGTCACTTTTGGAAACGTGAACCCCCTTATGTTCCCTCATAGAAGTCGTACCAGTGTAAGTCTGGATCAAAGGGTTCAGCAGAGCGGCCATTGAGTTATGAAGTGTTCACACATGATGAAAACCTCAGTCCTGAGGTCTTGCAGAGTTGAGGCATAACTTCCCATCCAGGTTAATGTCCAACAGACCTCAGAATATGGTTGCTGATGGTTAAAATCCAGAAGATATTTTGAATGCATGTATCCATTCAGTCTTTCCAAACATTTGCAGAGTTCATGGCCTTTATATGGCTCATGGTTTTTATGGGTCTTGTAGAGTCTGTCTACTCTGGTCCCCAAATCAGACTGAGTCAGGCTTGTACTGATTGTATTAATTTATTTTAAAATACTTATTTCTAACTTTCAGTATTGGCTGTTGGATTTAGTCTTCATCTCTTACATTACTAATATAATGCCAGACTGCAATATAAATGTTACTTATTTCTTTTGCTTCTTGTTGCTAATATCACAATACTTTATTTATTTACTTTAGTTACTTATTTAATTACATACCAATTTTATTTATTTATTTTCAGTAGGCTGTTGGTTTTAGATTTAATCTCTCTCACATTACTAATAAACCATCACACTGCATCATTTATGTACTTCATTTTTATGTACTTTAGTTATTTATCTACTTAATACATTTATTCATTCATTTATTTGAGAATTGCTTTGTTTTAGTTTAAATGTTTTTCATTACTGTAGCACCACACTGCGTCATTTATATTTTCATTTACTTTATTAATTTAAGTACTTATTTACTTGCGTATTACTTTATATATTTATTTGAACATTACTAATTTTAATAGGCATTTTGTTTTAATTTTCAATCCTTCCATTTCTAATATCATCACATTGTACCATCTGTCTATGATTTAAACTCACCACAGTTTATCAGAAACTACATTATTCATACAACAGAATCAGCTTTCGGGTTAAAGTTTTATTCATTTGGTTCCCAACAACAATAAAATCAACTTGGCTGTAAGTTGTAACTACCATCACTATATGAGTCTAACTTTCACTGGATCAGATGATCTCTTCCTGATTCTTTCATTGGTCAGACTTGAGAGATTGTTCAAAACAGATCATCCGGCACTGATTCAAAAGTTGTATTTTATTCAATTTGTTTATATTGCTGTGCTTATTTATTTATACATTTAGATTTGTTCTTTTGCAAACTGCCAAATCTGTACACTTTTGTTTTGTTCCTGTGGCTCAGTGGTAGAGCATTGCGTTAGCAGCGCAAAATATTGTGGGTTCAATTCCCAGTGAACACACATACTGATAAAAAAATGTATAGCCTGAAAAGTCGCTTTGGATAAAAGTGTCTGCTAAATGCATAAATGTAATATTTTCCATTAATGATGATAACCTCGGGCTGAGGGACCACACACACACACTTTAGCCCAGCGATTATGATCCCTATATACACTGGGGTCACATTGCACTGGGATCTGCCTTCTCCCACAAACACATAGGTGGGCATAAAAACTCGCCACAGTAGGGGGAAATTCAAACCCTCACAAGCCCCCACAGATTTACACACATTCGTAGCTGTTTGCTGTCTGTGTGATCGATGACGATTGTGTATCATCTTACGGCAGCTCCCGCTCTCAGCACTCTCTGCCTCCTCCTGTCTTTGTCTTCCTCTTTCTTTTGTTCTCTTCTCTTTCAAACGCTTCCTCACCAGCCTCATTCCAATTTGGAATCAAGGGAGCACACAAAAATAAATCCTCCGTTCTGAATGTCAGTTCTGTGTATCTGACTGACAAATCCTCTAATGAATTGATGCCTTCTGCTCAGGTAGAGATTAATGACAATCATAATCCTGTTGAGCTCAGAGAGTGTGTGTGTGGATATAAAGGGGATCCTTCAACGCGGTGTCATGCTGTGATAATTGGGCGGCCTGGTTGACAGGTTAATTACTGGGTGATCATGGTTCATGTGGAGCATGTGGTCCTGGTCATCTGTTAGGAGGGAGTGAGTCAACTGAATCAAATCCCAAGCCTTGTTAAACGCTGCTGATTGTTTCTTGTGCTGATCTTCTTTAATCTTTGTGCTGTTTTACTGGAAGGACCAAAGACAAACGGTCCAAGACCACCAGTGAAAATGCTTCTGTTTTGCATTTGTCTAGTTTACATTAACATTTACATTTATGCATTTAGCAGATGCTTTTATCCAAAGCGACTTATTCAGGCTATACATTTGTATTGTCAGTAAGTGTGTTCCCTGGGAATCGAACCCACAACCTTTGCGCTGCTAACGCAATGCTCTAACCACTGAGCCACAGGAACAGTTTAATACAGTTTTTCCATTACAAACCATGTTAGTGTCACGATCCATGTCACAAATGTTATTACTGACCTAGAAATAATGCAGAATCTCATGTATTTCTCATTCATTTTATGCCACAATATTTTACATTTGTCAAATCCTGAAACTTTATTTTCTTGGTTTGAATTAGATTATGAATCCCATAGTTTCAGTGAGGTTTCAGACTTTTGGATCTCTCTGTAAATAATGTCTTGCATAACCTTTTTAAGATGAAAATAGTGAACAAAATGGTTCAATTTTTTTCATTTGTGCAGTAAAGTGGTTCTTGTTGCTTTGTGCAAAAAATAAAATAAAGCATGTATGGCTATTTATAAATATTTAATGGCATTGTTCAAGCAAGTATGATTTTTCATAAAGTTTTTTCAGACTTTATAGCTTTATCTGTGCTAATAAACAACACAAAAATATTTTAGATTGTTCTTAATTTCGTCAGGAGTTTAGGTTTTTTATGTGCAAAAAAACTCTAAAAATATTTAATATATAAAAAATATAAGTATCAGTTATTCAGATTTAATCAGCTTTATTTGTGGTAATAAACAAAAATGATTTAAATGGTTCTTCATTTTTTCAGTATAGTAGTTCTGATTTTTATGCAAAAAAAATCAAGCTGCAAAATAAATTAATTAATACAAAGAAATAACATCTGCACATATGACCAGTTATAAATCAAACAGTGTCTGATTTTTCACAAAGTCTGTGTTAGAGTTTTCCTGTTTGTTTTTTTCCAGCTTGATCTGTGCTAATGGTTCTCTGTGCTTGGCAATATTCATGCACATTCTGCCAAAGCTACCTGCAACTTAATGAGGGCCTCTAATTTTGCCTTCCTGGATGGATTTATAAATTACTTGAAATTTCACATCTCCATGCCCAGCTGCTTTGAGTTCAATAGAGATTCATTAGGCCTTGTCACAGAACGTGGCGGCAAAGTCCATCATCGAGTCTAGTCTATTCATCCAAATTCTCCACACTCTTAAGCTCAAATGCATTTCTAGGTAATTACTGCTGCTTCAAAAGGCACGTCGTTTTTGAATTCCTAATTCGAGGGGATGTTTTTATAGCATCTCACTTCATAAAAAGAAAAGCACACAAGACGAGAAGGAAATGTAATGGTTTTGAAAGGTCCTCTGCTGTATTTCTCACACCTGTAACCCTCTAGCGCTGAGCCATTAATGCATTTCCCATTATATAGACCCTCTGTATTTTTTAAAGATGTAGCTGTGAAGGAGTATTGTGAACATTTGGAGAAACGTAGCACTTATTTTGTGATATGGACACTCCGAATTGAGAATTTGTTTTCCAAAGAACAAAGCATCTAAAAATGACCAAATTCAAGTAACCTTCCCTGAGGGAAAGCTGCAACTTCATCGTTTTGTACGAATGACCTGTGCTACATTGCTCAACCTACATTATATTAATGATATGTGTGTGAGGGGGCGATGTCTAATGCTTTGTGTTTTTCCTTTTATTCTGCTCTGAGCGATAGGGCGTTATTAGTAATTAGGGTCATATTTCATTCCTATTCAAATCTTTTTGGGGTCTGCAATTCATCATCAGTCCGGAAGCAATCTGTTTGCTTTTCCTGTGTTTCCCCTAGATAAGAGGAACATGGAGCGTTTCGCCTGCCGTGTAAAGAGATCGCAGAGATATGAGGACTTGTTTAGGTTCACTGTCTGCAGCGCACTCATTGCTATGCAATGCCATTCCCGGTCAGATGATACAGTTAATTTATTGTTCAGCTGCAGAGGGTTTGTGTGTGCGCTTTTGAGAAAGAGAAATGTCTGACAGACTGTGAGGAGTTTTTGTAGAATTGATTGTTGCCTGAAGTCCACATTATAGTATTTTTCAGTCTGTTTTAGATACTGTACATTTGTGTAAATGACCTCTGTTTTGATTGGTTGGTCATATGTTTATATGTTCGTGGTTGTGATGTCTAACCATCAGTGCTGGGTAGTAAATACATTATTGCTGTCAAACGATTAATTGCGATTAATCGCATCCAGAATAAAAGTTTTTTGTTTACATAATATATGCATGTATGTTGTCCATATGTAAATATGCACTCATCCATGTTTATATATTTATTTATAATATACATTATATGAATATAAATACAAACATGTAAATGCATGTAAATATTTTCCAAATATAAACTCTGTGTGTGTATGTTTATATATACATAATAAACATACACAGCATACATTTATTTTGGATGCGATTAATTGTTTGACAGCACTAAAATACTTATAATATGGATTGTGATCAGATTCCAAAAATGAAGTACTTGTAATTAGAGTAGATACATTTTTTAAATGCTCATTATCAGATTACAGTTACTTTTTATATTTGCATATTTTGTGTGTTTTTTTTTGTTCTTTTTTTGAGTTTTTAAATGTCATTGTTGTTTTCATATTTATTAATGTTTTTTTCATATAATGCAGGGATTCCCATTTTTATCATCCAAACCTCTTAAAATAAAATGTTTACTTTAATGACTCTGAGGAAGTTATTTTTAATAATTTAACAACATATTTGCATGTTTACAGTTCTCTGGTGTTGATATTGGTCAGATTGACAGGCAGGTAAACAGTGTTTAAATTAATTTCATTTTTTTCATTTTTAAATTTGTATAAAAAAACATTTTCATTTAATTATTTGCTTTTTTATCAACTCACAAACCCTCTGCAGTTTTTACATGAACTTCATTTTCTGCTGTAAAGTAATGTTTAATGCATTTTATGTTGTATTATATAAAAAAGGGAAGATATGTGACGCAGTGTGAAATCCAGGCTAAAGTCTCAAAATCTGATTATGACACAACCAGCATCAAAGTTTGATTTCTACCATTCGTTTGACTATAATTTCAATCTTTGACATGACCTTAACTCAGTCAATATTAAATATATCACAGAATGTTCTTTACCATATGATGAATGATGTTTTGTAGAAAACAGCAAATCACAAAAAAAGGCTTTAGCTGGGTTTTCACAGAGGGTCACATTTTCTTCTTTTTAAAGTATTTATATCAGTACCTTTTAATAGTACATTTAAAACAAGTTTGAATTTAAAAAAAGTATTCTAAAAAATTGTTTACATAATAGCTTAATAGTTTTTATAGAATGCAATACTGAGTAAATTACAGACTACAATTTGTGATTTACCCAGCTCTTCTACACATGATGATTCTTTCTAAACTGATTCGTTTTTTTAACTCTAAATTTAAAAAAAGATGAAAATGCAGTGTTTACCTTACATCAAATTTTAACTGGATTTGAGACTAATTTTTCAAACCGTGAGCTGAAGAAGGACACCTTGCTCATTCCTCAATGCTGTTTTTCTCTTATCTGGCTCACAGATAGTATTATTCCTCATGCGGTGTCTGGCTCTAGTAACATCACACCATCAGGTCCTGGAGTTTGTTTTATCTGGCCTCGCTTGATTTCAATAAATGGAAAGAAACCATATTTCAGAGTGGGATTTAGATAAACTCCTGCCTGCTGTGTTTATCTGTCTTTGAGTGAGCGCTGAATATCTCTCCGATATGACATCCATGGCCGTTCTCAGACATTTGTCAGTTTTTGATGAAATGGACATTTCTACCGCTTGATATGTTGCAAAGATTCGCAGTGCACAACTTAGAATACTATGATCCAGCAGTATGTCTAACCACAATCTATTCAATTCAAGATTATTTGTTTAGCTTTTTACAATACAATCGTTGCAAGCAGCTTTACAGGAAATTAAGTTTCTACAATAGATTTATATATTGCAGAAACTTAATATATTTAACTTATGGCAAAATTAGTTTAATTCTGTATACTGTCTGAGGGTTGGCTTCCTCCGAGGTCCTCTGAGAGGTTGGCATCATCTCTTCTCAGGTGTTTGGTCATCTCAGATCATTAAAGTGTTGGATCCAGACAATCTAATCTGTCTTTGCTCTTTTTTGCCATCTTTCTTTCTGTTTGTTTGTCTCGTTTCCTCCTCATTTTAGTCATTACCTTCAATCTCTCTCTTGTCAACTCAACACACAACTTTGTGTTCCTGAAAACATTCAGATGCTTATTTACAAGACATGTTTTCTTGTCAGTGAAGATTCCCTGTGGTGTTTAATAGAAGAATAAGTGGCAGATGAGTGGAATATTGCACAAGCTTTAATTCAAACCATGGCAGATTTCTAACATAAGCCTTATGAGTGTTCGCTGTTCTGTGAAGTGTGTTCTGTAAAGTCTGTTCTGTTCTGTGTGGAGTTTTTGAGGAAGAGATTGTTGTCAGACACAGCTGGTTGCTTGCCAATTAGTGGATGTCCTAAAAAGTGTTACAAAAAGAGAAAGAGAAGTCAGAGAGGAATGGACGAGGAACAATGACGAAGAATGGAAAGTGATGAATAGGTCTAGGCTTTTCTCTTTCTGCCCTCATTCTCTGTTTTGTTCTCTTTCTTGTGAGTTTTGTGTTTTTAATGACTAGTCTGGGGCAGCCGGACAATGAAAGAGCTTCAAAAGAACCTGCTGCTCTTCATTTATGAATCTGTACACTTCACTTTTACTCTCGCCTCTCACTGGAGTCTGAATACATTCAGCTGTCTTCTCCTCGAGCAGGTGGGAGATTTTTAGGTCACTGTGACATTCAGATAACCAGCTTACCTTGCTCCTCCTGATAACACTAGACATGTATCATACCGATGCAAGATTCTGAAATACAGAGTAAGAATTTCACCAGAGTAAAAAATTACTATAACTTGGGTAAAAAAAGTATTTTGAAACATATTGTATGAATGTCCCTGCACTAGATTAAATCTAAAGATAAAACCAAAGGTACTGTACAAATTGTGGATAAACACTTGTATTTATTCTTATAGGACAACTGTGAAGTTTATGGGAACTGAAAACTTGTAAAAAAAAAAAAAAAAAAGACTACAAATTGCCTAGTTTATTTGCTTGCGGATATTGTTTGATTTATTTTGGTATCCAATGCATTTAAGGGACATTTATATATGCATTATATTATATTTTGGGGGAATTGAGTAAAACCATCTATGATCGTTTAAAGGCAACATAATTCAAAAGCGCCATCACATTAGCATCAGTCCCTGGGGTGGTTCTTGTAGATTGCATTTTGATTTGCACAGTAAGGCAGTGAGTAGACTGATATGGTTTATTGCTGGGAGAACCGGGCACTGTCAGAATTTAGTCAGGGCCATCATTTATCACCACTGAGTAGATAATGTAGACATTAGCTTTTAACTAACTCCTCCTACTCAATTATTGCCTATCCAGACAACAGAAGATGGGGATGAGGATATGCAGTTGATATGTTACTGCCTAGTTACTTCCCTGTAATGTACATTTTGAACATGCATTGTGTTGAAATGCAATGCAGTCTGGATCCAGCACTGGTGCCCGGTTGGGTGGCCCTATAAATCCAGCTTTAACTGGATTTTATAGAAGCCATTTATATTATGAAAACTATCACTGTTAAAGCTCCA
The DNA here is from genome assembly GCA_027564155.1 of Gymnocypris eckloni scoliostomus. Taxonomy (NCBI): domain Eukaryota; kingdom Metazoa; phylum Chordata; class Actinopteri; order Cypriniformes; family Cyprinidae; genus Gymnocypris; species Gymnocypris eckloni. The sequence continues at coordinate 1,283,132 of CM050432.1, forward strand.
GTCATTGCCTGGTAAGAGCATTTGTGCTCCATTCACATTTTATATGCAGGGAAGGCCTGCATATATATTTTCATTAAAAGCACCTCAATGGAGGGCCAAGAAACACTTCAAGCTCACACTTTTCCATGTGTGCAGCTCAACATCCATCACAGCATTCAGACGGTGAGACTTTACAGGGTCTGGATCATGGGAAGTGAGGAAGTCAGGGCTTTTTCAGCCTTTTACAGTAGCAGGTTTACAAAAGCTGTAAAGTAATTTTGTTGTCCCACTTAATGTATAATATATTGTTATTTTAGAGTGAGATAAACTAAACATGGCACCATACTTAAAATATTTGTAAAAATGGCAAAAATCGTCTACTTTATTTGCTTGCAGAAGTTACTTGATTGGTTATTTTGTTATCCAGTGCATTTAAATGCCATGTGTTTTAAATGCAAGTGGCGGTACTTTCTGAATGTTTTCAGAGCATATAAAACATACCTGCTCTCAGCTTCTTAATTAGTTACTCAATTAGGCTTGATTTCCTTAAGTGTCAGAACTTTTAAGCTGTGAAATACTCCATTTTAAATCCTCCGTGGCACAGCCAGGCGATGTGTCTGTCTGATTGACTGAACTGCAGTGGTTTTATAAGGCATTGATTTCCTTTAACTGTGGTTCTCTCTGTGGCCACTGGGCTTTTATGGACATCCATCATCGAGCTAACAAGACTTCTTTGTGCTGAGTGAAATGGCTATTCCATTAGCATGACACCGCTCTGGGATTAGCCCAGATGTCTTGTGCTGGAGATGAGTGTTGGTTTGCTGGAGCGAGGAAGCTCTCAGATCAAATGTCAAAGTGAGAAGAATCACAGATACTCATTGGGTCTGCTCAGATCATTAAAATGATTGTGAGTCAGTGCTGTTTGTATGAGGGCCATCACAACTTTTTCTCCATTTATCTGCAATTGCTGTCTCTTTGAATTAGAATGTGAGCAATATATATTTTTCTCGCAAAAGCAGAATAGATAGTGATGCCTCTAGTATGGTCATTTTTCTGTTTCTCATGATCATTTTGAAAATTGCCTTTTTGTTTATTTTTCTATTTTAAAAATTTTGCCTGTTTATTATTATATTTATTATTCATCCTTGTTTTTATTTGTCTGTGTATTGGGTTTCTGCATAATATTTCTATAATTTTTTTTCATTTGATTATTCTCTTTTTCAGTTTATTATTCCATTTTTATAGTTATTTATTTATATATGTATCTATTTATGTCTATTTATGTATCTGCTTTAATTTCTTTTTTTCCAGTTTATTTTGCTACTTTATCTGTCTATCTAGGCAGTGCCCTCCAATAATATTGGCACCCTTGGTAAATATGAGCAAAAGAGTCTATGGAATTTTTTATCTTTTGTGCAAAATATTAAACTAAAATATAAAAACTCTCTCTCACTGAAAACAAGCAATTGCTAACACAACACAGTTTTATAAAAAAAACAAATATCTTTGATACATCTATGTGCCAGAATTACTGGCACCCTTTTATTCAATACTTTGTGCTGCCTCCCTTTACCAAGATAACCGCACCGAATCTTCTCCTGACTGATGAGTTTGGAGAATACATGTGTAAGGGATCTGAGGCCATTCCTCCATGCAGAATCTTTTCAGATCCTTCCCATTTTGAGGTCCATGCTGGTGGACTCCCCTTTTCAGTTCACCCTACAATTTTTCTATGGGATTCCAGTCTGGGAACTGGAATGGCCAGGTAAGACCTTGATTTTTGTGGTCAGTAAACCATTTTTGTGTTGACTTTGATGTATGTTTTGGATCATTGTCCAATCACGGCCCATTTTAAGCTTTCTGCCAGAGGCAATCAGTTGTTCATTTAATATCTGTGAGTCCATGATGCCATGCATCCGAACAAGATGTCCAGGTCCTCTGGAAGAAAATCAGCCCCAAAACATTAAAGACCCACCACCATATTTAACTGTGGGCATGATGTACTTTTCCACATGGCTACCTCTCTGTGTGCGCCAAACCCACCTCTGGTGTGTATTGCCAAAAAGCTATGTTTTGGTTTCATCTAACCATAGAACCCGATCCCATTTGCAGTTCCAATGTCTGGCAAACTGAAGATGCTTGAGTTTATTTTTGGATGAGAGTAGAGGCTTTTTTTCTAGAAACCCTTCTAAACAATTTGTGGTAATTGTAGGTGACATCGGATTGCAGTTTTGGAGCCTTTCTGACCCCAAGACCCAACTAACGTCACAGCTGCATTCTTCAGCCTTCTGTGAGATTTTTTGGCTATGTACTTAAACCATCCTCCTGACAGTGCATTGGAACAAGATAGACACACATCCTCTTCCAGGCTGATTCCTAACACTTCCAGTTGATTGGAATTTCCTAATTATTATCCTGATGGTGGAAATGGGCATTTTCAGTGTTTTTGCTGTTTCTTATTGCCACTTCCCATTTTGTGAAGCTCAACAATCTTTTGCTGCACATCACAATTAAGTTGTTTTGGTCTTGCCCATTGCAGGAGTAAGGGGGTTTGGCATATGTTACCTCGTATATTTATACCCATGTGAAACATGAGGTCATGGTTGAACAATTTCCTGTTCCTAGTCACCCTGGTGTACTAAAAATATAAAATAACAATGAAAATATTTTGCTCCTTTGAATTCATAGGGGTGCCAATAATTGTGGTGTTCTTTTTCACAGGTTTTAACATTACTAAATTCAAGGAGCTGTCATATTTTGGTCTAATTAAATGCCCTGGATCACTACATGCTGTCGCTGTATGTTTGCAACAGGCCTTCTTGGCTAGCTTTTCTCCTGTAGCTGCTGTTGGGCTAACCAGGAAGTGATCTCTGAGCAGATGAAAGAGTCTAGCACGGAAGGACACTACCGGACACTAACCGCACTCCCTGCTCCACCCCAGTCCACCAGTACCTTTGATGGCTGGAAAAAAACTGAGCGCTCCGATTGGCTGTTATAGTATTTTGCACTCGTGAATGGGTTCCAGTAGACAAGAGGGCTAAATCTTAATCAAGATCTCGGCCTAGTTAAAGGCTCATGCCAGAGTTGACTTTAACATCTGGCCAGCTGAATTGTTATTCTTTTTTAAATTTACATTATGCTGTGACCAAACAATCAAAAGTGTCTTGTTTTAAATCCATTCTTATGTAGACACTTTTTATATTGTCTACAAATCTAATCTAAAGCATTTAAACATAAGCCTACAGATCAAAAGAAACATAAATGTGTTTTTTTTTTTACTGTTGGTGTAGATGTTGCATACATAACCTTTCAGATGGATGACATGAGATATTGCTCCTGATTAAAAGTGGAGCACACAATGATTTGGTGGTGATGTTATAGCCAGAAGCCATATGGGAGAAAATATCAGCAGGATCAAGCATTTCTGCTGTAATGAGTTTATGATGTATATCAGATATTGTGTACTATACATAACACTGACGTCACCTCAACAACTGAAATATGGGCTGGGTGATGTGGGTTCAAATCATTAGAACAATCTGAAATATCAGTGACCCCTTTAGAAATCATAGTTTTTAGCGAATGCATTGAAGAATTGTTTAAATTAATGGGCTAGTGATTGTATTTTAGATTTTTACTAAGAATTTTTACATTCTTTGTTGTTGCTTGACATACATCATATAATTTTGCTTTATGGCCTAATGGATGTTTTTACACTTTCTTTCTTTAAAGAAATCGGGGAACTCTTGCCAGTATGAATTAAATAAAACCAATCCATCATAGTGGTCCAGCATTTGTGAATGCAGTGACATTTATGAGCATGTTTTTGATGCCAATATTCCCCAGAATTGTTTTCTATAGCGCATTTATGAATACTTGCCGGCAAGGGGTTGTAAAGTCTGCAAATGGGATTTGCTTGAATCTGTTGGAAAACACCAGTGTTTATAGATACTGCTTCATGTTAAGCTAAGTAACATTTTAGTTCATTTATTTTCTAAGACAAATTGTTTTTCATTACGGAGTTTGTTAAAACTACAAACACAAGGGTTGCACACATCTCTGTTGGGACAGGTTTAACATGATTAAGACCTTGTCCTCCAGGTGTGCCTAAAAAATACCTAAAATCCATCTTGTTAGCTCATGAGCATGTTTGTGCACTAAGCTGCCAATATGAGGTGCGGTGCAGTTTTTTCTTCTTAACATCTGCTTCAATGTTCTGTATTTTAGCAGTTTGACATGATAGAATACTATCTTTTAAAAATTATTGATGATGATCATAATAATAATAATTTTGACTAGTTTGTTATAATAAGTAACAAAGTTGATACAAATGAACACATAAATAAACATAAAAATATATAAAATAATTAATATTAATCATAATAATAATGTTTTTCATCACATCTGCTTTATTGTGCTGTACTTTAGCTGTTTGACATGGTAGCATACGATCTTTTAAAATTATTATTATTATTATTAATAATAATAATATAGTATTGATGCAATAGTTTAGTATGTAATAAAAATTATGAAAAGTTGATAGAAGTAAACATAAATATAATAATCCTACTATAAAAAACAGTAATAATAATAATCAACATCATTATTATTATTAAATACATTTTATTTGTGAATAAAAAATCATAAACACATTCGTTTATTCATGAAATTGTTGTTGTTGTTGTTGTTGTTATTATTTTAAATCAATAAAAATATTTGTGTATTTTATTACCTGCAATGTTTAAATCTAATCCAAGTTCCAATGGAAACTAGTCTAATTATATAGGGCCGATTAGTTGTTTTTGAAACCCACCAACTATTTTATTTTGAGAATATGTACAATAACTGCAATGAGACATAACTGCTTATGAACAGTGTACAACATAACGTCTCCTTGTACCCTCAACTGCACGTTCAATCCGATTACTTTCATAGCACAGGCTATGTTGGAATTGAATAATGACTGTACATCAAGCCACCCTCACAGTCAACCACATTAACCTTCTGAACTCTCAGTGACTGAGAGGCTTTGTGAGGCGACTCGCAAGTGATTTATAGAGATTATAAACACTGGAAGCTGAAAACTTCAAATGTATGTGGTGTAATATGTATTGCTAATGAGCAGGATAGATGCTCCAAGATAGGATACATTTTTCCAGTCCCTCGAGGAGTCAAATGACACTTTCTGGATTTTAGGAAAACTTCAATTTACAGGCCAACACAACTTGAGTGTGTTTCCTTTCCTCCTCAAGGTCCACAGATAAACCTCATAACGTAACTCAGCCTCATTACTGCTATTCTCAGGCACTGCTTATCTTTGGGTCAAATAAGGAATGGTAAGTGGAGACATAGATCTTTGCTATAAAACTTAAATATTTTGGAGACACTCAAGTGGTCAGTGTCACCGCTGTCTACAGATGAGCATCTTGGGTTATATATATTTGATCGGACCACACAAAATCTAAACACACAGGGTACGTTTGTTTGTCTGTCTACATCTTTGCTCCTGAGTGTGTTTGTAATAGTTGGTAGAGCAGTACATGCTATTTGCTAATACCTTCAGTTATGACCTCAGAGCAAAGCTGTTCATAAATGGACCAAACTATATTCACAGTAATCTGATTTGACGTGACCCAATTAGAACAAGATTACCTCATAATCAAATGTACATGACATAAGCACCTACATAAATCCAGATAAGAGTTAATAATGTACAATTGTTTGCAAACACTGGTCCATTTCTGAAACGTTCAGGATCTACGGTCTAGAAATGCACAAAGGGCTTCTCAGATTCATCTAATGTGGTGTAATCTAATATAATTTAGATAAAACATTTTTTTATTGTTAAAGCCAATTTATATATTTAATGTATTTGACATGCAAGATATATCATAGAATTATGTATTTTTTTTATTGTATTGTCTTCATTTGGCACTTGAATAGACTAATATAATAAAGAAAATGTCAATATGTGGAGTAACGTTTGTGATATGTGGCGTCTGATGGTTTGTGACCTCACTGCAGGGGTCATAGCGTGATGGCGGCCGTCGATCTCTTCACTTTCCCAGCATTGTGTTTCCTGAGTCGAAAACAAGTGCAGGCTTTCTCATGGAGTCACAGAGAGCTCTATAGACAGAGATATGGGTCACAGGAAACTGCGCCACTCGTACTGAAGGCTTGATGTATTAACTACCACTGAAACAGACTGGAAAATATTAATCTTTCTATTTTTGAAGGGGGTGGTTATTTTTTAAGATGTATTTTTGTTGGATGTTTATTGCATTCCATATCACTGCCTTCTTGCTACTGTAATATTTCCCTCTGACTTTCTTTTAATTTAATTTTATTTCTAGGATATATAGAGCTATATATCGTTGGCCTCACTTTTCATTCTTTTGTATTCTGAGATAAAGTAAATGTGCCCATGTTCATTCCCCGTGGCCTTGGCTTTCAATCGCACCCTTTGGAGATCATTGTAATTTAAACATTCAAATCAGCTCCACTCCCACATCATTGCAATCACAAATGAAAATAATATATTAAACTGGTGAATACATTAAGAAAGCGTATATATTGTGCTACTGTCACCGACGGGATAGCAGGATAGTGATGGCTTTATTTAATACACTGAAATACAATGAGTTCGCAGGTGCTATTACAATTTACAACACTTATTACAGAGAAGAAAAGCTGCATTTATATTGCCATTATATAATATATGCAATTTATGTTGAAGCAATTATTTATTTGTTTATTTATTTAACATTATACTTTTTATTAAATAATTTTAAATTAATACATTTTATTTTTTATTTATTTTAAACATTTACACAAAAATAATAGTCTTGGGATCCAATTGATTTCAAATATTAGAATCCTTTCATGTTACTCTTTATTATTTAGTGTAAAATAAAATAGTGGTGTGAAATCATGTCTTTAAAACTGTAAAGATGTTGTTTGATGTTGGGTCTTTTGACATCCTTCATTAATTGTCATAACTAGGGCTGTCAATGAATACAATTAGCTTGTAAACATTAATGCCACTTTTATAATGTTAATGGTGTTTTAAATGTTACCTCCTTTTTGTTTTGTTTTTTCTCTTTCCACCTTTTTTAGCCGAGCAATCAAAACCAACCAAGACCTCCTTCCAGACACTCCCTGGACGAACATCCTGTACGATGACTTCTGGGGCACTCTGCTCACCCACAGCGGCAGCCACAAGTCTTTCCGCCCCCTCTGCACCCTCTCTTTCCGCCTCAACTATGCCCTGGGCGGCTTGGACCCCCGGGGCTACCACCTGGTCAACGTGGCCCTGCACTGCTGCGTCACTGCGCTCTTCACTGCATTCTGTCGCCCCCTGCTGGGTGGAGGACCGTGGACCCTGTTGGCGGGCCTGCTCTTCGCCTCTCATCCCATACACACTGAAGCAGTAGCTGGGGTGGTGGGGCGAGCAGATGTGGGTGCAGCTTTTTGCTTCTTGTTGTCCCTGATCTGTTATGCCCAGTACTGCCATCTCAGGCCCAATGCAGTGCACTCGAGTGGGATTGAATGGTGGACAGTGCTGTGGCTGGCTGGGAGTTTGGTTGCTGCTGCGGCCGCTTTACTGTGGAAAGAGCAGGGAGTCACTGTTCTGGCCGTCTCCACCGTTTATGACCTCTGTGTTGTGCATCGTCTGAGACTCCGGAAAGCAGTAATGATGGTGCTGAAGGTGAGATCTGATTCTCATTGTGTAAATCAGCCTAAAGTCTGATCAAAAAAGCAACAGGTTAAATGGACAAAATAACAGCACTGACATGTTTTAAGATCAGTCAGTGCAAGTTTTAATTCAGTTAAAACTTACATTTTAGTCTAGGACTAGGATTAAGCCTTGTTTGTGAAACCAGGGGATAATATAATTTTTGGAAATATCCTGATTTAAATCCAGAGTCTAGTTGGAAGTGTATTTCAGCTAAATCTTGAATACTAGAAACCCAAAGTTCCTACCCATCTTGAAAAATGCATTTTTTGTAATGCAAGAAAATCACCCAGATGTGAAGTTTGAAAAATAGAAAATGAGTTTGTATTTAATATTTTACTGCAATGTTATAATAAAACAGTTGAATACAGACCTTTAGGCTTGTAGGTGCATTTCCAAAAAAATGAAATCTGTGTGACTCAAGGTTATTAACTAAAGTTTTTTTTTTTGTCTATTAAAAAAAAAGAAAAAAAAAGTGGTAAAATATATAGCAAAAAAAATAAATATAACTTTAAACTTTAAATATTAAAAGAAATTCTAAATATGAATAAAAACTTAGTATATAAATATTAAAATAGCACTAGTGCAACTTTGTGTGTGTTTGGACACTTAAAATATGTATTGGGTCATCATTACATTTTTAATGATGTTCACAGGTGCTGGAAAAAGGTGCTGGAAAAAGTCACGCCATGATTAAATCAAATTGAATTAATTCTCCAGTCTGCGTAAATGTTTTCACGGTGTGTAAAATGCTGTTATACCAGTAAAAATAGATATTTGTCCAGTGGCAATGAGAGGAAAACATGCAAAGTAATTGTACTGCCTTTCTAATAATATAAGAATCCCATATTTTTTAGGTGTTACTTAAAACACTCTTAAATAATTTCTTGGAAAATAAGGGAACTGTGAAAGTGGCTTTTACTTCTTGACATTTTTCTATAAAAGTGGTAATTTACTGTGTTTTGTCCTGATAAGATTACCCTATTAAACAGACAAATGATAAGTGTTGCATTATGGTAAATGCCATTTAGCTGTGCAATGATTCTGTGGGAATTATCACACTTAAACTCATGATCTGTTCTTTACAAAACACAAAGCTAATATTTAAATGTCCCTTTTTATCAATATTATAATAAATGGGAAATTTTGCAGCTCTCTTCCACCCGTCTCTAGACAATAATACAAGGGTAATCTTACCAATCCAGACTCTGTACACAGATGCCAACCCCGCAGCACATCTGGGCTCTTTATCGTGGCCTCTCTGCCCATGTCTCCGGCTTTTCTTGCTGGTAATCATGAGGTGCACGAGAGGGGCGGCAGGGAGAGATTACAAACCCTCCAGACGGCCACGAGCGCATGGGAACGCAAACAGAGGGAGAAAAAGGAGGATGAGGAGGAAGAGTATAGAGGAAAGGAAACTATGCCCTCACTTCCTCTCTTTCTTTTTTATCAAAGCACTTTCTCGTTTACTTTTAGTCCCATGGTATAAAATCGGCTCATTGGCTTTCTATACTTCAGAGGGGCCTCATTAAATGCAGAAGGAACGGTCAACAATAAAAGATCCCACAGGATCTTCTGAAATGGTTTTTGAACAGCAAGGCTCTGACTTTGCATATTTAATGCCACGCGTCTTAGCCTTTAAATTCATGCGGTAATGCCCTCATTGATATTCCAGAGGCTACAAACACCCCTGATATATGAAATTGCTTTGATTTGAGCAGAATGCGGTGTGAGTCTGAAACAATACACTGCAGATTAGTTTTGAGGTTCGGCCATATGAGCGCACAATGCAGATAGAGGGCAATTTTTCATCCCATTTGCTTTGTAATCGGACGGAGATGAGATAAAGCTCTGGTGATTGTCTGGAATGCGTTCTGCCCTTTTTCTGAATAGCACATGGCTGCTGGTTTAGCGCAGGATCTCCACACCCTGTCTTATTCCGGGAAAAATTATAAAATGCTAATTTGATTATTGAACTTTTAGGGACAAAATGCAAAAAGTTGGAGGACTGATTAGCGAGGTAAACGAATCATTCAAGCTTCATGAAATGCTTTTGTAGTCTCTAAGGTAATTCAATGATGACACGCACACTATTTTGGCTCATTTGTCTCAATGTTGTGCGAGTGGGAAGATTTGCTCATAAGAGTCAACAATTTGATTGTGGCGGCCTTTTTGCTGTGACGGGAAATTCAGCTGTGAAATGATGCCATGGATCACACATTTCCTTGAATACAGTTCATTTCTGGTGTGTAATGACTTTTAGATGCATGAACTGTCTGAGGTGTTATATATTGATGTTACTTAGACTGTAGTAGGTCTACTGTTGATGATGCTCCTACCTTTTTCTTGATGTTAAAAACTGAAAGATCCTGTTTGAATTTGGACGGTGTCCCAATGGAGAAGGCTCTAAACCCACAACCGTCCTCATAAGTGGCGTGATTAGCAGCAGCTAAACAAGCACTTACTTTGTCCTCTGCAGTGAAATGAGTTCAGTTTATCAACGTCCTCCAACGCCCTGACTATTTCTGTCTGGATTGTGCACTAATTGCAGAGGTTATTCGGTGTGTTTTATGCATTCTTTTTATTTTAGTTACTAACTTTATAAGCAGAGGAGAATATTTTCCTGGTCTGGTGATTGTCCTTCACATCTCTGTCGATAAGGTCTTTATGGCATCTCCAATCTAAGATTGATTTTACAGTTTAGTACAAAAGAGCGGGGAACAAAAACAGGTGATGAAATGATGCTCATTCAGTTCAACCCTGAACCATAGATTGAAGTGTCACGCTCAGTGGGAGCGGAAGATCTATTGTGGCTTTAGTCCATAATTTTCTGACCCGTTGTGTGTGAAATAAAGGAATCGATATTTGAGCTAGACTTCCCCAGTATGCACTCTGTCTATTGTCATGCTGTGCCCAAAGAGCCATTTATATAAGAAAATATTTGTCAATTTTACACCAAGAACTGTTCAGTATGCTGGATGTAGTAAACAGTATAAATGCAAAGGGGTGTTTATCTTCTTTAATGTGCCATGGTTTCTTTTCTTTAACATTTTTTTTTGTTCTGAATGTCACATTCAGCAATCTTAGGATTATTATTATTTCTTTTTTACCATGCCTTCATCATTTATTTTTGCTACTTTAGACTTTTTATGTGTATGTGCTTGTCCCGAACCCACACTTTTGATCTGGAATAAGAAAATACAAAAAATGTTGCCCCAATGAAGATTTTTTTCAAAAGTCAGTATTCTTATTTACCAATGACCAAATATTTACTTTTTTAGCCATTTTATTGTTAAAATTGTAATGTTATTTATTTCCACCATTGTTTTTTTTCAGTCTCTAAGTGCTTTTAAATGCAACACATCATGTGAGATTAGGGGGGAAAAATATTGTGGTTGGATTTTTAACAAATAAAATATGTCAGTTCTTCTGTTATGAAAGTATATCCACTGTTAAATGTTCTTCGTGGACAAATTAAATTAGATTTTTGTCAGAATAATTTCGTTATTTTCTTTTCTAGAGGAAGAACATGAGCTTGCTGATCAGCCTAGCATGGCTGGTTGGTTGGGGGATGATTCTTCTCGCAGTTCGGTTTTACTGGATGGGCAACAAGCCTCCAAACTTCTCCAACTCTGACAACCCTGCAGCCGACTCGCCTCACTTCCTGACCAGAGCGCTCACTTTCCTGTACCTGTCAGCTGTCAATGCCTGGCTCCTCCTCTGCCCTGACAAACTCAGCTTTGATTGGTCAATGGATGCAATTCCTCTGCTCAGATCCATCACTGATTGGCGGAACCTTCATTCGGTTTTGTTTTACTTAGGATTCGCTCTCTTGTCATGGTTTGGCTTGAGAAACCCATCACTACAGTCCTCTAAAATCAGCGAAGCCAATGGAAAATCATATGTGAGCAATGGAAAGTCTGCAACTAATGGATACAGTCATAATCATGATGACAATCACTACAGGGACTCAAACTCTCCCAAAAGAAATGGATATCATAAACCACCCAAAACACCTCAAAAATCCCTTCCAGCCACTGAGAGTGTGGTGGTTTTTTCCCTCGGGCTACTGCTTTTGCCCTTCATCCCAGCTACTAATATGTTCTTCTACGTGGGTTTTGTGGTGGCCGAGCGGGTGCTGTACATCCCCAGTATGGGCTTCTGTCTGCTCGTGACAGTTGGGTTGAGGAGCATGTTTGTTCGTTGCAGGTCGAGATGCTCCAGAGCGTTCCTGCTGAGCTGTGCTGCAGGTCTGGTGCTCCTCTACAGCCTGAAGACTGTGAGGAGGAACCAGGACTGGCAGAGCGAGGAGATGCTGTACAGGTCTGGCATTGCTGTAAACCCTGCTAAAGGTGAGTTTGGATATTGGAATATCAAATATGATAGTAAAGCGAAAGTAAATACTAGCAACATTTATTTGGTTTGATTCTCTTAGCTTGGGGTAACCTGGGTAATGTCCTGAAGAACCAGGGAAAGATGGCTGAGGCAGAGAGAGCGTATAGAAATGCTCTTTATTACCGTGGAAATATGGCTGATATGCTCTACAACCTGTGAGTACACAAACACAGGCTTTTTTTTTTTACAACTATGCCACTCTTAAAATGTCTGAATGTGGTTGCATATACAGTGGGGCAAAAAAGTATTTAGTCAGCCACCAATTGTGCAAGTTCTCCCACTTAAAAAGATGAGAGAGGCCTGTAATTTTCATCATAGGTATACCTCAACTATGAGAGACAAAATAAGAAAAAAAAATCCAGAAAATCAGATTTGTAGGATTTTTAAAGAATTTATTTGCAAATTATGGTGGAAAATAAGTATTTGGTCAATAACAAAATTTCATCTCAATACTTTGTTATATACCCTTTGTTGGCAATGACAGAGGTCAAACGTTTTCTGTAAGTCTTCACAAGGTTTTCACACACTGTTGCTGGTATTTTGGCCCATTCCTCCATGCAGATCTCCTCTAGAGCAGTGATGTTTTGGGGCTGTCGCTGGGCAACACGGACTTTCAACTCCCTCCAAAGATTTTCTATGGGGTTGAGATCTGGAGACTGGCTAGGCCACTCCAGGACCTTGAAATGCTTCTTACGAAGCCACTCCTTCGTTGCCCGGGTGGTGTGTTTGGGATCATTGTCATGCTGAAAGACCCAGTCACGTTTCATCTTCAATGCCCTTGCTGATGGAAGGAGGTTTTCACTCAAAATCTCACGATACATGGCCCCATTCATTCTTTCCTTTACACAGATCAGTCGTCCTGGTCCCTTTGCAGAAAAACAGGCCCAAAGCATGATGTTTCCACCCCCATGCTTCACAGTAGGTATGGTGTTCTTTGGATGCAACTCAGCATTCTTTCTCCTCCAAACACAACAAGTTGAGTTTTTACCAAAAAGTTCTATTTTGGTTTCATCTGACCATATGACATTCTCCCAATCCTCTTCTGGATCATCCAAATGCTCTCTAGCAAACTTCAGACGGGCCTGGACATTTACTGGCTAAAGCAGGGGGACACGTCTGGCACTGCAGGATTTGAGTCCCTGGCGGGGCAGTGTGTTACTGATGGTAGCCTTTGTTACTTTGGTCCCAGCTCTCTGCAGGTCATTCACTAGTTCCCCCCGTGTGGTTCTGGGATTTTTGCTCACAGTTCTGGTGATCATTTTGACCCCACGGGTGAGATCTTGCGTGGAGCCCCAGATCGAGGAGATTTTCAGTGGTCTTGTATGTCTTCCATTTTCTAATAATTGCTCCCACAGTTGATTTCTTCACACCAAGCTGCTTACCTATTGCAGATTCAGTCTTCCCAGCCTGGTGCAGGTCTACAATTTTGTTTCTGGTGTCCTTTGACAGCTCTTTGGTCTTGGCCATAGTGGAGTTTGGAGTGTGACTGTTTGAGGTTGTGGACAGGTGTCTTTTATACTGATAACGAGTTCAAACAGATGCCATTAATACAGGTAACGAGTGGAGGACAGAGGAGCCTCTTAAAGAAGTTACAGGTCTGTGAGAGCCAGCAATCTTGCTTGTTTGTAGGTGACCAAATACTTATTTTCCACCATAATTTGCAAATAAATTCTTTAAAAATCCTACAATGTGATTTTCTGGATTTTCTTTTTCTTATTTTGTCTCTCATAGTTGAGGTATACCTATGATGAAAATTACAGGCCTCTCTCATCTTTTTAAGTGGGAGAACTTGCACAATTGGTGGCTGACTAAATACTTTTTTGCCCCACTGTATATATAAAATGTAATTAATTAAAAAATATCAAACCAATTGGCTTCTGAAAACAAATTATACTAAACCTTTTTTTTCAGAATTGAGTCTTTTTCTAACAATGGGGATTTTTGATTAAAGGGATTTTTAGTGGATGCATCACGTTAATCATGAAAATAGTCTAATAATGTCTAACACCCAGAAGGTATCCAGAAAGTTTTCTTTAATCTTTATTATTTTCAAACATTGTGCTCGTCATATTTCAAATAAATGTATAAATATAACATATAATGGTTTGATATTTTTTTAATTATAGAATGCATTGTCATTCATGCATAACATGTTGCATAAAGTGTTCAGACACGTATTTAATTTGAGCATGTGGTATTTATTTTATTAATAATTTAATAATTCTGCAATAATAGTACTGTTTCTGTGGCTCAGTGGTAGAGCATTGCGTTAGCAGCACAAAAGGTTGTGGGTTCAATTCCCTTGGAATACATAAACTGACAAAATACGTATAGCCTGAATGTACTGTAAGTCACTTTGGATAAAAATGTCTGCTAAATGCATAAATGTAAATTTATTTACATTTTTACATGTCAAACATTTTTCACAATAAAAAAAATTATACAAAATGAATGCTGCTTAAAATTAACTGAACTGTTTAAATATTTAGTTTGTACTTAAGTCTTGTTTTTGTTGTTTTTTGTTTTATTTTGCATGATAGAATGCACAGCTTTCTTTCTTACTGTATTCACAGGACAGTATTTGGGGGTGTTGGTTTTGTCAAGGTCATACAGCCCTTTATCTGAGCCAGTTTTCCATGGGAACTGCCAAAATCAAATTAACATGGCTTGCAGGGCAACAGATGTACACAGTGTGGATATACGCCATTATATTGCTCATTGCTCAACACTACAGAGCATTTACATTTTTTGGAAGGTTTCCTCCAAAATTGCAGAGAATAGTTAAGATACTTTGTTCTTGGAGAGACATACTTAGCATTCAGAGTGGGAGATTGAGGAGCAGTGAAAGTGTTTGCTATATCTCTCGCTCAGGGCTTGTGTATGTGACGGGATTTCATTAGTTCTTATTTGTAGGCTTTAAAAAGCGTGAGATATCTCTAACATTCATTAACCCTGTAGAGGAGCAGAGACCTCAAGGTTTCCGGTCCTTCCACCAACCTTATACTTACTCTTACTTCACATATCATTTCTAAAGTTTAAAAGCGATGTGTGCTTTATTTCCTGCAGCGGTTTGCTGCTACAGGAGAGCGAGCGGTTCTCCGAGGCTCTGCATTACTATAAACTGGCCATCGGGAGCAGACCGACTCTGGCCTGTGAGTTCAGCTCTTCAGTTTCACCATTTTGAAGCTCCAAAGAATCTGTTACTGGAACAAATGTCCTTTTTGGTGCTTTCATTTGTACAATGATGTGCAATTTTGGATAATTCAGTCTCTTTTTAATTACTTCTCTCTTTTGTCCTCTTTCACAGCTGCATACTTGAACGTGGGCATCATCCTGGTCTCCCAGGGGAAGATTGAAGAGGCCAAGCGCACCTTTCACACTTGTGCTGATATCCCCGATGAGAACCTGAAGGACCCTCATGCCCACAAGAGCTCCGTCACCAGCTGCTTGTACAACCTCGGCAAACTGCTTCATGAGCTGGGCCAGCACGAGGTATTCATCTGAATCAGCATGTATAACCAGTTTAGATGGATGCAATCAATGATGTTCTTGTATGAATTGTTCCCTAGTTGTTCTTAATTAACAGTTCTCGTTGTCACATTATGACAGGTTGTTTTTGTTTGTCGTCCTCAGGAGGCGCTATCCATGTATAAAGAGGCTGTGCAAAAAATGCCACGACAGTTTGCACCGCAGAGTTTGTACAATATGATGGGTCAGTGTTTACTTTTCAGTGCATTCAGATGTTTTTATTTGAGATTCATAAACACTTACACAACACTCTAAATTAATTATTTGCATTTAGTCGTTTAGCAGATGCTTTTATCCAAAGCAACTTACAAATGAGGACAATGTAAGCAATCAAAAGAGCAATACGCAAGTGCTATGACAAGTCTCGGTTAGTCTAACGCCGAGCACGTAGCAAGGTTTATTTTATACTAAATAAAAGGAAAGCAAGTAGAAAGACTAGAGAACGCTGTGCTGTGTTAGAGGATCGTTTTTATGATAGATAAAAAAACAAGTAGATGGAATAAAAAAAATAGAGAATGCTAGTTAGGTCATATGTTTAAATAAAAAGTTATTAGAATAAACAATGAATAGAGAGTGCAAGTGTTAGAGGGTCAAGTTTTTTTTATATATATATATATATATATATATACATAAAAAGAAAGTAATTATATAAAACAGAAATAGAATAGAGAGTGCTAGTGTTAGACAGTCAAGTGTAGATGGAAGATATCTGTTTTTAGATTTCTTGAAGATGGCTAAAGGCTTGGATTGAGATGTCCTAAAATGTTTTTAGTGTTCTTTAGCCCCCATGTATATTTATACCGTCTCCAATTATTTATTTCCTATGCAGTTTTATGCCACAATACTCCTCCTCTCCTCCTATTAGGTAGAAAAAGACATCTGGAGATGTGACTGGAATCTGATACATAAATAATGTGCCCTTGTGTTACTGATTCAGTGTCCGGAGATGTGATGAGTTTATATTTATTCATTTGGCAGATGCTGTTATCCAAAGTAACTTTAAGTAACAAAGGTCATCCAAAGCTCCCCAAACTCATCCCATGATATGCTTATCTCTGCATTTGATTTGATGGCATGCAGTGCAAGCAATTCTATGTAATTTTACACATCCCTCTGACTTTGGCCCACAGGCGAGGCATATATGAGGCTGAATAATCTAGAAGAGGCAGGGCATTGGTATAGAGAGTCACTGAAGGCCAAACCTGACCATATTCCTGCACACCTGACCTATGGAAAACTGCTGTCTATCATGGTGAGTCAAGCTGACAAGTGCATTATTGCCTCTGTGTTTATGAGCTTTTTGTCCGTCAAACAGTCATTGTGAATAGCATGTGGAAGATAAAACAAAATATACAGTGGTGCCTATATGTATGAGACCTCATTGAAAATCTACAATTAAAAATCAAATTTAAACATACAATTAATTAATTAATGTATGTTTAGGTAAAATATAAGCATTTTACTATTGGTCTCAGGCTTCTCTGCTGTATTTTTAACACTCTCTGGCGGCTTTAAAATGTATTAAGCATGTATGTAAAAAACTTTATCTAACTGCATTTGTAAAAGCATAATTAAATATTAAATAAATTCAGTTTTTATTTCAAACTTGAAAAGGGGAGACCAAGTGGAAAGAAGAAACCAAAGATATCTGGTTATTAAAATAATTTGAGTCACAGATGACCCTACACAGATGTGACTCTTAATGCTGAGTTTTCTTTGAATCGCTTTGTCCTTGAGAGGAACATTAACAGAAAACATCACTGTGATGAGACCTTTAAAACCTGTCTTTTCAGATTTTCCCATTTATGTTCTGTCTGCATACGATATAACAGTCGTCCATTCGCTTGTGGTATTTTCCTCTCTGACCACTATGATGTAAATGGAGAGGGGTCATGAAGAAATGTCGAGCAGCTGCGTCCCCTCCCCAGGACGTGATATCTCATATCCTCCCTCTAATCTGATTTGGGTTTGTGTCTCGGCACGGCTGGTCAAGAGTCCAGACTCTTGCCTCAAACCTGTTTGCTCACTTTAAAATCCCCTCACCGGCCTGTCCACTTAATAAACAGCTTAAAACCGGTTATTATCCCTCAAGCACCGCGCTTAATGTAATTACTCTCTTTCCTTATTGAAAACAGGTTAGTGTTGAACTTTTGACCAGCTGTCGAGGAACTGCAGTGTATTAGCTGGGTTACTCGGTGTCAAACGGTCAGGAAAGCATCAGACAAAATGACTGAAGTTATGTCATGTTGTATTTGAACAATTCAGGACATTTACTGTTTTACCTTTCTGTCCAGCCTGGTGTAGAGTTTAGCAGTCTGTTTTGAACTTCTATTGGAAATATGTCCCTGAAAACCTCTAAAGCTAATTTAACACTGTAGTTGTTAGATTAAATCACGGGTTGAGGTTAAAACAATAGCTTGTTTTGTATTTACCCTTTTGGATTCAAATCTGAAGCCATTTAGCGCTTTTGAAACCTTGACTTCTAGGCCTGTACATTTGATAAACGTTCTTGGATGTAGTTGAATGCTTTTTCAGGAACCGTAGCAAAGGAGAGCATGAAATGCCAGCTTTCCAAGGTATTTCTTTATCCTCTTATCAGAAGTGTTTGCCACAGAACCGTTCAGTGAATATATATATATATATACACACATAACCTCACTGCTTAAGACAAGAACATTTGCAAAGGTAACACCAACATGGAAGCAATCAGCACTGAACCGTACAGGAAGTGTACATTATTAGAAAGTGTACTAAACCGTAAAGGTGTACTTTCCCACACTTTGATAATGTCTAGCATCATATAAAGCACAAATTTAAAGAGTCTGGTTATGATTGGGTGGGTCCCTTCATTAATAATGTTGGGTGCAGGTGTAATTATTTCTTAATTTCTCCACAGGGACAGAAGTCTGAAGCAGAGCATTACTTCCTGAAAGCAATAGGGCTGGATCCTGCCAGAGGAAACTGCTATATGCATTACGGTACAATCTGATTTGCTTTCTGATTGATTAGCTTCCCTTAATTTGTTTGATAAAGTGCTCAAATGCACTTGACCTTATTATATTCCATCATTTATATATTTATTTTATTTATGAATATAATTGATTTTAGATGATGATGATGATGATGATGATTATTATTATATTTTCTGTTTATTTATTATTATTATTATGATTTTATGTAAATAAATGTATTCATAATTTATTATTCCATTAAGATTATGTTGTAATTTATTACGATTAAGATTTTTTTTATATACTGAATTTAAATACTGAAGTTCACTATGCCTCATGTCCTCCTCCGTTTACAACTCCCTTTCTTTGTCTCTGAGTGTTTTTGGATGCTTGTGCAGCGTATCCACACTGATCTCTGACTGTTTGACCTGTGGCCTTCTGGCCTGCTGTGTTTGAGTTGTTTTCAATCCTGTGAGCTCCTCTTTCTTTCTTGTCT
This sequence comes from Gymnocypris eckloni scoliostomus, assembly GCA_027564155.1. Classification (NCBI taxonomy): domain Eukaryota; kingdom Metazoa; phylum Chordata; class Actinopteri; order Cypriniformes; family Cyprinidae; genus Gymnocypris; species Gymnocypris eckloni. Next base: position 1,302,216 of record CM050432.1, read on the forward strand.
GTTAGGTCAGTTTCTGTTGGAAGAGTCTCGTCTGGGAGAGGCAGCAGCGATTGCTCAGAAAGCAGCAGAGCTGGACAGTTCTGAGTTTGACGTGGTGTTCAGCGCTGCTCATATGCTCAGGTGTGTGTTTGTGTGTCTCTCAAAAATTCACTGCGACATCTGCACAATTTTAGTTTCAGGTGGTTTGCAGGTGGACTCCGCTTGTTTCATCTTCTGCATCCAGAGCTACTAGCCAAATAAATGCAGTACATGGACATTGATTTTATAACATCAAACACTTGTTGTTTTTGTTGTTAATAATAGTAATAAAATATTTTATTACTAATAAATTAGTAATGTGTGTGTTTGTCTACAGACAGGCCAGTCTGAATGAGGCAGCTGAAAGGTATTATGGGAAGGCAGCTAGTTTAAGACCTGATGTAAGTACCCTCCCATTCTATTAGACGTTATAAAGTTACCTGGCTGAATTCTTGATTCTTTTGCATGTATTAAATATTTAATAAAAAAATTCTCCATCCTTATTTTGATTATATATTTCTGTCTCTTTCTCGATTTCCCAGCATCCAGCAGCTCTGATGAATCTCGGGGCGATTCTCCATCTTAATGGGAAGCTGAAGGAAGCTGAGAGCAACTACCTCCGTGCGCTGCAGCTCAAACCAGACGACCTCATCACTCAGTCCAACCTCCAAAAACTCTGGAACGTCATGCAGAAACAGGGTCTGCGAGCCTCTGGGACGTGATCTGCTGCTGAAACCTCTGCTGATTATTTAATCTGTGGACATCTGATCTGATTTGAGCTGGAGTTCTGTGCTGATTCAGTGCTTATGGAGATGTTGGTGGAACTTGTTAAAACTTGAACTGTCCTGGAGGATAGGAGTAAAGATGGAGTCTCTGTTAAGGTCTGTTTTGGGCAGCAAAGACCCCTAAAATTGTAAAAGTACAGTAAAGTGCACACACACCCAAGAGAGTTGGTGTTTGCAACATGCTGGATTATATTCTTCTGCGAGCACTGACCCGGATGAATTTCAGTGGTGATTTCCTCCCACACACCCTGTCTTACAAATGCATAAGTCTCAACATGTCATCTGTATCTTGTACCAGATTAAGTAAAAAAAAAAAAAATTTTAATATTTTTATTTTTATTTAATGACTTAAAATTGAAATCATGCTGATATTTAAAATGCCTCCTCTTAAGTTATTTGCCACTCATAATGGTTGGTAATAGTTCTTAAAGTCTCAATATCTCTCATCAATCAGCCCTGATCTATAATAAACCACTGTTATGTTGTTGAGTATGTAGGACTTAATTTCTTTAATGTCAGGCTTTTTACCAAAACATTTACCACAATAAAAATTGTCTTTTTGACAAAAAAAAAAAATGTTTGTGAGAAAGAACCAAATCATTTATTTTCCAGTGACCGTTCAGCTTCTCTCTCTTGTCATAACACAAGGAAAAAATAGTTGTATCTCATTACTGGAAAGTGCTTTCCTAACATATTACCATATGAAATACGCTGAGTCCTCCTGTCTTTAGAATAAATAGTGTTTTGCTGCCATCCTGTGGGTGGAGTAACACATTGCCACATTCATCTGACAAACCCATGTTCTGTAGGTGTATATATATAACATTTGGTTTACAGGATTGAATGGTTGAGCTTAATGATTGCAGTCAACACTACAAACTGAGAAAATTTAGTGAGATTAGTTACTTGTTTTTCTAAAAATTGTTATATCTGATGTTATTGCTGGGTTTCACAATTTATAAACAGTTTTACTTTATTGTAAGAGGGAACTCGTATACAATTTTTAATGAGAGTTTTGTCAATCTGTATCTCAGCAGGTGTTGAAATCTTTTAAATCTTTAATGTCTCTTGTATGATGTGTGACTTCTTGCCACACACATATTTAGCAGATGTGTGTGTGCATCCTCGGTGTGTATTGATATGGAGGAGTGGAGCCCTTTTCAGCGCTGACGTTCTTTAGATTATATAGGGAGAAAATCAGAAAAGTGTCCTTTGGTTTGTCATTGAAGTTGTTTGATGATTTCCTCTGTTCGGTCTAATAAGGTAATGATGAATGTGATTGGAAAGTTTTAGGGCTTGTTCTTCTCTTTAGGGGCTGACAGGAGCAGTGTGTTTGAAGGAGCAGAGGAGAAACTTGTACTGCATTTTGAGCTGATGAAATATTTTGATGGAGAGCTGTCTGGTGCTCACTTTTCTGTGCTGTATTTTAAAACTCCTCATCTCTGGTAGGTTTATGCCTCAAGAAATTTAGAAGGAAAAATAATCTCATATCTTATATGTAATAATGCTATTCTGCAGTTGCATTGTTTATTAAAGCTGCTATTTTCTTCATGTTCTTTTATCCAATATTGTTTATTCCCCTTTTCCTCTCTCTTGGTCTGTTATTTATCTATTGCGCTAATAGACCGTTTGGATGTGTGGTTGGTTAATGGTAACAGTCCCTACGACGGTAGAGTGGAGGTTCTTCATAGAGGTCAGTGGGGAACAGTGTGTGGTGAAGACTGGGATATGTCTGATGCTGCAGTGATGTTTGTCCACGACTGAGGTGAGACCCTTGAGCAAGGCACCGCACCGCCAACTGCTCCCCGGGCGCCGCAGTGTCGGCTGCCCACTGCTCCAAGTGTGTGCACTTGGATGGGTTAAAAGCAGAGAACACATTTCACTGCTGGTTATACTCTGTATAATTGTGTATGTGACAAATAAAGCTAATCTGAGCTTAATTTTTTTTGTTTATATATATATATATATTCATTTTTTTCTGTACTGGTCAGGCCTCTGTCGTGTGTCATGTGTCCCCACCTCATGTTTCCTTATTTGGTTTGTTTCCTGTCCTTGTTTAATGTCATTATTAGTTAATTCATGTCCAGCCGTGTTTGTCTAATTATCTATGATTTACCTGTGTATATTAGTTCATGCCTGTTCAGTTTGATGTGGTCTGGTCTACTTGTTATTCCCGGTGTATCCTGTTTGTGAGTACTGCCTTGTCCTGTCATGTCCTGCCTTGATGTGTTATTAAATATTATCATTTGCATTTATATCCTCGTCTGCGTGTTCCTGTTCCTCCCTCGTGTGTGCACCGTGACAGAAGACCAGACCTAAACCGTAAGCGGCGCCCATTCACCCCGTTTTGTTTTCCGTTTGAAAAGTTTTATTTTGTTCCAGTGTTTGTGTATGTTTGTCCCGGGCATGGAAGTCGCAGCTCGTCATTCCCGCCATAGCCCACTGCAAGTCGGCGTGGGAGTTCGGCGGATCGCCGCGAGTGCCGCAGAGTCCACTGGCCGCGAGCCCTCATGCCCGCCGATCGCGGGAGATATCCGCGCCGGCGGTGGCTCTCCCAAGCCCGCCGGCAGCTTGCCTAGTTCGGTTGCCGCTCCCCAGGCGCGCGTTCGCGGAGATCACGCCACCGGATCGCCTCTGACTCAATGCCCGCCGCCCGCCTCTGACTCAATGCCCGCCCGGCCCGCCGCTGTCCTAAAGCCAGCCGGATTGCCGCTGACTCAAGCCCGCCGGATTGCCGCTGACTCAAGCCCACTGGATCGGCGTTGATTCATGCCCGCTGGCCGCCGCTATCCCTAGCCCCGTGGATCAAGTCCACATGTCACGGCCAGGAGTGCCGTGTGTCTGTCTTGTTGTGCCCACAGGAACATTTTAATCTACCTTGTCTTGTCTTGTCCATGGAGACTCGTCTGGGGCAGGCGGCTCCTCGTGTTGTGGCCATGGAGGCCATTCTAGCCGCCTGCCCCCTTGTTGCTGAAGTGGAGGCGGCCGCTGAGGGACCCTGTGAGGGCCCCTGACTCCTGGTCATGCCCAGAGGAAGCCTCAGCCTCCGAGCTTCTGGTTCCTGTGGGATGTCCTGTCGTGTCTGTCTGGCCCTGGAGGGCTTTCCTGTCGTCGTGTCCTGTCCTGTCTGTCTGGCCCTGGAGGGCTGTCCTGTCGTGTTTTGTACTGTCCTGTCTGTTTAGCCCTGGAGGCTCCTGATACCCCTCACTTCCCATGGAAATTTTGGGGGGGGGTAGTAGGGTTCCGGCTGTAGGGGCCGGGCCGAGGAGGTCGAGGCCTAGGGCCCCAAAGACCATCTGCCATGGCCTCCAGAGCTCCCAGCTCCGCCATGGTCCCCAGAGCTTGCGTCCGAAGCATGGCACAATGCCTAGAGGATGCGATGTCTCGTTCCCCTCTCGGGGAACCATGTTTGCATAAGTAACCTGAGACGTTCCCCTTCATGGGAACTTCTAACTGTGTCCTCTAGGAGTCCTTATGGGAAAAGATATACCAACGCCACCATGCTGAGGGGAGTGCAAGCCAAAAAAAAGGTGAGTATTAAGTACCAATTCTACCAGGCTAAGGGAGTTGCCCCTGGAATGGTTTGATGGCTGTCAGTGACATTATCCCCTTTGGCCAAAGACCCAAGCTACATACCCTAATAACTTACCTGTTAGGGTAGAGCTCAAAGGCTTGGAATCAGATGAAAAAGATTCCTTTTAGGGGATATGGCCAAGGGCCTAGGTTAGTAGCTAGGTCCTGGCCGGTCACCCAGGAGCTACCGTTTGCTCTGCACGAGCTCGCTGAGGGAACGGTCTCAACAGGCCCTTGGTAATAACCCACTGTTCAATCCCAGAAATTTTTGGGAGAAATAGGTAGAGTGGCGACCAAGGCGAACCGGCGCCTAACCAACCCAAAGAAAGGGCACGAAGCCGCAGCGAGAAGCCCATACCGTACAGGATTTTAGAAAGAACGCAAAAACACGATGTGTGATTTTATCACAACATGGCTTTGAGAAAGTGCACAGAGACTTAGCATGCGCACTTACCATAATATGGATTTGAAACCGTTCTAGGGAGCTGCAAAGCGAGCAACATAACAGGGAGGCAGAGAGAGACCTAGCAACCTGAAGTCGCTGACTCACAGAGCTCTAGGGAGTGGAGAACTCAACTCAAACGCTTGGAAGGGAGCAGCATGCTCATAGGTGGCCCTCTATGGTGAGGGGAGCAATCCTAGCTTTACCAACAAGGAGACTAACCTAACAGGGATGCATAAAGAGGCCTAACAACCTGAGGCTGCTGAATGATAGCTCTGGAGAGCGGAGAACTCAACTCTCAGCATGAGAGGGAACTCAGACGCTCAGAAGGGAGCGGCATGCTCATAGGTGACCCATAGGTGAGGGGAGCAATGTTAGCTCAACCAACAAGGAGAGCAACCTATCACAGAGCTCTGGGGAGCGGAGAACTCAAATCTCAGAATGAGAGGGAACTCAGACGCTCAGAAGGGTCATAGGGTCAGACATTCCGGTAGAGATGAGTCTAACAACTCAATATGGCTGCATAGCGAGCAGCGGCAATACCCTATAACCCCCAGCAAAAACATCCCTCACACATGCCTCAGGGAAAGAGTGTACTCAAACCCAATCAATAGAGGGGTGATACACTGATTTAGGGCTGCAGCAATTCCGCGATGTCATCGATTACGTCGATTTATAAAAATATACCGATTAGCATTGTGCGTCGATGCGTCACGCCTTTAGCCACGCAATTGCGTGTGTCACGAGAGAGATGGGTTCGAGGACTCAAATGCTGGGGAATCGGGTTTTTAATACAATAAAATGAAACAAAAATTAACAAAAACCACCCCGAGGGGGAAAAAACAAGCAGGCAGGCAGAAGACTGGTGCACAGTCAACACAACTGACGAAAAACAATGGATCAGCACAGGACTGCAGACACCAGGAGGCTATATAGGAAGAAAAACGAGGGTAATGAGGGAGACACAGGTGGAGCCACTGAAACAATGATTAGTTAACAAGACGGGAGGGGACAGCCAATAGAAATGGGAGCACATGGCACCAACAACAAACAACAAGCCATGTGCTCAACACACCGAGACATCTGGTGGACCGTGACATAACCCCCCCTTTAAGGAGCCGATCCCAGACGCTCCACAAACACTAAACAGAAAAATGTCTAGGAGGGTGGTGGGCCAGGCCCATAGAGTGGAAGAGGGCCTGGCGGAACAGACAGGCAGAGGTGCCAGAGTGGGGCAGGCAGAGAAGGAGGCCAGGGCGGGGCTGGCAGGGCAGGAGGCCATTGGGCGGGCTCTGTGGGCTCCCAGACTGGAGCAGGCTCAAGGACCGGAGTGGAATGCATGGGCTCCCGGACCGGAGTGGGCTCTGTGGGCTCCCGGACCTGAGCAGACTGTGTGGGCTCCCGAACCGGAGCAGACTGCGTGGGCTCCCGGAACGGAGCAGGCTCCGGAGCAGACTGCGTGGGCTCCCGGAACGGAGCGGACTGTGTGGGCTCCCGGAACGGAGCGGGCTCTGGAGTGGACTCTGTGGGCTCCCGGAACGGAGCGGGCTCTGGAGCGGACTCTTTGGGCTCCTGGAACGGAGCGGGCTCTGGAGTGAACTCTGTCTGTTCACGGATCGGAGCGGGCTCTGGAGCAGACTCTGTGGGCTCACAGATCAGAGCGGGCTCTGTGGATGCCCGGACTGGAGCGGGCTCTGGAACAGCCTCCAGGTCGTAAAGGGTGGAGGAAGTCTTCCTCCTGTTCCTCCTCCATCTACGAGAGCAGGATGCTGCAGCCTCGTAGGCCAACCCAGGGTGTACTGCCCTTCGCACCAACATCAGCGGAGGGTCCTCCATGCTGCGTGTCAACCAGGTATACCCCGCGAATGAACGTGGGGTTCTGGGTGTGGCTGACCAGATCCTTGGATCATCTGGTAGCGCTACAGCTTTGTCGGCCACCACTAGGGACATTGTGGCTTCATTAGCCGCCACTGGGGGCGCTGCAGCTTCGTCGCCCACCACCAGAGGCACACCAGCCACCTTAGCTGGGGAACGTGACAAAAACTCCACAAATTCTCCAAACGTCAGGTGGTCCAGCCCCCTCATCCTCCACCAGCTGAAGGGCTCATCAAGGGCACTGTTGCAATGATTAGTTAACAAGACGGGAGGGGGCAGACAATAGACATGGGAGCACATGGCACCAACAACAAACAACAAGCCATGTGCTCAACACAAAGAGACATCTGGTGGCCAGCCTGGGCACACCAGCAGGAACGTGACAGCGCGAGCCTGCAGTTATCCCTACTTAAGACTGTTTTTCTGCCATGTTTATAACAAACAAGACTCTAGAGCAGAAGGTAAAGGCTGCAAATAGATCACCACGTCACTGACCCATCATTACAAAGAGTCTGTCAGACAGTTGATGTTCATCAACTAGTCCTGTTAAACCACCTGCTTCAAACCACAAAATTCCTAACAATAAACCACAGAGCTGCGTGTGTGTGTATGTGTGTGTGCGCGCATGCATCTATCTCTGTATTCTTTCGCTGATCTTACAGTATATTCTTGTCTTGTAAACTGGTCACTTAATTTATTACTTAATTAAAATGGTAATTGCAAGAGTATTTTTTTTCTAAATCTATTTTGTTTTGATGTTGAAGAGAGAGTGAATGAAATCATAAGGGAATACTATGATGATGTCATCACTGATGGACTGAATCCAGATCGTGAGACAGGTGCATTTCTGTACTATAGTTGTAATTCTGTAACTCCTATTCTATAGTCTATTATTAAAAATGATCTGTAAGAAACTATGAATATATTAAGAACATATACAATAAGGCTTGTTTTGAGTGTAATAGTATCTGTTAAATCTGTTATGTTAAATTAGTAGAAGACACACCTGGGAGCTATGATGATATCACTAGCGGACAGAACTCAGGTATTAAAAGGGCCTTTATCTGTATTATTATTTTTTAAAGTGCATTATTGAACAGTCACTAAAGTAATCCTCACAACCAAAATTTGTTCTAATTGTATGTCTATTTGTGTGTGGATACAGCTGAGAATCGTGATGATGTCATCATCATTGGACTGGACTCTCAAAGTGTAAAGGGGCGTTCACACAGAACCAGACTGTTTCTGTGATATACTGAACATGCAGCGATACCATTAATCAATTATCATGGCTTAATCAGGTTTAATCTAATAGTCTCAGACAGTAATGAGGAGAAAGAGATCAATGACACAAGCTGTGTTCCGCATTACAATGTGAGATTTAATTTCACTTGTGTATCAGAGGAAGATCAGGAGGAGTATGATGATGTGAAGAACAGCAATGAAGATGAGGGAAACCTGTTGGGTATGTTTTTGTCTCCTTTTTAATCTTTATTAGATTAGCATCTGCTGATTTAAATGTCTTTTTAACCAGATATATATTCACAGGATGTATTTAACATGATATATTTGCTTTTGTTTTTGGTTTTCTAGCAAATATCATTGATTGCCTTATTCCTCTCTTGAAGTTGTTGCCATTTCCTTATTCTTTTTTATATAATTAAAACAAATATAAAAAATCTGATGTTTATTTGCTTATTTAATGTTTAATGTTTTTTCTCCTAATCTTTATTAATTTATGATTATTAGATAATGAAAAATATTATAACCAACCTTAAACAGGATACTGGCCAAATTTAAACAGTACATGTTCTGTTGAAGTTCTGTTATGGACAGTAAAGACCACTAAGAATATAAAAGAATAGTACACACACACACCACACACCACACACACACACACACACACACACACACAGACAGAGAGAAGAGATGCTGGATTGTTTTCTGCTGAGAGCTCTGGATGAATTTCAGTGATGACAACTATTTTTCCTGCCCTGTACAAATGCATAAAGCTAAACATGTTAAAATGGTTCTCTTAATTTATTGTTGATAAATCAAAGGTTTGTCACCAACAGTAGAACTTAAATCCTCCCATCACTCAGCCTATTATATTTATTGTGAAACATCATTATAGTATGCTGCTTTGTTTATTTTCAAAACACTTTACCTCAATAAAAAAGTCTGTTTGAGCAGAATAAAATTAATATGAGATATAACCTAACAATTTCTCTTCCAGTAAGCGTTCAACATTGTTCAGTCTCCCCTCCTGTACTAGTGACAAAAGCATGCAACGCATGGCATCTCGTTTCTACAATAAGTGTTTTACTGTCATCTGTTGGAAGACTAACGCATTGCAGTAAGAAATATGTAGTGTCTTTCCTGACATTATAATAAATGCTGTTTTACTATCATCTTGTGGGTGAGTAAAGCATTGCCACGTTTAACACATATGGCCATGGCTACTAATTTCTGTGTGCCTTAGTTTTTGTCATAGTGAATTAAATATTTTTGATTAGTTTAAAACTGTTTTGTGATCTGGTGTGATCTTTTCTTTCTAGCAATAAATACTATTAATCAAATAATGTATTAACAATTATAAACATCATAAAAATGGGTAAAATTGGGAACAGGGCTGTAATTTTCTTTTTTTATTAAATTAAAATAATCAAATCAAATCGAATCACTTTTATTGTCACATCACCACAGCACAAGTGCCTTGGTGAGTGAAATTCTTACGAGCGTGCTCCAGACAGTGCAAAAAAACAACAACAATTTACATATGGACAGTACATATTTACAGACAGTACAGAAGACAATGTGCAAAATACACATACATATACTCAGTACACACAGTGTACTATAAAGACATACTTAGTTATCAACTACACATTATACACCGTATGTACACATCTACATTATGTAATCTATACATAGTAATAATGTGAAGGTGCAACAGATTATAAATTTACAGCAGATTGGTTGAGCAGCAGATAGTTGTGCAAAGGTGCAACAGATTATGCATATGCAGTGTCGTGGATGTGCTTTTGTATTGTGTCCAGTGATAGCAGATGTGTTAGTGCAGTGTGTGCGTGTAGTCCGGTAGAACTGTTAAAGTGCAGTGCATGGCATGTTGTGTGAGAGGGAGTGTGATGTAGGTGAGTTATTTCTGACTGTTCATTAGTCTGATAGCCTGAGGGAAAAAGCTGTCCCTCAGTCGGCTAGTGCGGGATCGGATGCTGCGGAGACGTCTTCCTGAGGGCAGCAGAGAGAGCAGTCTGTGGGACGGGTGGCTGGAGTCTTTGATAATCCTCCGGGCTTTCCTTGTACACCGCCTGGTGTAGATGTCCTGGAGGGAGGAAACTCACCTCCAACAATGTGGCGGGCAGTTTGCACGACCTTTTGCAGAGCCCTGCGGTTGCCAGCGGTGCTGTTTCCAAACCAGGCAGTGATGCAGCTGGTCAGGATGCTCTCCACAGTGCAGGTGTAGAAGGATCTAAGGATGCTGGGGCTCGTTCCAAACTTCCTCAGCCGTCTCAGGAAAAAGAGGCGCTGATGTGCCTTCTTCAGCACTGCATCTGTGTGAGCAGACCATGTGAGATCCTCGGTGATGTGAACGCCAAGGAACTTAAAGCTGCTCACCTGCTCCACAGGTGTCTTGTCGATGGTGATGGGTGTGTGTTCTCTGCTCTGTCTCCTGTAATCCACCACCAGCTCCTTGGTCTTGTCGATGTTGAGTGAGAGGTGGTTCTCCTGACACCATTTAGTCAGGGTACTCACCTCCTCTCTGTAGGCCGACTCATCGTTGTCGGTGATCAGGCCTATCACCGTTGTGTCATCAGCAAATTTGACGATGTCATTGGAGCTGTGTGTAGCTGTACAGTCGTGTGTGTACAGGGAGTACAGGAGTGGGCTGAGGACGCAGCCCTGCGGTGCACCAGTGTTGAGGGTCAGGGGAGATGATGTGTTGTTGCCCATAATAAATACATTATTAGCTATAAAGATTATATATTTATACCTAATTATATATATATATATATATATATATATATATATATATATATATATATAATATGTAATAATATATTTATAATATGTAAATGACATATATATATATATATATATACTATTAATGTATATACAATTTCCAGTCATTTAATTATATTTTTAAAACGTATTTGACCTTAAATATATATTTTACAAAAATATCAATAAATATACAGTTAAATATATTTTTGTGTGTGTTATAATGTTTGAAATGAGTGGTTATCAGTCTCTGTATCTCAGCAGGTGTTGATGCTGTAAATATCCAAGAGTGCTTCCTCTCTCTGAAATCTTTAATGTCTCCTGTATGTGTGACTATTTTTGCCTCCGGCAGGAGTGTGTGTGTGTGTGTGTGTGTGTGTGTGGAGGAGGAGTCATTTTCTGCACTGACGTTCTTTTGATATATATGGTAAAATGGAAATGCCTCCTCTGATTTGCCACTGAAGTTGTTTGATGATTTCCTCTGTTCTGTCTAATAAGGTAATGATGAGCATGATTGGAAAGTTGTATGGTTCTTGTCTTTAGGGGGCTCTTTAGAGGAGAAACTCTGAGCTGATGAAATAGTGTGTCGTGCATTAAGGAGAAGATGAGGAGTCTGAAAATGATGTTTCTGCTAAAACTCATCACCGCTGGTAGGTTTATACTTTCAGTTGAGAAGGAAAACCATCTTAATTCAACTGCTTATCTGCAATAAGATTCTGCTCCTGACTGCCGTCTAATTCCACATTATTTATATTTTATGCAATTTTAAAGTGATTTCTTAAAGTTTTAATTTCTTCTTTTCCCTCTGTCATTCTTTTCTGTTTTCCAATTGTGCTTTCCTTAATTCTCTCAGTTTTCATCTGTTGCACAAAAAGACAGTGTGAATGTGAGGTTAGTTGGTGGTCACAGTCGCTGTGCTGGTAGAGTGGAGGTTCTTCATAGAGGTCAGTGGGGAACAGTGTGTGATGATGACTGGGATATGGCTGATGCTGGAGTGGTGTGTAGAGAACTGGACTGTGGAGAACCTGTAGATGCTCTGGGTGATGCTCATTTTGGACAAGGATCAGGACCAATCTGGATGAGTTATGTCAGGTGTACTGGATCAGAATCTACAGCTGAAGAACTGTGGATCAACAGGTTGGGGTAAAAGCAGCTGTGATCATTCTAAAGATGCGGGAGTCAGATGCTCAGGTAAACTGCTGCAAACCTCACCATAATAATCCCCAAAAATGTGGGTCAATAAGGTGATTTTATTTAATTTTTGTCTTTTATTTGAGTCTTGTGTGTGCGAGGCCTGCATTTATTGTTACAGTAAAAACAGTAATTCTGTAAATTATTATTATTACAATTTAAAATATCTTCTCTGTTTTATTATAACTTATAGTGTTTATAATGTATTATTTTTATCATTTATTCCTGTGTTTGCATGGCTGCAGTCTTCGTTGATGCATGTTCGTTTTGAAATCATTCTAATATGTCAATCTTTTATTTTTATTTTTTAAAGATTTTAGTTGGATTTTAAAATACAAATATAAAATGTTTAGTGTGTTTTTCCCATATAAATAATTTAAATTATCTGTGATCTTTCAGGCTTTTCAAATTTCTTTCAATGTTGTTTATAGATTTCAAATTCTAATTGGTGGTTGTTAAAAAAAACATATAGGCTAGTCAAAGTATTACTTTTATACATCAAGTGTACAAAAGGGATTTAATTTTCCCCAGTAAATTATTTAAATTATCTGTGTTTTTTCAGAAGTCAGGTTGGTTGGAGTTTCTCGCTGCTCTGGGAGGTTAGAGATACTTCATGATCAGACGTGGATGTCAGTGTGTGATGCTGTCTTTGACCAGCAGGATGCAGAGGTTGTGTGTAGAGAGCTGGACTGTGGGGCTCCTGTACAGGTGCTGGGAGCAGCTGCTTTTGACAAAGGAGATGCTCAGATGTGGACACAAGAGATTCAGTGTAGAGGAAATGAGTCTCAGATACACCTCTGTCCAACATCACCATCACATCAAAATAATTGTTCACATGAAAACAGTGTTGAACTGATATGTGCAGGTTGGAATTCATTTTTTCTTCAGATTTAAATCCACAGATTGAAAATGTAATGATAGCTAAATACATTTTTTCACTCTCATGATGTGATTCTTTAACATTATGAGACTGTGCTTTTTTGTTCTCTCTGTTCAATATACAGACAGTGTGAATGTGAGACTGGTAAATGGTACCAATCGCTGTGCTGGTAGAGTGGAAGTTATTCACAGAGGTCAGTGGGGAACAGTGTGTGATGAAGACTGGGATATGGCTGATGCTGCAGTGGTGTGTAGAGAGCTGGACTGTGGAGAACCTGTAGATGCTCTGAGTGATGCTCATTTTGGTCAAGGATCAGGACCAATCTGGATGAGTTTTATCTTATGTACTGGAAAAGAGTCCACACTGAAGAACTGTGGCTCAACAGGATGGGATAAAAGCAACTGTGATCATAATGGGGATGCTGGAGTCATCTGCTCAGGTAAACTGCTCAACTCCTCAACATAATATAACATCACCGGAACTGTCCCCCACCTACTATATAAAAACTTTGGCAGGTTTTTTTTAGTTTTTTTTTTTTTAGGATGCTTTGATGAACATAAACATCTTATTTTTTTAAGTGAAATCTGTTGTAACATCATAAGTATCATTACTGTAATTTCTGATAAATTTGCTGAACAAAATATCTGACCACAAACTTTTGAATGGTATACACAAAATCACAAACTTATCCCTCAAGTGTATGCTAACTAACTAAATAAATAAAAAAATAAGAATATATACTTACACACTGTAAAATGTACTTACATACTGTAACATTTACATCTACTGTTTTTTTCAGTCTTTTTCATATATTCTGAATACAAGTACAAATATATAAAATGTGTAGTGTTTTCCATGTGAAATGTGATCTTAGGAATTTATAAAATATTGTTTTTATACACCAAGGTTTTTTATTTTAATATTGATTAATTGTCTTTGCTTTCAGGAGTCAGGCTGGTTGGAGGTTCTCGCTGCTCTGGGAGGTTAGAGATACTTCATGATCAGACGTGGATGTCAGTGTGTGATGCTACCTTTGACCAGCAGGATGCAGAGGTTGTGTGTAGAGAGCTGGACTGTGGGGCTCCTGTACAGGTGCTGGGAGCAGCTGCTTTTGGCAAAGGAGACACTCAGATGTGGACACAAGAGATTCAGTGCAGAGGAAATGAATCTCAGATTAAACTCTGTCCAACATCACCATCACATCAAAACAACTGTTCTCATGACAATGATGTTGGACTGATGTGTGCAGGTTGGAACTAATTTATTTTCTAGATTCAAATCCCCTGACTGAAAATGTAATGTTACCAAAATACCAAAATGTTTTTCCCTCTCATAATGTAATTTGTTCATCTAATTTATCATCCTGATTTTCTATTTTCCTTACTGTCTCTTCATTTCTCATTCTCTTTGTTCAATATACAGACAGTGTGAATGTGAGGTTGGTTGGTGGTCACAGTCGCTGTGCTGGTAGAGTGGAGGTTCTTCATAGAGGTCAGTGGGGAACAGTGTGTGATGATGACTGGGATTTGGCTGATGCTGGAGTGGTGTGCAGAGAGCTGGACTGTGGAGAACCTGTAGATGCTCTGGGTGGTGCTCATTTTGGACCAGGAATAGGACCAATCTGGATAAGTTATGTTGTGTGCACTGGATCAGAGTCTACACTTAAAAACTGTGGCTCAACAGGATGGAGTAAAAGCGACTGTGATCATTATGAAGATGCTGGCGTCCGATGCTCCGGTAAATGGCTCCGTACAGTACAGTAGGCTACCTCACCTTAATCACTAAAATGGACTCTACTAAAATTATTTTGATTGATATACACAAAAACAAAATATTTGGCAAAAAAATGTCTCTGTTACTTGAATAAACATGCTTAATTGCTTGATTTTTGTATTAAAAAAATATTATTTTGACTCATAAATTTTTTCAATGTTGTTTATAGGTTTAAGATTCTAGTTGGTGGTTGTTAAAAAAACAAATAGGCTAGTAGATGTATTACTTTTATACATCAAGTGTACAAAAGGGATTTTATTTTCCCCAGTAAATTATTTAAATTGTCTGTGTTCTTTCAGGAGTCAGGCTGGTTGGAGGTTCTCGCTGCTCTGGGAGGCTAGAGAGAGTTTATAATCAGTCGTGGATATCAGTGTGTGATGCTGTCTTTGATCAGCAGGATGCAGAGGTTGTGTGTAGAGAGCTGGACTGTGGGGCTCCTGTACAGGTTCAGGAGCAGCTGCTTTTGACAAAGGAGACACTCCGATGTGGAAACAAGAGATTCAGTGCAGAGGAAATGAATCTCAGATACACCTCTGTCCAACATCACCATCACATGAAAACTGTTCACATAACAACAATGTTATACTGGTGTGTGCTGGTAAGAGCTGGATTAAGAGAGAGAGAAAGAGAGAGGCACTTATGTAGGTGTGTGTACAACTGAGTGGTCCATTATTTTAAATATTACTAAATTTGCTCGCTCTCTCTCTCGTTCTTTCTCTCTCTCCCCGTTACCCTTTCTCAGACAAAAGGAAAGTGCGGGTTGTTGGTGATCACAGTCCTTGTGCTGGTAGAGTGGAGGTTCATCATAGAGGTCAGTGGGGAACAGTGTGTGATGATGACTGGGATATGTCTGATGCTGCAGTGGTGTGTAGAGAGCTGGACTGTGGAGAACCTGTAGATGCTCTGGGTGATGCTCATTTTGGACAAGGATCAGGACCAATCTGGATGAGTGCTTTATGTTCTGGAATGGAATCTACATTGAAGAACTGTGCATCAGCAGGATGGGGTATACACACATGTACTCATAATGGTGATGCTGGAGTCATCTGCTCAGGTGAATGACGTAGTATACTGTTTACTGTGATAAATGTAAAACATAAAAGGACACAAATCTGTAAATCTGATGTGATAATCATGTTGTATTTTTCATATACTTAACACATACACTCCGATTAACTTTGATTTGTCTCTTTTGTACCATTTTTTAAATATAATATAAACAGATCATAAACATTCCAGACTTATTGATGGACCTCACCTGTGCTCTGGGAGATTAGAGGTGATTCATGTGAATGCCTGGAATTCAGTGTGTGACGCTGCCTTTGACCAGCAGGATGCAGAGGTTGTGTGTAGAGAGCTGGACTGTGGCGCTCCTGTAAAAGTACTGGGAGCAGCTGCTTTTTACAAAGGAGATGCTCAGATGTGGACACAAGAGATTCAGTGCAGAGGAAATGAATCTTCTATTTCTTTCTGTCCAACATCATCTCTCAAACATAACTGTACCCATGAGAATGCCATTGGGCTGTTATGTTCTGGTAATGGAGCTGTAGTTTTCCACTTACTGTTATAATTACAAAGATTATTATTATTTTATTTTGTAAAAAATAAATAAATATTCTTCATTCAGGTAACACTGATCTCAGGCTGGTAAACGGATCAGACATCTGTTCTGGTCGAGTTGAACGTCAGTACTTCCGTAAATGGGGCACAGTGTCTGATGCATGCTGGGATATGAGAGCTGCGAGTGTCCTCTGTAGACAGCTGAATTGTGGGATTGCTGTGTCTGTTGTGGGATCAGACTGGTTTGGAGAGGGAAGTGGTGAAATCTGGGCTGATGTGTTTGGTTGTGACGGAATGAAACAAAACTCTCAGAATGTTCCATCTCTTCATGGAGTCGAGCTGAATGTTCTCATAGACGAGATGTTGGAGTCATCTGCTCTGGTAAACTTATTTAATCAAGAGAGTCATTATACTAATAGAGAAAAAAAAACCTCTACGCTTATTTGAAGCATAAACTATTTAATTGTTCTTTAGCTACAATACTTTGTTCTACCAATTCAATAACATATCCGATCATCTTCTCAGATTCCTCTCTGGCTCTTCATGATGGTCTGGTGCGGTTGTCTGGAGAGAGACAGTGTGAGGGGGACCTGGAAGTTTTCATCCATCAGGTCTGGAGGAGAGTTCTGCTGGACTCCTGGAGTCTCACTGAATCCTCTGTGGTCTGCAGACAGCTGGGCTGTGGCTCTGTGCTGAACTTCTCCAGCTCCTCTTCATCCAGTTCTGAACACAGTCATGAGTGTGTGACGGGCTTCCAGTGCTCTGGGAGTGAAGCTCATCTGGGGAACTGCAGCTCTCCACAAACTCTCAACTGCAGCTCCACACAACAGCTGTCAATCACCTGCCTTGGTGAGAACAACAACATCTGGGCAGATTCTTCAGTTGTTTGTGGTCAATAATGTGTTTTTCTTTTTCTGAATATCAGGTCGTGGGTCCATCAGGCTGGTGGGTTCTGGGGGAGACTGTGCAGGGAGGCTGGAGGTTTTTCACAGCGGCTCATGGGGGACAGTGTGTGATGACTCCTGGGATATTAAAGATGCCCATGTGGTGTGCAGACAGCTGCAGTGTGGAGTGGCCCTCAGTAACCAGCAGGTACCAGCCTGGTTTGGTCCTGGTTCTGGACCCATATGGCTGGATGAGGTGGAGTGTGAGGGGAATGAGACGTCCCTGTGGAGCTGCTCTTCTCCAGGCTGGGGAAAACATGACTGCATACACAAGGAGGATGTAGGAGTCGTGTGCTCAGGTAAACAGTAAACAATAATTTGAATAATACAATTGTAATAACCCATACATGGCACTCATAATTAGTTATATCCATTGTGTTTGAATTATACACATTATGAATTTTTGTAAAGAATTCTGGAACTGATTCCATTAAGGGTTCATGCACATGCATTGTTCTGGTGTAGATGGAATACAGTATGAAATACTGAAATACTCCGGAAAGGTTCTCCTTCCTCCGAGGTGCAACACTTCTGCTAACTGTTCATTGCAAAATGCACAACATGACAATTTTAGTCAGATTGAAATGATTGAATGCCAAATGAATGACGCCGAGTGGGTTCTATTTAGTTAATCAAATATATGCACCTTGCAACTAACTGTAAATTGAACGATTTAGATCTGTTTATCATTGAAATGGTTTCATTGTCTGGCAGTGAAATACAATTCCCCCCCCCCACCAATATGTATTTATTTAAAGCGCTAACAGAACTGTTTATTTTTATTAATTAATTTTCATTCTTTTCCATCTAGAGTTTAAAGAGATCAGGTTAACTGAGGGCTGTGAAGGGAATGTGGAGGTTTTCTACAATGGATCCTGGGGAAATGTGTGTTTAAACCAGATGGACAGAGACACAGCGAGTCTGATCTGTCAAGAGCTGAACTGTGGAAGATCTGGCAGTGAACCCAGTAGTTCAGAGGGACTGAAGACTCATAATTGGCTGGATTTTTTTAAATGTCGACGACATGATTCCACTTTATGGCAGTGTCCATCTTCAGCTTGGGGACAGAATGACTGTCAGAATGAGGTGGCCAAGATCACCTGCTCAGGTAAGTTTTTTAACTAAATGAGTGATTATTTAGTGATATTTCTGTAAATATAAAGGTTTCATAAAATCTAGTAAATAGATTGTTTCTGAAAGACTGAATAAATGATTCGATATGATTTTATCCATGAAACTGTGGTCATGTTATAATCTCAGAGGAGGAAAGTCAAGAGTCTCTGCGGAGTCGTCTTACATCTTCAACATCTCCTTTTCAGAGACAGTGGTCAAGTAAGTTTAATTGACAACAAATTGAATTAAAGAAATTGGAGGTGATTTCTGCCAGTCATTGCTTTGCTTATTAGATTGTCAACATTGATATATATTTACTGTATGTGCAGTTTAAATACGGAGTTATTTATTTTCCAGATTTAAGTTAACAGCTTTAAAGACTAATAACTTACTTCTCCGTGTGTGCTTTGTTGTAAATACAATATTTATTTATGAAGCACATTTAAAAACAACTGAGGCTGACCAAAGTGCTGTACAGACTAGAATAAAACTTAAAATAAATAAACAATAAAAATAGACAACAAGACTTGATTTAACACACAATAATTGTCCCAAAGATCAAGAAGTATTGAAAGCTGCTCTTTAGAGCAGATTTAAAAGCAGAAACAGAGGAGCTAATCTAATGTGAAGAGGTAGACTGTTTCAGAGTTTTGGACATGCAGTTTCAAAAGCGCGATTGCCTTGTTTTTATGTCTGGATCTAGGCACAGTGAGTAGACAGAGTTCACTGGACTTCAGTGTTATAGAAGGAAGGAGCAGGTTAATCAGGTACTGAGGGGCCAATTTGTTGAGGGCTTTATAAACAAATACTATAATTTCTCAAATAAATTCTGTATTTGATAGTAACCAGTGCAGTGTATAGGCAACCTATTTGTTACTGGCTCATTCTTGTGGGTCCCAGAGAAGGCTGAAACACCATAATAAAACAAATTACAATAATCTAAACAAGTTGTTATAAAGGTATGGTCACTGTTTTGAAGTTACTCTGCGATTTAGAAAAGGGTTTCATTTGATAAAGTTGATGAAAAAAATCATTAATTTTGAACAGTACTAATCTGTTTGTCAAATTTTAAGTTATGATCAAATAGAACGCCCAGATTTTCATGTGGGGCCAGAGAGCCATAAAGGGATAGTTCACCCAAAAATGAAAATTCTGTCATTAATTAGTCGAACCCTCAATGGACAGCAAGGGTACTACCATGGTCAAGGCACAGAAATTTAGTAAGTACATTGTTAAAATAGTCAATGTGACACCAGTGGTTCGATCGCAGTTTTACGAAGCTACAAGAATACTTTTTATGCACAAAGAAACTAAAGAGAACAGAGAGAAGTAGAGAGCTCTAGAATAGAATGCACGGGGATTTAAAACAGATTAATAATAGAGAAAATAACTTGATATTTATGACAATGTTGTGCTGAAGCTGGTCCATGCTGTTTGATGCGTGTTTCAGAGCATCTTCCTCTCAGACTGAGTGGAGGTAAGGGCCGGTGCTCTGGGAGGCTGGAGGTGTATCATGACGCTGTGTGGGGCTCAGTCTGTGATGATCAGTGGGACATCAGCGATGCTCAGAAACTGCAGGCAGCTGTGTTGTGGATTCAAAGAGTCTCTACACAGTGTTGTATTCTCTTATGCTTATATGCAGAGGGAATGAGATTCACCTGTGGGATCTTAACTTTCCCTGAAAAACACTTACAAAGCTGAATCCCACAAAGATAACGTAAAATACACCTGTGCATTGGTCTCCAACAGAGGATTAATATTCATTTCATAATTTTAAAGTGTAAAATACTTGCTCTCAGGTTCAAGGTGACATTTACTAACTCAGTAAATAATTTCAGTATTTGATATTTAGATATTGTACTGAGTTGTGCTCTTACTGCTCTTAGTGCCACTGCCATACTAATTCAGCAGAACAGAGTGATGAGGAAAGGTAGGAGAGATCCAGAGACTGTCATATTGTGTCTTATTCAGTGTGTGATCAGTCATGTGTTGTGAACTGACAGCAGGTTTGTCTGTCTACACTCACAGCTCTCTCTGACTGGTACACAGGACTACAAAGGACTCAGTCTCAGACTGAGCCAATTTATGAGGAAATTTATAACAGACACAATCAATTTACTCATAGAGGTAAGGCATCATGAGAAGAAACTGCAACTGTGTATTGATTCAAAGAGTCTCTACACAGTGTTTACTTCTCTTATGCTTATATAAAGATCAGGCTATTGATCTTAACTTTCAAAACAGCTTGCAAAGCTGAATCCTACAAAGATAACGTAAAATACATGTTTTTGATTGTTTTGCTCTCCTTTAACAGGGAGTCCCATCTCTGAAGACGCTGATGAGCTTCTCTCAGGTTAGGTGATTTACTAACTCAGTAAATAAATGTAAACTTTGATATTTAGAAATTTCAGGAAATGAATGACTTCATAAATGTATTATTTTGATTTTGAAGAAAGGGTGAATGAGATCACTCAAGGATTGTATGAGGATATCTTCACTGGTAGACCGATACCAGATCGTGAGACAGGTTCTGATGCTCTTCTGTACTTGAGTTGTATTTCTCTCTCTGTAATTCTACAATGTGCATATTAATATATACAGTACATTCTAAGTTTTGTTTTAAGTGTGATGGCATTGATTTCATGTTAAATTTGTAGATGACACACCAGAGGGATATTATGATGTCATTACTAGTGGACAGAACTATGGTACTGAAAAAGGTGATAAAATTAAATGTAATTTTATCAGATTAATGTTATATTTAAGAGTTTATAATTGTGTGTGTATGTGTGTGTGTGCGGTGTGTAGTGGACACACCAGATAATTATGATGATGTCATCATTAATGAACAATGCTCTCAATGTGCAACAGGTGAGTCACACCGATTTTTTTAAACATCTACATTTGTTTCTATGATATATTGAATGTTTTTATACCATTAATTAATTATTAGGGCTATATCAGGTGTAATTTAGCATTATGTCATGAGGGGAAGAGATCTATGATATGATATAAGATTAATTTAAATTTAAAATGAATGTACATTTTTGTGTATGTGTAAAGAGGGAGATCAAGAGGAGTATGATGATGTGTGGAGTATCACTGAAGATGTGAGGAACCTGTTAGGTAACGTTTTTGCCTTATGATTTCTACATTTATTAAATATAAGAAGTATTATATATAAAGAATAACATTGACTGTCAAAAGTTCAGACACACCTCATTCATTGTTAGTACATATTTCATTACACAAAAAGGATTAAATAATTGTAATAGCAATTAGCTGATTTAAAAGAAATTAACTCATTTTTAAATACTGATGCTGTCATAACATTAAACTTTTATTTGCCTTTTTTAATGCAGACTTTGATGATGTGGGTGAGGAGTTGATCGATGGGGGAGGGGCTGTGTGACTCAATGTCCACACCCGCTGACACTGACAACTTTCTTTGTGTTGCATTTGATTCTCCTAATGTGCTACTTTCATATGTTCATGAACACACATCTATATCAACTGAATTGCTGTTAACATTATAATTTCTATTTAACATATACAGTAAGAGTTATGGATCAGGGTAAATTATTTTTACAATTAATCATTTATGGTTTAATTTCCTCTTTTATAAGATGTTTGCATAAATGTTATTCAGTGGCTGAGTTGTAGTGTAAAACAACTGTCTTAAGAAAACAATTGTATTACATTGTGGGATGCCAGAATTACATTCTCACCCAAAAAGATGACTCTACTGAATATGAAAATAAAATGTGTGTAGTGAATGTTTAATCACAGCATTTTTGAAGAAAAAAACAACATACCAATTATTTAAGTGAAGATAATGCCCGTCTCCTGATATCTGAACTGTTCTGAATGCAGTGGAATAACATCAACTAAGGATGAGAAATTAATGAATAAGTCAATCTTATAATAATATCTAATTCATTATTTCCATCATTTCATTGCCTGTCTTTTGCTGTGGTTGTAATTTAGAGAAATTTTAAATATAGTTGATTTTACTATTTAACTGAAATATAATTCTTTAGGTTGTATAAACATATCACAATTGTAAAACTTAATAAACGACCTTCAAAATGTATTATGCAGAACTAGACTGAAAAGATATAGAATAAAAATTGTACTTAAAATATAAATATGTGATTAAAGCTGCAAGCAGTGATGATAGGTCCCTCGTGCATGTGCCACCACTAGCCCATGACTTCAGGAAAACATAGCATGGTCATTTATATTTGCTACACTTCCTGCTGCCAGCTGGTGGTGCTATGACTGTAACTAAAATTTGGCATGTAGATGTCTTTAAGGCAGTTTTCAAACATGATGTTTGGAGCAGACTGGACATTGTATGCTTGCGTTACAACAACATCCCTTTTCATGCCATTACCAAACGTGACGTTTGGGGCAGATTGGACACTGGTTATCGTATTCTCTTGAGTACTTTTTTGAGTAATTGTTTTAGTGATTGTGAAAAGAGCACGATGTATATATTATGAATGGATATAGTATGGATGTAATTTGGACGCTCTACATTCACCGTGTTTTCATTATCATGTGACCTACCAGTGTCAGTAGTGTCATGTCACTGCCATTAATAATCCTCACCTGGCCTCATGGGATAGTACATTTTCCATCGAATGCACACCTCAGGATCAGGGCAGGCCATAAGTAGTCAATAATCCGGGCACTTTTTGCCTACTCTTTTATGACTACTGTGGATTCTGATACACTTTTTTTGTCACATACAGTTGTTTTGTTTTTACCTACTATATATCAGTGAAGTATGCATTTTCGAAAGCAGCCACTGTCTGCCTGAGTTACAGCAAATTCCTGTTTAAATGGTGAAACATCGAAATTTGTCAAGCTGCCAGGGTCATGCTCTTTGATAAAAGCTCAAAATCTTTGCAATTTATCATCGCAAAGGCATTACTCCGTATTTGATCATCCAATTAAAACTGTAGGACTTTCAGTAAAGTATGATGCCTGAAAAGGCAAACAAAATGCTTAAGGACTGTTTTTTTCTGTGAAACAAAAGTTAAATGCGTTCAGAAAAGTTATCTTTGTTTTAGTGACGATTACATAAATTATAAACAAAGTATGAAAAATGTCCAGAGTTTTAATGTTGTTATTATTAGGGGCAGCCGTGGCCAAATGAATGGAGTCGGACATGTAACCGGCAGGAATTGTTGGTGGGGGGAGTGAATAACCAGCGCTCGCTCCACCTTCAATACCATGACTGAGAGGTGAGATTCTTGAGCAAGGCACCGAACCCCCAACTGCTCCGTGTGTGTGTTTACTATTGTGTGTGTGTGCACTTGGATGGGTTAAATGTAGAGCACAAATTCCGAGTGTGGGTCGCCACATATCACTTCAATATATTGTGTTTTCTTTCTTTTCTTCTTATTAGATTTTAAACAAAAAATGAATTTGTATGGGGGCATTTTACCCCTCCTATGGGGCAAAAGGCCCCCATGGGTGGGTTAAAATGCCCCCCAGTCTGATAAAACAATTTGCTTTAAACATTTAAACCAAAATTAGAGTATATGCAGTTTTAGCTTAAAACTAAAAAATATGTAATAAATTATTATGAATTACAAAATTACAATGAAATTATGAATTACAAAATTTGAAACATTTTCTTAGCTGATGCTAACTAGCTACCTGATTGCTAACATGAGGTCATTTTTAAATATAAAATACAAATATTTTTATTCAACCAACTTGTTAGAATACATTTGATGGAAAAACAAAAGATTTGAAGTTCTGATCAGAGTGACTACAATAATTGCCCATTGTCCCCTGGGGGCATTTTACCCCACTGTCTATGTTTGAGAAAAAAATCATGTAATTCTGAAAAGATTATTGTTTTTCTTACATACCACGTACTCCCTATCAATAGGACTTGCTGTTCTTTATCGTAGGTTCACTTAACGCTGCGTGAACTTTCACGCTTTGGGAACGCCCCTGGGCATGCCGATTGTTTGAAACCCATATAGAATCACGCCAATTCATTGGCTGATTGCGCGAAGCCGCCCCTGATGTACTCACGTCGTCAGCTTATACTGGCGAACGCGCCATCTAGCCCTTATGTTGCGAGTATTTTGGGCCAGAAAAACTTACTCGGACACGGATTCTCCATTTGCACTTCGGCGACTGCATACAGCGGAACTTTGTTCTCCTCGCGGTGAAGTGCCATGGAATATCGCCGTTGTCAACCTCCGTGTGCTCTATTTATCACGAGCGATGACCCGCACAGTAAGTGTGTTAAGTGTTTGGGGTTTTCGCATGCACGCGAGGCAGTTTATGGGATTTCAAAATGTAAATTTTGTGAGAATCTCCGTCTCAGAACCCCCTTTTTGAAAAGGAGTCATCCGTTTTTCCCCGTTGCGCCCCGGAGGCCTCCGCAGACCCCCGTGAGTCCGCGACCTGGGGTTCGGATGTCGAGCTCGAGGCGATAGAGAGTGAGCAGACAGGCCTCACCTTTTCTCTTCCTCTCTCTCCCGAGCACGTGCGCGCAAATTCTCCGGTTGAATTTGCGCATGATTATTTGTATCCTAGCCCGGAGGCACGTGACACCGTTTCCTTCGGGCTAGATAATATATTGCTAACAGCAGCCTCCGACTCTGAGAATTTCGGGCCTGTTTTAGCAGATGCTCTCCCGCCTAGCGGCCAGGAGGCGCGGCCTACTCTGAGCTCGTGGATGTGCTTTCACGTGCCACTGAGAAACTCTCACTGGATTGGCCCGATGAACCCCGCGAGTCTCAAGCATCGAAACTCGACGAGCGGTTCCTTAGCGGCCCGAACTCCAGGCCTGAAAGGAGGAAGCTGATCTGCATCAAGAGATCTTCAGATCCTGGAAGCAGCCTTTTTCCATCCCGTCTTACCAACACAGCAGCCGATGACTTCACCAACCTTGTGGGTTCTGTGGAGCAGGGCTATACTGCCATTCCGGTGGTCGAGGACACTCTAGCCTCCCATCTTTCACCTTCTTTGGCGCCTTCTTGGAAGTCTCGTCCCCTCCTTCCAACTAAGCAATGTAGGACCACTTCCGCCCTTATCGGAAAGACCTACTTCGCGGCCGGTCAGGCAGACATGGCCCTCCATACGATGGCTATCCTCCAAGCCTACCAGGCGGATGTCCTTAAGGAGATGGATGAAGGGACTGGTCTGACTCCAGAGGCAGTCAAAAAGCTGCGCAGGGACATTGACTTGGCTCTGAGAGCCACCAAGCACACCGCACGCGCCTTGGGGTGCTCTATGGCGGGTTCAGTGGCTGCAGAGCGCCATTTGTGGCTCAATCTCACTGAGATTTGTGAGAAAGAGAAGGTGTTCCTGCTGGACGCACCCATCTCACAATCTGGGTTGTTTGGAGAGGCGGTTAGCTCTGTGGTGGAGAAATTTTACTCCGCTAAGACGCAGTCGGCTGCTCTTAAGCAGTTCATGCCTAGGAGGACGAGGGACCACTCCACTCTCTCCTCCTCCTTGTCTAGAGAGCAATCCCTACCCAGAAAGGAGCCATCTGGCAGGAGCTGTGCCCAGGCTGCGCATCCTCCCCCGACCACGATCTGGGGAGCCAGTGGCCGGCCTTTTCCTCGCCAACGACCACGCAGACGGGTTGACCTGAAGCGGCCCAGCAGACCTGCCCCTTCGGCTCCTCCGAGTCGTTCCTGACCCTTGAGTCGGAATAAGGAGAGCTTCTTCATCGCTACGAGGCAAGAACCAGACCGCAAAAGCGTATCTGCCCGCCTCAAACACGCTCTCCTCACTCAGATCTGTTACACCCATCCCTCGAGGTTTGGTGTGCAGAAAAAGCCCAGCATAATTTTTCTTCTGTCTGGCAGTTGGGGGACGTGTTGGGCCTTCCCCCTCTACCATCTGTCCTTCTACCGCCAGCGGATCACGTGTTAGGAGACACAATCGGTTCTCTCCTACAGCGTACGGACCCCGTGCCGGCCATCTTTCAGTCCAGTGCTTCACTCTCCATCATCCCAAACAAGGATGCCAGGGTCTTTCCTTCGTGGTGGAGGGCGTCAGTTCTTCCAGGCCTTCTCGACACCCCAAGTCAGGTATGTTTTCCTCAGCACGACACTCTGCTTCCTCTAACGCATTTCATTCACGAATGGGAGCGTCTACCATAGGTATCGCTTTGGGTTCTCCGCACAGTTCGGTCCGGCTACACACTTCAGTTTGGGAGGAATCCCCCCCGCTTCGACAGAGTTCAGCTGACCATAGTAAACAGCGCCTCAAAGGCTTCTGTGCTACAACAGGAACTTTCCTCCCTTCTACAGAAAGGAGCGATAGAGGAAATACCTCAGTCGGACATCGAACGAGGGTTTTTCAGCCACTGCTTCCTTGTTCCAAAAAGGGACGGCGGCCTGAGACCCATTCTGGATCTGCGGCGCCTGAACCTTTCCCTTTACAAAGGGAAGTTCAAGATGCTGACGATGAAGACGATCATGTCTCAGATTCAAGGAGGGGACTGGTTTGTCACTATCGACCTAAATGATGCATATTTTCACATCCAGGTCGTCCAGCGACACAGGAAGTTCCTTCGGTTTGCCTTTGGAGGGAAGGCTTACCAATACAAGGTCCTTCCCTTTGGCCTGGCCTTGGCACCGAGAACGTTCACAAAGTGCATGGATGCTGCAATGGCCCCCTTGAGGTTCCAGGATATTCGTGTTCTGAACTACTTAGATGACTGGCTCATTCTGGCCCACTCCAGGGAGTTAGTGAGTCATCACAGAGATGTTCTCCGCCACATTCATTCTCTTGGCCTCAGAATGAACGCCAAGAAGAGTGTTCTCTTCCCCTCTCAGCGAACTGTGTTTTTGGGGGTTCACTTGGATTCCATTCAGATGCAGGCCCGTTTGCCTCCTGCCCAGATATCCAATTTTACAGCATGTCTGGCCCGCTTCAAGCTAGGCCATCATGTCTCAGTGAGTACCTGCCGCAGGTTGCTAGGCCTCATGGCAGCTTCACATGAGGCCGTTCCTTTGGTGGATGAAAGGGCTGAGACCACACCCCACGATACCAGCCACTCGCCTAATCAGGGTGTCGCGCAGTTACTTTTGGCCCCTTTTACAATGGCAGGACCCCACTTTCCTCCAAATTGGGGTCAGAATGGGTGCGATTCACCGTCGCCATATGATCACGACGGACGCATCAATGACTGCCTGGGCACGGTCTTCGAAGGCAGACCGGCGCGTGGGGAATGGACAGGAGAGTTCCTTTCCTGGCACATAAACTGCCTGGATATATATGCATTCCATGATTATTTCTCATATTACTTACTGTTTAACTACTTGGTTGCACGCCTGTATTACTACTCTGAAACCACTAGAGACTTTGTATAAACAATCACTAAAAACTCTTGATAAGAAATCAGTTCAGTTTCATCATTGCTCAGTTTTAAAGAAATACAATTTGCTAAGCTGGGATAACTTGATCAAATATGTAGAACAACTGCTCACAGATCTACAAGGGGTGGGGAAAGAGGGGACTGTATTATTCCTTTCAAAATAAGTAACTTCAGTCAGTCTGTATTTTCAGTCAAAGCTGCAAGGGAATGGAACTCCATCCCATCAACGATTAGATACTTTTGGCTCTTTTCAGTCTCATCTTAAAAAATGGTTTCTAACAACTCAACACTGTCAACATTAGTATTGTATTCTTGACAATAGACTTCCTTGTACTAATTGTTCTTGGCTATGTTGCTCTCTCCTGTTGCCATCTTTCTCTTTTCTCTCTCTATTTCTCTTTCTCTCATGTTTACTTTGTTTTAGATAATTAACTTATATTTTGTAGTTTAGTAGCGATCTTTCTGATTGTGTGAATGTTTTTTTTCTTTTTTTTTGTATCTTCTCTCTCTCCATATGATGTGTATATGTGTGATGCTCTGTCTTTGTTTTAGGGTGACCTTTTAACATTCTGTCAAGGGTCTACAGATGAAAAATAGCCTTTTGGGCTAATTCTGGCACGTTTACAGTTATGTTTATTAATGTGCATTGCCCCTGTAAATAAAAATAAACAAACAAAGGCCAGGAGAATGGATGTTGAATCGTCAGACGGTGGCCCAAATTTGGAATCTGTTTGGCGAAGCGGAAGTGGACCTCTTTGCTTCTCAAGAGTCGTCCCAATGCCCGCTCTGGTTCTCCCTAAGTTTCCCGACAACTCTGGGCATAGATGCATTCGCCCATCCGTGGCCGAATGTAAGTCTGTACGCGTTTCCGCCAGTAAAGCTGATTCCGGCAGTCCTATGCAGAGTGAAGGTGAGCGGTGCCCGTCTCCCTCTCATAGCCCCATTCTGGCCCTCCCAGACTTTGTTCTCGGAGCTAACTCCCCTCCTGTATCGGCCCTCTTGGGAGATTCTGATCAGGCGGGACCTGCTGTCCCAGCTTCAGGGCAGGATCTGGCATCCTCAGCCAGAGATCTGGAAGTTGTGGGTATGGCCCATACGGGGCCAAGGGCCTTGATGAATAATCTGCCTGTATAATTGATGAATAATCTGCCTGGTTCAGGAGACCCTCGCCAGTGCCAGGGCCCCCGCTACTAGGAAGCTGTAATCTTCCAAGTGGGGTGTCTTTGAGTCCTGGTGTTTGGCTCGCACAATAGACCCAGTTAACTGCCCTGCTGGTCCAGTGCTGGAGTTTTTGCAAGAGAGACTGACAACAGGGGAGGCCGCGACCACCCTAAGGGTTTATGTCGCGGCCATTGCAGCTCGGAGAGAGCTTGATGAGGTCCCCCTGGGAAGGCATCAGATGGTCTCCGCTTTTATGCATGGCGTCAGACGGCTTAGGCCTTATCAGGCCTTGAGGCTTATCAGTCGTCCTCGAAGGACTAGTGGCAGCTCCTTTAGAGCCCCTAGAGTCAGCTCCAGATCGGATACTGACTCTTAAGGTTACTCTTTTGTTGGCGCTTATGTCATTGACAAGAGTTGGAGACTTGCAGGCCCTCTCTGTCAGTGAGATGTGTATGGACTTTGCCCTGGGTCTAGTCAAGGTGACCCTGCGGCCTAGGCCTGGTTACATTCCCAAGGTCTTGTCCACATTGTTTTTCGGTGGTCCTACTTCACTCTTTCCATCCTCCTCCTTTTGCTTCGAGTGAGGATGAGAAGCTTCACATGCTCTGCCCAGTACGGGCATTGAAGCTGTATGTGGATCATTCCAAAGTTTAGAGAAAATCCTCCCAATTGCTGGTGTGCTTTGGTGCTGGCCGCCGTGGGCTTGCCACGTCAAAGCAGAGGATTTCTCACTGGGTGAGAGACGCCATTTCGCTGGCTTATGAGGTGCATGGCCTTCCTTCACCTCTTAGTCTTTGGGCGCATTCTACTAGGGGCGTAACCTCCTCTCAACTCTTTTTAGAGGGGTTTCTCTAGAGGATATTTGTGTAGTGGCAGGATGGTCCTCTCCGCACACTTTTGTCAGGTTTTATAACCTTGATATTGATACGGCTCCAGGTTCTCAGGTCTTATCTGCTTGAACCAGCTGTATGTTTTTGGTTTGTTATTGGACCAGTTGGGGCAGCGTTTTTAGCTTGCCGTGTTTGGTATATCGTTCCCAAAGCGTGAAAGCTCACACAGCTTTAAGTGAACCTATGATAGAGAATGTCTCAGGTTGCTCGCGTAACTCTTGTTCTCTGAATAGGGAACGAGATGCTGCGTTTTCTGCCAAGCTCCTCACGCTGCCGACAGGGCTCTTTTTGGCAGAGAAATCTGAGGAGCAGATGGCGCTCGCCAGTATAAGCTGACGACGTGAGTACGTCAGGGGCGGCTTTGCGCCATCAGCCAATGAATTGGCGTGATTCTATACGGGTTTCAGACAATCGGCATGCCCAGGGGCGTTCCCAAAGCGTGAAAGCTCACGCAGCGTCTCGTTCCCTATTCAGAGAACAAGGGTTACGCGAGTAACCCAGGACGTTCTCATATCATATATAACTGATGTTTTACAAAACAACAAGCTTTAAAACACGTTTTTCTTACTGTTGAAAATTAGATAATTTACTGTGAAATCCATTTTCTCTCCGGTACATTGCCATCTTCATGGTGAAAACTTCTACATCACTCTTGTCAACAGAGTCCATAGTTACAATAAAAATGTATCTTGTGGTTATTTTGGGAAAACAGCAGGAGGGCATTTTACCCTATGGGGCGTTTTCCCCCGCTACCCTAAGTTTTCACCAGTTCTGATGCATGTGCAAATGTAATGAGTTTTTGTGCATGTTTAGGCCCTCAAAACGTAATCCAGTTTGAATAATAATAATGATGATAATGTAAATGATAATAAACAGTGTTAAACCGATTAATTCCAGGATGGTTCTTGCACTACTGGTACTTGGGCCTTAATTGTAGACCATTTGGCCATTGATTATTCATGCAGATTTTCTTGTAAAAGTGGTATTGACTTGGACATTATGCTCTGATTTCTTATTGTCTAGCCAGGCAGGGGGGAAAAAATCCTTGTGGCATATTTCAGTCCTCTGCTAGTAGGCTATTGAAGTAACCAACAGGCTTGCTGTTCGTCTATGAATTGTACAGTATTTTACTGCCATCTCGTGGATACAGACAAAGTCCCTTTCAAGGAAAGTCCGTTCACTCGGCTGCTATATTTGCATATTTGCAGATCAGACAAGACCCAGTCCTATATAAATGAATGGGGGGGATCCTGAAATCTAAAAAACGGTTCGCTGAACTCAAATCAGCAATAAAATATGAAATGAGCTGTCTCATGAATGTTGTTTCTTATGCTCAAATAGTATTTAAAAAGCTTATATTTCAGGCTAGACCAGCCAGTGCGCATGCGGAGCTCCAACGCGCTTATGACTCACGATTCAAGATTTGTATTTGTCACATACACTATTATACAGAGAATGTAACCAGCACTGAAATGCAAGTCAGGTCCGCTCCAAGGACAGTGCAATTAATATGGAATACAAACACAAGAAAATAAAGGTATGGAAGAATAAAAAAATAAAATAAAAAATAAAGAATAAAATATTAATTAAAATGTTTAGGACAGTATATTGTAGACTTCATAAATATTAAGATAAGCAGGAATGTGCAAGAGGAGACTGTCCTCTCTCCCTGAAAAACCACACTGACTGCTCCCACAAAGAGCACGCTGGACTCACCTGTGCAGGTCACAGCTAAAGTTTTAGATGATTTTAGTGCTCATAAAACCATTCGAGTATTCGGGATAATCATGATTTTGAATGTGTTTGTGTCTGTTTTGACAGATTAGCCAGATTTCTCAGTGTCCACTTCTCCTGCCACAACAACATCAACTTCTCCTGCCACAACAACATCAACTTCTCCTCCAGTTTCTCCTTAAGTGCGCTCAACATCAGTCTCTCTTCCACAAACTCCTCCAGCAGCGACACTCCGTCCCCCCAGTGCTTGTGATTGTACTGGGAGTTGTACTCTTAATGCACTTAGTGCCACTGCTTATACTGATTCAGCAGAACAGAGTGATGAGGAAAGGTAGGAGAGATCCAGAGACTGTCATATTGTTTCTTATTCAGTGTGTGATCAGTCATGTGTTGTGAACTGACAGCAGGTTTGTCTGTCTACACTCACAGATATCGCTAAGAGGAGACACAGGATAACGACTGAGGCCGTTTATGAGGGGATTTAGCACAAGCCGACTAATAAACACAGTCTCTTCACTCAGAGGGGTGAGTACATTTTATAGTGTCTGATTTGTCATTATCAGCAGGCTAATCCCTTAATTCAGAGGGGTGAGTCATGAATCTCATATAATATGTGACCCTCTCTGTGAAAACCCAGCTAAAGTCATTTTTTTTTAGATTTGCTATTTTCTGCATAAAATATTGTAAAGAACATTCTGTGAAAATATATTCTTGGTATCTTTAATATTGACTGAGTGAGGCCATGTCAAAGATTGAAATCATAGTTTGATTACAAGCATTCATTTCACTTTGATGCTCATTATCTCAGAATTGGATTATTAGACTTTAGCCTGGTTTTTACAGAGAGGGTCACATATACTGAACTAAATTATGAATGCAACACTTTTGTTTTTGCCCCCATTTTTCATGAGCTGAACTCAAAGATCTAAGACTTTTTCTATGTACACAAAAGGCCTATTTCTCTCAAATATTGTTTACAAATCTGTCTAAATCTGTGTTAGTGAGCACTTCCCTTTGCCGAGATAATCCATCCACCTCACAGGTGTGGCATATCAAGATGCTGATTAGACAGCATGATTATTGCACAGGTCTGCCTTAGGCTGGCCACAATACAAGGCCACTTTTATAATTTATAATTATTTATTATATTTATTATAACACATTTATAATTTTGTTCAGTGTAATTACTAAGAGTCTGTCAGACAGTTGATGTTCATCTATTATTAGTCCTGTTAAACCCCCTGCTTCAAACAACAAAATTCCTAACAATAAACCACAGAGCTGCATGTGTATGTGTGCGCGCGTGCATCTATCTCTGTATTCTTTCGCTGATCTTACAGTATATTCTTGTCTTGTAAACTGGTCACTTAATTTATTACTTAATTAAAATGGTAATTGCAAGAGTTTTTTTTTCTAAATCTATTTTGTTTTGATGTTGAAAAGAGAGTGAATTAAATCACAAGGGAATACTATGATGATGTCATCACTGATGGACTGAATCCAGATCATGAGACAGGTGCATTTCTGTACTATAGTTGTAATTCTGTAACTCCTATTATATAGTCTATTATTAAAAATGATCTGTAAGAAACTAAGAATATATTAAGAACATATACAATAAGGTTTGTTTTAAGTGTAATGCTCTTAATTCTCAAGTAAAGATCACTAAGAATATAAAAGAAAAGTACACACAGACACAGAGAGAGAAGAGATGCTGGATTGTTTTCTGCTGAGAGCTCTGGATGAATTTCAGTGATTACAACTATTTCTCCTGCCCTGTACAAATGCATAAAGCTAAACATGTTAAAATGATTCTCTTAATTTATTATTGATTAATCAAAGGTTTATCACCAACAGTAGAACTTAAATCCTCCCATCACTCAGCCTATTATATTTATTGTGAAACATCATTATAGTATGCTGCTTTGTTTATTTTCAAAACACTTTACCTCAATAAAAAAGTCTATTTCAGTAGAAAAAAATTATATGAGAAATAACCTAACAATTTCTCTTCCAGTAAGCGTTCAACATTCAGTCTCCCCTCATGTACTAGTGACAAAAGCACACGACGCTTAGCATCTCGTTTCTACAATAACTGTTTTACTCTCATCTGTTGGAAGACTAACGTATTGCAGTAAGAAATATGTAGCGTCTTTCCTGACATTATAATAAATGCTGTTTTATTATCATCTTGTGGGTGAGTAAAGCATTGCCACATTTAACGCCATGGCTACTAATTTCTGTGTGCCTTAGGTTTTGTCATAGTGAATTAAACCTTTTTGATTAGTTTAAAACTAATTTGTGATCTGGTGTGTAATATCTTTTTTTTCTAGCAACAAACATTATTAAATGAAATGGACAATTAATGAAATCATGTATTAACAATTATAAACATAATAAAAAATAGGTAAAATTGGTAACAGATGTGACAGATGGTAACAGACGCTCAGATGTGGACACGAGATTCAGTGCAGAGGAAACGAGTCTTATATTTATTTACGTCAAACATCATCTCTTAAATACAACTGCACCCTTGAGAATGCCATTGGGCTGTTATGTTCTAGTAATGGAGTTGTAGGTTTCCACTAATAATAAAGGTTTTTTTTGTTTTTGTTTTTTTGTAAAGAAAAAAAAAGACTGAGCTGAATGTTCTCATAGACGAGATGTTGGAGTCATCTGCTCTAGTGAGTCCTTTGATTTATTTCTGCCTTTATTTATTATTAAATAAAGTGTAATGCTGATGTAAAGCATATTCTCAAATGTATTTTATATTTTAGTAAAATATCTGCTCTTCGCCTAAGATTCCTCTCTGGCTCTCTATGACGGTCTGGAAAGAGACAGTGTGAGGGGGAGCTCCTCCATCGGGTCTGGAGGAGAGTTCTGCTGGACTCCTGGAGTCTCACTGAATCATCTGTGGTCTGCAGACAGCTGGGCTGTGGCTCTGTGCTGAACTTCTCCAGCTCCTCTTCATCCAGTCCTGAACACAGTCATGAGTGTGTGACGGGCATCCAGTGCTCTGGGAGTGAAGCTCATCTGGGGAACTGCAGCTCCACACAACAGCTGTCTATCACCTGCCTTGGTGAGAACAGCAACATCTGGGCAGATCCTTCAGTTGTTAGTGATAAATAATGTGTTTATCTTTCTCTGAAAATCAGGTTGTGGGTCCATCAGTCTGGTGGGTTCTGGAGGAGACTGTGCAGGGAGGCTGGAGGTTTTTCACAGCGGCTCATGGGGGACAGTGTGTGATGACTCCTGGGATATTAAAGATGTCCATGTGGTGTGCAGACAGCTGCAGTGTGGAGTGGCCCTCAGTAACCTGCAGGTACCAGCCTGGTTTGGTTCTGGTTCTGGACCCATATGGCTGGATGAGGTGGAGTGTGAGGGGAATGAGATGTCCCTGTGGAGCTGCTCTTCTCCAGGCTGGGGAAAACATGACTGCATACGCAAGGAGGATGTAGGAGTCATGTGCTCAGGTAAAGCGTAAATTATAATTTAAATAATACAATTTTAATAACCCATAAATGGCACTTATGATAAGCAATATCCATTGTGTTTGCATTATACACATTACGAACGGGGTTGAAAAATGTTCTTATGCATTTTTTAAATAATTCTAAAAGTGACTCCATGAAGGGTGCATGCACATGCTTTTTTCTAGTGTAGATGGAATATCCATCTATGGGGACAGAATGACTGTGATAATGAGGTGGCCAAGATCACTTGCTTAAGTAAATTTTTAAACTCATTTAAACCATTTAAACTGAAAATAAAATTACATGAAATTACATGAAACACTGAATAAATGATTTCAAATTATTTTCACAAATCTGTGATTATGTTATTGTCTCAAAGGAGGAAATTCAAGAGTCTCAAAGGAGTCGTGTATTTACCAGAGAAAATCTCTTTACCAGATAACGGGTTCAAGTAAGTTTATTTGACAACAAATTGGTTTAAATATGTATGACTTTTTCCACATATAAAACTGACTAGCTGACATATATTTGAAAATAATAGTAATGATTACATTATTCATACCGTGACAGCCCTTGACTCTGTAAACCACAAAGAATAAACTAGCTGCAGGCTTTTTTTTCAGAATCAGAAAAATTGGAGGTGCTTTCTGCCAGTAAATTGTTTTGCATTTTAGGTTGCTATCTTTGATTACAGCATATTTACTACATGTGCCGTTAAATACTGAATTGTTCGTTTTCCACATTTGAAGACCTTTAACTTCCTTCTCTGTGTGTTTTGTTGTAAATACAATACATTACAATATTTATTTATAAAGCAGATTTAAGAACAACCAAGGTTGACCAAAGTGCTGTACAGAATACAATAAAACTTAATGAATAAAAAACAAAAAAACAAACAAGACTACCAAATTTAAAACAGTACAATTCTAAAACAATAATCATACTGGGACTGACAGGCCATATTGTTGAGAGCTGTATTAACAAATAATACAATTGTAAAATCCGTTCTGTATTTGATAGGGTACCGGTGCAGTGTAGATAAAATAGTAGTTACTGGCTCATTCTTGCAGGTCCCAGATAGAAGTCTAGTCTAGCAGCTGCCTTTTGCACTAGCTGTAGGCAGGAGGGGGAAGGCTGAAAAACCATCCCAGTTGCTAAAATAAAAACACCTGATGCGCTATTCCGCCAAACCGCAGCCGGCGCTCACACTTTTGTTTTCGTTTTCTGTTGTGTGTTTTGAGACATATTCCATCAGGATTTATTGGTTTTAACAAGCCGCCAATAGAAGGTGACCAATTACCAGTAGAGACCCACAGGGTCCATTACAGTTTCCCGTAAAACCAATACAAGTCGTGGCCTAATGGATAGAGCGTTGGACTTGAAACCCGAGGTAACCCAAGGTTGGCAGGAAGTGTCCACGACTGAGGTGAGACCCTTGAGCAAGGCACCGATACCCCAACTGCTCCCCGGGCGCCGCAATGTCGGCTGCCCACTGCTCCACTTGGATGGTTTAAATGCAGAGAACACATTTCACTCCTCATTATACTCTGTATAATTGTGTATGTGACAAATAAAGCTCATCTGAGCTTAATTTGTATTGTATTAATTTCTCATTTTTGGCCACCTTTTTGCTATAGATGACACAGCCTCTATAATTTCTTCAACAAAAAATGTGTGGACATCACAACCCTTACAAAACTTAACCATGTTTTTTGTAGTAAAACTGCTTAATTTTCTTGTGCGTGATTTCTGAATGCTTGAGGCCATAAAATCAATCAGACAACTGTATTACTGCCATAGGTAACTGTCTGGAGTTACAATTTTGTAAATAATACAATTTAATTACAATTAATTCATTCATTTACTTTTATATTTTATTAAAGTTCTATTTTGACCCCTATATTATGTGTTTTATTTTTTACTTCCATAATATTTTAGGGAGGGGGCACAACAATAAAATCCTGCTTAGGCACCCATTTAGCCAGCAGCGGCCCTGATAAAGATGTCTCCACGATCTGTTTTTGAAGAAATATAATTGTATTGTGCTACACCACACATTCTATCAGCTGCAGTTCTGGTGCCGCCGTCTGTATATGCTATACAGCGCCACATACATTCACATCAGTAAGAAGATATTTTGAAGAATACTGTGATTGACACATTGTCTTGTCAGTTGACAACACTGTCCACTTTGACAGTATAGGCAACACTGTGGAACAGCAACTGGTTTTCCATCTTCTTCAAAATAGTGTTTATGTTTAGCGGAAGAAGGTAACTCGGGTTTAAAACAACTTTTGAGTAAATGAAGGTATACAAATAAAACACGAGCCTATTTTAATTCTTGGGTGAATTATTCCTTTAATTTTGATAAAACACCAAACACAAAAAGAACAATCTAAAATTGTACATTTTTAAAACTTGATAGAGTTTCTTTAATAGGAATCAATATATATATATAGTGTTTTATTTTTATATTTGTTCATTCAGTTTCTTGATTTATCCTGCTAAATACACCTATAGCCTACATGAAAATAAAACACTGTTTATGTTATTTGCATATTATGTGTATTTGTAATGTGTATCTTTGTAAAAAAAAATATAACAAAGCCAGAGCCATATCACCCTGTAGCCCAAGACCAGTTGCCCAGCTTTGTTAAATGTGAACCAAAATCATCACAATTAAAAGAACCAAATGCTTAAACTAATTCAGTCTGTGCGCATTGAATTTATTTAATACACAAGTTTCACAATTTGTTGAGATGCACCTGTGTATGTTAGAAAGCATTCATAATCAACCTAAAATAAGATGTTTGAATAAATGTTATTCACTGGCTGTGTTTTAGTCTAAAACAACTGTCATAAGAATAAAACTGTATGTGGATGTGGGATGCAAGAATTACATTTATGCATTTAGCAGACGCTTTTATTCAAAGCGACTTACAGTACATTTAGGCTACACATTTTTTGTCAGTATGTGTGTTCCCTGGGAATTGAACCCACAACATTTGCGCTGCTAATGCAATGCTCTACCACTGAGACACAGGAACACATGTCTCACCCCCCCAAAAAACGACTGCTAAATATGACAGAAATATCAAACAGCATTTTACTGATTACGTTATTTAAGGATGAGAAATTAATAAGTAAAAAATATAAACAAGTAAAAAAAAAAAAAAGTATGACGTCTGAATAATATCTGATTCATTATCTTGATCATTCCATTGTGGTTGTAATTTATAATATAGATTTTTAATATTGTTGGCTGATTGATTGTGTTTTTTTTCTGTCAACTCAAAATTATTAGTTAAAAAGGAGTTCAAACTTTAGTATGCAGTCTAAAGTACTATAGACTCACAGGATAGATGACATATGAATATGTAATCGGGTACTGGCAATTAAGGCTGTTTTTTTATTTGACTATTGACTTGGACATTACACTTTGATTTATGCAGACAGAAAAAAAGTCTATAAATCAGTTTAGATAAATCCAGTACTTTCAGTTGAGTGATTTCAGTCCCCTGCTGGTGTCAAAGTGAACAACCGGTAATATTTTTTTACTGTCTTTTACTGTCATCTCGCGGATACAGATAAAATGCAGTAATAGACACTTCAAAGAAAAGGTTTGCTACTTGCCTGTATGATAAGAGCAAACTTAAAAATATTCTGCCACAGATTCTCACGTCTTGTAATGTGGCCTTGTTGTATTGGGTAGTTTTTACCTACCATCAAATGTAAATATTTTGAGAGGCTAAACCTAAAATAAACTTGAATACAGATGTTGCTGTTGCATGCCTGAATTTGTTTTCGGAAGTAAAAGTACATTATTTAACATTTTGAGGCTAGAGGTAAACGGGTAGGTGTTTTTTACAAATGTTTTGTATTGGTAAAAGTATAATAACACAAGTCTAATCTGTCAAGAGCTGGTGACTAAAAGAGATAGTTCACCCTAAAATGAAACAAAAAAATTACACCATGATTTAATCACCTTCAATTCATCCTAGGTGTATATGACTTCCTTATTTCAGGTGAGTACAATCTGAGTTATATATAAAAAATCTCATGGCTTATTCAATCATTATAGTGGCAGCTGCTGAGATTTTGAAGCAAAATAAAATGCATGAACCCATTGTAGTAGTACTCCACATGGTTCCGTGGGGTTAATACAGGCCTTCTGAAGTGAATCTATGAGTTTTTGTAAAAATAAAATCCATATTTCAAACTTTATAAACCGTAATTTCTAGCTTCCGCTCACTGTCATACGTTCGTTCAGGAGAGAGTTGCGTTTCAGTGGATAATGTAGATGTAGGCATAGCATAAGCTGTGGTGAGAAGCGGCAAAGCAGAAACACAGAGGATAGAGCAAAATAAAACACCAGTCAGTCAAGAATTAGAAGTATAAAACGAGGATACAAATCAAGTACTATCGTAATCGTGTGTTTATTATTACACAGCAGATGATCGGCCATTTGCAAGCATCTGTCTGGCTGGTTTGATTGGTGTGTTCCAAACAAAGCTCTCGTCGTGCATTGTATTCTTCTGAGTAGCTTAAAGACAGCCTAGTCTCACGCACAGAACTGGGACAAGATAACAAAAGCTCAGATCCACATTGTAAAATACTCTAGAATAGGGATGCCCACACTTTATTTTGTGGGGATCTACTTTTCAAATGAGAAACTTACCAAGATCTTCCAATAAATAAATAAAAAGGCTTGTTAGGATGAATCTTTGTATTGCATTAATTATTTTTTTTATAAATATATATATATATATTTTTTATTTATTATTATTCAGTGTTCACGATGCCATCAGTGAATAGTCTGTAAGAACAAGCTGTTTGGAGCGTCTGATGCCCGTATGTACATAAACACCACTGAGCCTTACAACACGCGTGAGTGTAGTGTTTCACCAATCTGACGAGTGATTTGCACAGGTTTTGAGAATTTTGGATGTCCCTTTGGAACATGAACTGGACTCCGTATACGCACCCAATCTCCCTGTTTGAAGTCAGGTGTACGAGCTCCTCGTCTAGAGTCCGTATATGCTTTCATTTTCTATTGTGACAGGGATACTTTCTGACTCACAACACTTTTGCCGGTTACAGGAGGAGGAAGGATGTTCAGGCATGTATGCATTTACCTACCACAGAATAACTCAAATGGAAATAGTCCAGTAATAGATTGCGGAGTAGCACGGTAAACTTGAAGAAATTGAGTTATTATTGGATTCCATGGCTTTCCAGACACACTAGCAGTTTTAATACAGCTCTTGAGCACCCGATGAAATCACTCAATGGCACCATTTGCAGCTGGATGATAAACTGATGTACATATATGCTGAATTTCTCTCTTTTTCAGAAATTCTGCAAACACCACTGAACCGGAATTGACATCCAATCTCAGACACTAGGTACTGAGGATTTCCAAATCGACTAAAAACAGATGTCAAGAACTTAATCACATTTTGAGTTGTGATCGAAGAAGTAAATGCCACTTCAGGCCACTTACTATTGTAGTCAATCAGAGTTATCATAAAACGACAATCCCAAGTAGCCATTTCAAATGGGCCCACAATGTCAACAGCTACTTTTTCCCATGGGCCAGAGGGATAAGGTACAGGTTGCAGAGGTGCAGCAGAAACAATAGCTGTCTTATCAGATGAGACACTAACTTGACAGTTCTTGATCTTTTCAATACCTGGCCACCAGTAGAGTTCCCAAAGGTGCTGCTTTGTATGCACAATTCCTTGATGGCCATCATGGGCAAGATTCGCTAAGATGTGCCGCATTGAATCAGGAACAAGACGTCGTGACCCTATGAATACATAGTTCTTTTGTACACTCAGTTCATCTCTTACTTGGAAATAGGGACGTAGATCTTTATTTACAGCCATTGATGAAGAAGGCCATCTACGATCAATTTGTGCACCTAACAAATTCAATTCTGGACATGATGCAGAGGCAGAAGCAAACTCAGTTGGAGTTACAGCAGACATCTCGGAAGACAAAAATGCTACGAATTCAGGTTCTGCATCAGAAGAATCCTCTTCAGAAGCTGGAAAAGGCAATCGAGACAGACAGTCAGCAGTATGATTTTGAGAACCAGAACTGTAAAATACTTTTTTTTTTTGTTAAAGTCGTGTTGCCCAGCATGCAATTCCCATTCTTGCACGATCTGTTCCTTTGGGAGATAGAAGCACTGTTAAAGCTTGATGATCAGTACGCAAGAAAAATGTTCGACCCTAAAGATAGATTCCCCATTTCTCAACAGCCCAGACACATATTAAGGCTTCTTTTTCAATTGTCGAATACTTGCGTTCAGTAGTTTACGAAGTCCTTGAAGCAAATGCGTTCAGTTTTATCTTCATGAATTTGAGCCAGTACAGCATCTAGTCCATAATTTGATGCATTAGTTGAAACCACAATTGACAAATTAGGATCAAATAATTCCAAAGCAGAACTTTTAAGCAGCAACTCTTTCACGTTGTTGAAACTTTTCACGAACGAAGCTGATGTGCATCTGTAGGAACTGGTGCATAAAGCATTGCATTAAGATGATCCTTGTTTGGTTGAACACCTTGTGCGGACAAAAAATGTAGACTTGTCTTACTCAATTGGCATTTTGGAGTATTTAATTGAAGTCCTGCACTCTGTAAAAGTTGAAAAACTTTAAGCATGCAATCATGTTTACTCTGTGTGATGATATCATCACACAATGATATCATCAAGATAATGGGCCACATTTGTCAATCCTTGCAGCATAGTTGATAACATTTTATGGAATGCAGAAGGTGCCAAAAGGTACACGGCAAAACCTAAATAGGCCTTCATGTGTTATAAATGCAGTCAAATCACGGCATTCTTCGTGTAATGGCAGTTGGAAGTAAGCGCTCTCCAAGTCAATTGTTGAGAAAACAGTTGCTCCACATAGCTTAGACAGCAATTCATCAATATGTGGCAGAGGATAGCTGTCCATAATCACAGCTTTGTTTGCTTCCCGTAGATCTACACACATACGAATACCTCGTGATTTTTTTCTGCACTACTACAATTGGTGAAACCCAAGGTGATGTATCAACTTTTTCAATAACACCTAGGTCAAGAAGATGTAGAAGTTTTTCAGAAACAGCATTCCGAACAGACAATCGTAAATGTCTGAGTTTATGACGTGCAGGTGCAACATTAGAAGAGATCTTTACCTTATGCAGGACATTTTTTGCACATCCCAGTTTAAATCTCACTGAACTGTAGGCACTGGGTCAGTGAATACGGCACCCCAGAAAGTTCTTGGGGAACTCCACTACCTCAAGGGGGCACTCTGGAGGCACGAATGTCAAGGGGCATTCTGGAGGTGCTGGGTTTCGGGGGCGCTCGGAAAGCGCTAAACTGGACAGAACCCGCGGAGAAGGCGAGCTGGGCGGGACCAGTGGAGACGAAGGAGAGCTGGGCGGGACCGGCTGGGGAGCGGACTCTGCGATCTCCTGGGACGGAGCGGGCTCTGGAGCGGACTCTGCGAGCTCCTGGGACGGAGCGGGCTCTGGAGCGGACTCTGCGAGCTCCTGGGACGGAG
Source organism: Gymnocypris eckloni scoliostomus (assembly GCA_027564155.1). Lineage (NCBI taxonomy): Eukaryota > Metazoa > Chordata > Actinopteri > Cypriniformes > Cyprinidae > Gymnocypris > Gymnocypris eckloni. Next base: position 1,344,582 of record CM050432.1, read on the forward strand.
CGGGCTCTGGAGCGGACTCAGCTCCTGGGACGGAGCGGGCTCTGAGCGGACTCTGCGAGCTCCTGGGACGGAGCGGGCTCTGGAGCGGACTCTGCGCTCCTGGGACGGAGCGGGCTCTGAGCGGACTCACGAGCCCCTGGGACGGAGCGGCTCTGAGCGGACTCTGCGAGCCCCTGGGACGGAGCGAGCTCTGGAGTGGACTCTGCGAGCCCCTGGGACGGCAGGCTCTGGGCGGACTCTGCGCCCCCTGGGACGGAGCGGGCTCTGGAACGGACTCTGCGAGCCCCTGGGACGGAGCGGGCTCTGGAGCGGACTCTGCGAGCCCCTGGGACGGAGCGGACCTGGGGAAGCCAGCTGCTCGCACCGACACCAGTGGTGGGTCCAACACACTAGTAATCAGTCCGGGCCAAAGAGGTGCATCCGCAGGCGTGGTAGCCATCCTGGCCGGGGACTCCGGCTTGGCAGGCCTGGCGAGAGCAGATTCTGGCTTGGCAGGCATGATGAGAGCAGATTCTGGCTTGGCAGGACTGTTATGAGGCTCAGGATCGGCGACCATTTTGTGACAAGTTTCGGCAGTGGAGGTTCCTATGGGGGGATGGTTCTCCTCCTCCGCAACTCCCACGGTGAAAGGAGAGCCACTCAGCTTTAAGGCTAGGTCACTATACTCTTCCAGCGTCCAGGTGGCCTCATGCAGCGGCATGATCGAACTGAGTGGTTCAGATAAACCCCCTCGTAAAAATATCATCAGGCATATTTCATCGAGCTGAGTCAGGTGTGCCAGTTCCAGAAAGTCTGCAACATATTCCTCAATGGACCTTGTACCTTGGCGGAGTAACATCATCCTTACTGCTGGATTCATCTTGGGCGAAGTCTTCTGTATTGACTGGTCAAAGGCGTGTGGATCCATGTGCAGTAAGATGTTTAATAGACAGAATCAAACAGGCAAAGGTCAGCGGGCAAAAACAGGAATATCAGAGGCAGGGCAGAGACGTAAACAATACCAGGCAGAAGTCGGGGTCACAGGCACAGGTTCAGAGTTCCAAGGTCGGGCAGTCCGGGGTCAAACACAGAGATAACAAATAGCAGGATGAATAACGCTCAGAAATGTCAGCCGGGGCAAGAACAAGACTTTGCAGTGTTTGTATGGAAGTGTGCTGCTTATATGTGTGTGTGAATGAGGTGCAGGTGTGGTGAGACAATCAGGGTTAATGAGTGATTGGTGACAGCTGTGTGATTGGTGTAATGGTGGATGGGAATGTGTGAGTGCAGTGAATGATGGGAGATGCAGTCCATAGGTGATGTGCAGCTGTAGTGTGGTGCAAGAGATGTAGTGAGTGGCAACCAGATTCATGACAAATACAGTCTATCAGGGAAAAAAAACTGATAGTTGAGAGGAGACAGACAGAAAGAAATATGAGAAGAGAGACAGACACTCAAATACTTTTTACAGTGCTTACTACATGTTAAGGAGTTAAAGAAATATCCGTCACTCTAGCCACATGAAGTGGACCTTTTCTTGAATTTCGTCTCACTGACAATGTCCTAAAAAAGTCATATGAACATGAAAATAAATTTAAGAGGTAACACTTTACAATAAGGTGTCATTGGTTAACACTAGTTAATGTATTAATTAGCATGAACTAACAATGAACAATACATTTGTTACAGTATATATTAATCTTTGATAATGGTAGTTAATGAAAAAGATGACAAATATGAGAAACATAAAACAAAAATTTTTGCCATGCATGCAACCATCAATGGCATTATTATATAAATATAAGTCTTTCTGCTCTATTTTAAGTCCATCACTGATAAAACAATCAACCGAGCAGTCACTTTGTGCATGCGCGGTAAACACATTTATTTATTTAATGTTTTATTTTTTAGGGACAGATACACTAAACATAGATGAAAATAACAGTCATCCCATGCATGTACCATAGTGCTTATAGCCAAAGGCTAATTCGCAACACTTGTCCCTAGGAGGGCTTTTATAAATTACAATTACAAAAAAATTTAATATATAACAAGTAGTACATAGATTTATAATAGGGATACACTAAACATGACTACAATTTTGTTGATGTATCACCCAAGATTTCGTAGCTTTTTTAAAATTATTTATAATTTACAATAGATTTTAAACAGTCAGGCAATTAATAAAAAAATAATTACACCTTTCACTGAGAGAGCAGTCTGAGCAAATTATGTTTTACAATGTATAACTCTACAGTTTCCACTAGAAAACGCTCTTGTGGATCTACTGCTTCCCTAGAATCTCACAAAATAATTACATAAGGGCATAGGGGCAGGTCCATTTAAGTATTTAAACACAAGCTTTGCATAATGAAAAAAGACAAAGTGAGAAAAGCTCAAAATCTTGTATTTACTGAGACGTATGTATGACACATGCGTGACATACATACGTATGTACCTGAGGTCACCGCGCTACAGTCTGCAGGGAGGAGTACTTGCTTTTACTGGCGGCATTCAATCAAATGAGTATGTTTACCACGCATGTGCAGTGACATATGGTATGTCTATAACACGCATGCGCAGTAGCGCGTTGGCGTTACGTATGTATTTACCGTAAACGCGCAGGTTCAATAATAGTTAATTCACTTCCGGATGTTCAAAAGGTGGATTTGAGATTCGGTGGCAGTAAAGCAAAGAACATTTATTTACTTTAGTTTTCTTCAAAATTATTTAATATTGCTTTTATATTGTTTGTTATTTATGCAAATTAGGTGTCGTGAACTGGAGTGCATTTTCTGCACAATACAGACAGGAGTGCCGGGTGCCGTATTCACTGACCCAGTGCCTACAGTGCAGTGAGATTTAAAGACTGCCCAACTGGGTATGTCGGGAATGGAACCAGTGAAGCCCTTATAATCTGACTTTGCTGCAGTTGGAACAAACTGCTGGTTTGTCTGGCCAGAGAGTAACTGGCCCCCCGACTGAATCTGGTTTCTCCCAAGGTTTTTTATCCATTCTGTCACCGATGGAGTTCCCTTACGAGCTTTCACGAGACATCACAGAGAAATTCTCTCTTATGGGAACTTCTTCCCTCCAACCTTTCCTGAAGTTCTATTGGCTCACGCCAGTAAAATGACTGGCCAATTGTCGCGAAGCATGCAAATAATGATGAGCTCGAGAGGCAGTATAAATGCGGAGCCCGCTACAATTATGTCAGAATCTTTTCCTTCACTTTGCTGAACCCGGAATATTCACCTCAACTCACAGTTGAGGTTCGCTCAGTCGAGGGCAGTGCCATATGGCCGCTCGTCTGCAGCGTTCAGGTGAGTATGACAATTTCTTAAAACAGATGAGTCTGTCTGCGTTCGATCAGTGGTGGACCTTAAGGACTCTGGTGATGAGCTCATGCCGACTAAATATCCGCATTCCGCATCGAACCTGCAGGACAGGACATCAGCCCAGCTTCTTACGTCCCCCTTCCATGGCAGAGCGAAGAGCCAAGGCCAGATACAGGAACTAAGGGTTCTCATGTCGCTGCATATGCCGCATGGAAATACCCACTGTCTAAACATGCAGCCCCCCGCCTCAGAATGGCGTTCTGCTGTGTTCAAAGCACAATCACTTGGCTCCTCACTCATTCACACTCTGAGGCCGTGGCGCAACCCAGGTCTTTTCAGCCAGGGAGTTCCCCTGGGCTTGGTAACATCGCGCGCTGTGGTCACAACGGATGCATCGAATTGCGGCAGGGGAGCAGTGTGCGAGAGCATGCCAGTTTCAGGGAGATTGGTTTATCTCGGTGGACCTGAAGGATGCGTATTTTCATATCCAGATCGCCCCTCATCATGGGCGCTTTCTGAGATTTGCGTTCGAAGGCACGACGTACCGATTCACGGTGATGCCGTTCGGGCAAGCACTGGCACCACGTACTTTAACGAAATTTGCGGATGTGGCTCTTTCCCCTCTGAGAGCGAGCTGGATATGCATATTCAATTATTTGGACGAATGGCTGGTGTTGGCCCATTCGGAGGATGTGCTCAACAGTCACAAACACGCTCTATTACTTCACTTAGAGAGCTTAGGTCTCTGTGCGAACAAACAAAAAAGCGTGTTATGCCCTAGCCAGTCAATCATGTATCTGGAGGTGCAGTTGTGCTCGATCTCGAAGAGAGCGCGTCTGAGTTAGGAGCGCATATGAGATTTGATGTCTGCTCTGAATGCATTCAAATTGGACCGTCCCGTGGCACTGAAGGAATATCAGAGGCTCATGGGTCGGATGGCGGCGGCCGCGACGGTATGTTACCTCGGGCTGCTGTTTATGCGCCCCCTCCAGATATGGCTGAAAGCACAGGTGCCGAGGAGGGTGTGAAAATGTGCCGTGCCGGCGTTGTGGTCCCTCGCCGTTGCTTGAACGCGCTGTACCCATGGTGGAACCCCGACCTGTACCAGCGCGGCGCCCAGATGGATTTGTTCGCGACGGAGGAAAACACTCATTGCCCTCTGTTCCTCTATTGGTCACGCTCTCCCCTAGGCGGGGACGCACTCACGATGCCGTGGCCGAATGCCCGTCTGTATTCGTTCCCCCGCTGAAGATTTTGTCACAAGTGCTGCACAAAATCAGAGAGGAGAAAGCGTCAGCATTATTAGATGCTCTGTACTGGCCGAACAGACCTTGGTTTTCCCGATCTGCTGGAAATACTAACGGCTTCCCCGTGGCCGATCCCACTGAAGCGGGATCTACTGTCTCAGGCGGACGGCTCTGTATGGCACCCCAATCCCGAATGGTGGAAACTTCACGTGTGGATGGTGTACGGAAACCGCTAAACCAGGGCTCATTGTCTCGCCGCGTAATGGACATGATTACGGAGGCGCGAGCCCCTTCTACGAGATGCTTGTATGCCTGTAAATGGCCAGTGTTTGAGATATGGTGTGAATCGAATGGTCGAGACCTGGAAAACTGCCCTGTGTGAAACTGCCTCAGAGCGTAAGAGGTGGTGCTTTCTGCTTTCACTCCAGAGTCGGCAGCTTCGTTGAATGTCGCTCCTGATCAGGGGTTGTGCCCGGTGCGGGCTTTGCGAGTTTACATCGGCTGGATGGACTTCGCAGAATACCTTCGCCAGATTTTACAATTTGGACATGTGGTCATTAGCCTCCCAGGTCTTGTTGGTGAATACGACCTATGGTTCTACCTGCCATCATTAGCCGTTTGACTGCTATGGTGGTTTCGACTAGGTCGTATAGAGGATCAGGAGCGGAGCATTCACCATGTTAACCCTCTAAGCGCCAAAGTCGCAAAATTGCGACAAGACGTCATAATTCATTAAATAGACTGTAGTTTCTAATATGGTGTGATATCGCATTTGTTTTCCCTACCACTAGATGGCAGACATGTGGTACTTCGATTGTAGACCAAAATGACGTCATGTTCCTGTTCAAAGTGTGCGAGGAAATAGCAGAGCAAGTGAGCGATCATGTCATTGATGCGGTAGCAATTCAATTCAGAGCGTTTGAGTAAATTGTGAGATTTGTGAGAGAAATTGAGAATTTGTGCGAGTTTGGAAATGACGATCGGCCGTCTAATGATCGCGCTTCTCCGGGTACATCTCTGTTGCGTAATGGTGCCTGGCGGGCATGGCGAGAGTGTTCACAAAGCACAAACAAGTGATCATTTCGGCCCTACCCAACAGGGATGGGGTGGCAGGGGTGAACATGGTCTTAGTGTCCATAGGAGAGGCTCTGCGTTACTGACGATCGTCCCAGATTGAGTCTTTATTTCTGATCGCGTGTGCTCAAAGTGCCACCGGCAGACCGTACAGGTGCAGTCAGTGTTGGGTAACGTTAGATCTGTGCGTTGTGCCATGCAATAAGAGGTACTATACTCTCAAGAACTATAAACTGTCACCTAGATACCTGATTGGGCAGATAGCTGGTCAACTGATCCAAAAATAGGCACATGTATTTTACTATGGCACAGTAATATAGTAATAATTTACTACTTTCTCCTGTTTTACTGTTATATCCTTTTTTCCTGATAATTTGTAAAGAAGATAAAAAGACTAATAAGATAAAGAGATAGATAAATAAAGATAGATAAAACATGCTAATAAGTTAATACAACCATTCAATATCTATTATTTCCTGAATATTACTGATGAACTGATAAAAAAGTAGGCTACTGTTCACATGCGTTTTACTACTATATAGTATAGTAATGTAGTAATAATTTTGTATTTTCTCCTGTTTTATTGTTGGTTTCCTCGTTTCCTTGTAAAGAGCATAAAAAATTAATAAATAAAAAAAAACATGAAAATAAGTTCAAACATCAATTAAATATCTACTATTTCTTGAATATTCTCGCCCCCTTGTGACGTCATAATATGCTAATTATATGAGTATATTTACACCCCACATAAACTTTTGGTCATGCCCAACATTTTTCTAATATACAGTGGATCTCTATCTTTAACCCCTTTCAAGCCACAAGCTTTTGAAATCTTGATGTCAAAATCCAGCATTTTTTCCAAAAAACCCTGGTGCCTAAATGGTTAAGACCGTGGCACCCCGGATGCGGCCGCTCTCTACGTCTGTATGTTGATATACACGCATATTATAGGTATTGTGCCCAGCCTGACCGTTCACATGTTGGTTACACTGTTACATCACATGCTTGTATATGTATACTTTGCTTTGACTATAATGTTTTAGCCTTGGCACGGCGCTACATTGCTCTCTCACTAAGAGGCTTGCCATCGGACATGGATTCTGAGTAACCTGATTGGATCCCTAAGCGGGAATCTACACCCAATCCTCTCAAGACATGTCATGGGGTCGTATATGATTGGATGGGGATTGTTTTTAGTGTTTGCTAAGAACTGTTTGTGTGCGCCCGCCTAGCCTTTTTTCTTTTTACTTCGCTGCTTCCAAGGCGTTGTTCTATTCAGTCCCTAAGGCGTTTACGCCATGTCGAGAGACCACCTTGAGAGGGAATGTCTCTGATTACTATCATAACCTCGGTTCCCTGAGAGACGGGAACGAGACATGGCGTAAGCCACTGTATTCTCTTCTCGGGTCTGCTGTACTGTTGATGCAGTTAGAAGATTCTGAGTTTATGACGTCAAAACAGCGCATTATATAACGGCGGGGCCCGCCCCTATTAGCCGTCTTGGCTGGCATTTGCCAGTGCGAGTTGCAACTATGCTGGCATTGTGCAATAAGATTTCAGGTAGGGTGGGAAAGAAGGGAGTTCCCAAGGCGTTTACGCCATGTCTCCTTCCTGCCTCTCAGGGAACCGAGGTTACGATAGTAACTGGAGACGTTTTCTTAAGGGAGCGAGGAGATTGCATCCCCCGCGCCTGCCTTCAGTCCTGCCCTGGGACCTAGAGGTGGTGTTAAAAGCTCTTTCACAGCCACCATTCGAGCCTTTAACATCCGTTGGTTTGAAGGAGCTATCTCTCAAAACCGTACTCCTTCTTGCCCTCGCTTCGGCTAAGCGCATAGGGGATTACACGCGTTTTCTGTGGACAGCAACTGTATTCGCTTCAGACCCGGTGACTGTAGCATCACTCTCCGGCCGAGACCGGGCTACGTGCCTAAATCACTATCTACCCCCTTCAGAAACCAGACTGTTTCTCTGTCTGCCGAGTCACCGTCCTCACGTAACGCAGATGCTCAGACATGGGTGTTGCCCCGTCAGGGCGTTGAGGATTTACATTGACCTTTCGGCCAGCTTTCGTGTGCTATGGTTTGTGCTAAGGGTCAGGTCATGTCAAAACAGAGACTTTCCCACTGTATTGTGGATGCTATCAAGGCTGCTTATACGAGCCAAGGTTTGGAATGCCCTTTGCACATTAGGGCCCACTCAACAAGGACTATCGCCTCCTCCTGGACATGGTCAAGAGGTATGTCTATTCAGGATATATGCTTGGAAGCCGGCTGGTCTTTTCAGAATAACTTCGCCCAGGTTTTAGAAGCTGGACGCTCAGTCCTTAGCCTCCCAAGTGCTGTAGGTGAGTGACTGATTCTTTGTTGCTACCTCTATTCGTGGATGTTGCTGCTCCCACAGTAATTTCTCTGCGCAGCCCTCTATGATATTGTTCTTGTCTTCCCTGAACTCAGTGCAGCTTCCATTGTCATGTTATGTTTTTATGCTGCTTAACAAAGTTATGTCTGTGCAGCCCCTTTACAATACTGTTATTGCTTCTGTTCTGTCCTGTTCTCAGTGCAGCACACGTTATCACTGACCGGATATGCAAATTTAGTATACCTGGGGTTTAGACGCTCATTGGCTTATCTCCACCTATCAGCTCCGAGCCCGCCCAACAAGCACTGCTATAAGTGGTAATGGTGTTTTTGTTCTATCTCACTGAGTGTAACTTGTACAGGCTGCCCGTAGCCTCTCTCACGGCGGGATTGAATATCGTTCCCATAATGGAGAATTTCTTTGTGATGTTGAGGTTAAAATTTTGGATGAAGATAGTCGAGACGAAGGATGTTTTAAGAATAAAAAGGTTTTTATTGAAGAATCGTCTTCAGCCCAAATGATACTGAAAGTTTTCACCCAAGTGTTCTACTGGCAGATCATGTGAAAACAATGCCGTTCTGTCTGAAGATCTCTGCCTAGACCACTAGCCACCCCCCCTGCTGGTGTCCTCTCGTATCACCCTAATCTTGATTTAGGGGTTCTGGGAATTTTCCACTAGCAGGCTGGCTGTTACAGCCCAATATTTTGTCTCTTTAGCAGAACACTTCTTAATGTGAAATATCCAATGTGAGACATTCATAGAAACAGACAAATAATACATTTAAACATATTCAAGATAAACATGAGTATTAAATGATTAACAAAATCATACTGTTTTCATCCACATTTCCCGCTTTTGAGGATTTCCAATCCTCATTAACATTTAAACAATACAGTTAGTACAATAAACAGTTAGTAATTGTGATTGTTGTCCTTTGATATAGACGAACCTAACATTATATTTCCTGTATGTGTAAAAAATGCATCTTCGTTGTCTTCAGCTCACTAGCTTTGCGCAAGTTAGAGAGCCTAGCCGTAGGCTAGGTTACTAGCACCCAGTGGTTGTTGCCTGGCCGTGTTATTCCTCCTCGCAGTCTTTTTACACTGCACAGCTCTCCTTGTCACAAATCCAGCCTCTGTGGCTCCCTCCGATCGCCACCAGAGGGAGGCATCACCGGAGTACTAACCGGTTCTTTCGGACTTCATTTCCCATGACCCCGTGCCTGAGACTGATCACCTGCACAGGTGCTGACCATTATCCGGGCTATATAGCCAGAGCTCTCCATTCCCTCGTCGCGAAGTCTTGTTTTGCTATTGCTAACATTTCCGAGCGTTTATCCCTTGTGAGTTTACCTGTGTATTACCTGGACTGATCATTCTCCTCTGACCGTTTGCTGCCTGCCTTATTGAGCTCGCCTGCCTATTGATTATTCTCTCTGTCTGCCGCCTGCCTCGACCCATTGCTCTGTCTCCGTTTATGCCTCTGCCTTATCTACGTTGTCCTTGATACTGCTTATGATCATTGCCTGTCTGACTTCTTCTATTGTGTGAATAAAGCTGCAAATGGATCACAACGTCACTGACCCTTCATTACAGAAGACTTCGCCAGAAATCGATCCAGCAGTGTTCTACCATTTCACCACGGAGGTGTCTGCCCAAGCATCGGCACTGGCCTCACATCAGCAACAGCTAGGTCGACTTACCTCGCTCACGGAGGAGTTGATAAAGACCCTGCAAGATCTCCAGCTTTCGCCATCCACGATGAATCCTCCGATGCATAATCCACCACCTCCAGCTCCCGTTACCGCCAGCCCTCGCTTGGCGTTTCCCGAAAAGTTTGATGGATCACCCTCAAGGTGTAAGGGGTTCTTGCTGCAATGCTCCATGTTTGTCAACCAGCAACCCACTCTGTATTCCACGGACGAGAATCGCATTGCCTTCGTTTGCTCTCTACTCACCGGGCGAGCGCTGGAATGGGCTACAGCTGTATGGAGTGACGAACGCACGGTTTTCCCATCATTCACCCGCTTTCTGCAGCGTTTCTGGCCCGATAAGCAGATAACTCATTGGTCCGAAGGCTGCCGCCAGCACTGTCTGGATCTAACTCTTCAAAGGGGGGGTGAGGTTACGGCGCCCCTCTCTACACATCGACTTCCAGTGGAGTACCACGATCTGATCGAGGCGTTCAGCAAGACCAAAGCCTCACAATTACCTCTTCATCGTTCGAATGACTGTGCCATCGAACTGCAACCCAATTCACACCCACCCAGGGGCCGAGTTTTCCCCCTGTCACAACCAGAGTCCGAAGCCATGAAATCATACATCGAGGAGGAGCTAGCTAAGGGCTTCATTCGTCCATCCACATCACCTGCTTCAGCCGGGTTTTTCTTCGTGAAAAAGAAGGACGGAGGACTCCGTCCGTCCATTGACTACCGATCTCTCAATGATCTCACTGTCAAGTTCCGATACCCTCTACCACTAGTCCCAGCAGCCTTGGAACAACTTCGAACAGCCAAGTACTTCACCAAACTCGATCTTCGAAATGCTTACAATCTAATTCGCATCCGAGAGGGCGATGAGTGGAAGACGCCATTTTCCACCACCTCAGGGCACTACGAATATCTTGTTATGCCGTTCGGGCTGGTCAATAGTCCTTCTGTGTTCCAGGCATTCGTCAATGATGTGTTCAGAGACATGCTAAATCGCTGGGTCATCGTGTATATCGACGACATCCTCTGACTCCTATGAGGACCATGTCAAGCAGGTTCGTTCAGTCCTCCAACGCCTCCTCACCCATCAATTATATGCCAAGATCGAGAAGTGTGAGTTCCATAAGACATCTGTGTCATTTCTCGGATACGTGATCAGTTCGGGAGGGGTAGCCATGGAGGATAAAAGGTTCAGGCGTAATTGGCCACACAGCCAGTAACCTTAAAGGAGTTACAACGCTTCCTGGGCTTTGCCAATTTCTATCGGCGATTTATCCGCAACTTCAGCACTGTCGCAGCACCCATGACTTCTAGGCTCAAGAGGGGGAGACAACGCCTTGTGTGGACACCGGCAGCCATTGCCGCCTTCCAGAAGCTCAAGGAGAGATTCACTACGGCTCCCATCCTGCATCACCCAGATCCCGAACGAGAATTTACGGTGGAGGTGGATGCTTCCTGTACCGGGATTGGTGCTATTCTCTCCCAACGACATGGAGATCCTTCCAAATTATACCCTTGTGCTTTTCACTCTCACAAACTCACCCCCACGGAGCAGAATTACAATGTGGGTAATCGGGAACTGCTAGCCATGAAAGCAGCCGCCCAGGCACACAGAACACTAAGGCTGATGCCCTGTCCAGACTAACGTGCTCTCCGTCAGAGAGTGATTCAATGGGTACACTCTACCCTCAGTTCAGGTCATCCAGGTATCGCCGCCACCGTTCAGTTACTCACCAACCGCTTCTGGTGGTCCACATTGCAGGCCGATACCATCAATCACATTCGGCAATGTCCCACCTGTAACGTCGCCAAACCCTCTCACCAGCTACCTGCCGGCCTCTTACAACCCCTACCCATTCCACAGCGACCCTGGTCTCACATAGCTATTGACTTCATCACGGACTTACCGCTATCAGGGGGTCATACCACCATCCTCACAGTGATCGATCGCTTCTCCAAGGCATGTCGCTTCATACCCCTACCCAAGCTACCCACGGCCCTTGAGACAGCCGAGAACCTATGCAACTACGTTTTCCGTTTCTATGGCCTCCCCGAGTATATAGTCTCTGATCGAGGACCTCAGTTCACCTCCCGAGTCTGGTCCGCCTTCTGTCAACATAAATGTCAGTCTCACCTCCGGTTACCATCCTCAGTCCAATGGTCAAGTGGAGCGCTTAAACCAAGAACTCACCCGTTTCCTCCGTTCATACTGTCACCGCAATCAGGCCGACTGGAGTCGCTTCCTCTTATGGCCCGAGTATGCCCAGAACTCCCTCTGCAAACCCGCCACAGGCCTCACCCCTTTCAAATGCGTGCTGGGTTTCCAACCTCCCTTATTCCCATGGTCTGGGGAACCCTCAGAATTACCGGCTGTAGATTCATGGCTCCAGCGGAGCGAGGAGACCTGGAATGAGGCTCATGTCCACCTTCAGCGGGCCATTCGACGCACCAGGGAACAGGCTGATCGTAGGCAGCGGGCTAATCCCAACTACCGTCCCGGCCAATGGGTCTGGCTATCTACCCGTGATCTTCGTCTCTGGCTTCCCTGCAAGAAGCTCAGACCCAGGTACGTGGGTCCCTTCAAAATCCTTAGAGAGATAACTCCTGTTTCATTCCGTTTGGCCTTACCATCCAATTATCGTATCTCACCCACCTTTCATGTGTCCCTGCTTAAGCCCGCTGGTGGTTCGAGAGGAGCGGAGGACCAGGAGGAGGCTGAGGACCCCGGAGCTCCCCCCATCGTCATAGACGGCGAGGAGGTGTACCGAGTGCAGGAGATTCTAGACTCCCGTCGCCGGGGCAGGGTAATTCAGTACCTAGTGGATTGGGAGGGGTACGGCCCGGAGGAGCGGTCCTAGGTCAGCTCCGAGGACATTCTGGATTCCTCCCTCACCACTGATTTCCATAGGACCCATCCGGAAAAGCCAGCCCCGAGACCACGTGGAAGGCCCCGGCGTCGTTTGCCTCCTCGCGTCAGGAGCCGCTCGCAGGGGGGGGGGCTCTGTCACAAATCCAGCCTCTGTGGCTCCCTCCGATCGCCACCAGAGGGAGGCATCACCGGAGTACTAACCGGTTCTTTCGGACTTAATTTCCCATGAACCCGTGCCTGAGACTGATCACCTGCACAGGTGCCGACCATTATCCGGGCTATATAGCCAGAGCTCTCCATTCCCTCGTCGCGAAGTCTTGTTTTGCTACTGCTAACATTTCCGAGCGTTTATCCCTTGTGAGTTTACCTGTGTATTACCTGGACTGATCATTCTCCTCTGACCGTTTGCTGCCCGCCTTATTGACCTCGCCTGCCTATTGATTATTCTCTCTGTCTGCCGCCTGCCTCGACCCATTGCTCTGTCTCCGTTTATGCCTCTGCCTTATCTACATTGTCCTTGATACTGCTTATGATCATTGCCTGTCTGACTTCTTCTATTGTGTGAATAAAGCTGCAAATGGATCACAACGTCACTGACCCTTCATTACACTCCTCTTCCGAGTCCTCGGATGAGTCTAATTCTTCCCGCAAGGGGGTCATTTCTTCTACCCTTACTGCCATTACTTTAGTCATTCCAGTTTCAATCACACGTTGTGCCAAACCCCTTATACATGGTATACAACAACACCCACAGAGGCCCAGCACTGCTACTGCCACCATAATGGCCGTGAATATTGAGGTCAGCAACCCACTTCATTTTCCAAACCATTTTTCCATAATAGTAGTGAGTGGATTGTTTCTCAGCCCATTCTTTAGACAGTGATTCTAGCCCTTCTAGTGCCCTGGTGATACTACCGTCTGGGGCAGTGTTATTTGGGATAAAGTTACAACAGGTTGAACCTATGATTCTACACACCCCTTCTTTCTCAGCCAAAAGCATATCTAACGCTATTCTATTTTGTAATGTCATTAGCGAGGTTTTGTCTAATTGCTCATGAAGCCCTCTTACAGCTTGGGTGGTGTAGTTGACGAGCCTTTGTTGATTGTATAAGAGGTAGTTGATCCAGTCAACATTCTTAATGAAAGTTGACCACCAAAAAAGAAGTGATTCAAATCCTGCCGCTATTTGGTCCCTTCCTTAAACTCATCTGGTACGCCTCTAGGTACTCCTATGCTATCACTCCATACTCTATTATCAAATGATCCCCCTGGGGATGTTACTGCATGTTTTGTCCTACTTAACTGTTTAACTCGTTTTAGTTCTTCCTTTATGTCCCCTGCTAAACTTTTATTATTTTGAATGGCATTACTATATTTATAGGTGTGCACTGTCCCTTCCAAACACCTTGTAGGTTCCTTCTTATTTTCAGGTCGCCGCATAACCACCACATATCTGCCTGTGTTAGACTGTGATTTACCAGTATCCCTACCTCTGTCTCATTTTCCTTTATTGTTCTACTACACCACCCTGGCCCAAATATTTTCCTATCTATGCTTCCTTCGGTTCTTTCACAGCAAGTGTAATTGTTTTTAATTACAAGGAGGAGGCATTGATAGTTTTAGTGCGGGGTATCTGATTTCATCTGCCTCACACCCTGTTGCATTTTCCTGACTAAATAATTTTACAAGGCATGTTTGACTTTTTCCCATTGCTGGCATTGTGGCCAAAATTGGTCGTGCAGCTGCACAGAAATAACAACCTTGTGCCTTGGTTGTTCTTGCCGTGTATTTTACCTATTCCAGCCACTCATTTCTATCTCCATACCCTGTTTCTATTGCGAATGTATCTTCTATTGTTACCTGGCCTAGTTCTTTTACTATTACCTTTCTCTCTTCCAACACTCCCGGTCTTATCAATGGGGTTGCCGCGGTGATTCCTATCTGGCTGACTATTATCCTTATTAGTCCCATTGGATCTGTCCCAGTCACATCTACTCCTATCGTTACTCATATATCCATCTTATTTAGAGGACTTATTGTTATTAGCAGGGGATTCATATTTTCTTTTGTTCCCCCATGACCCCTGAATATTTTAATTGTATTGGTTATGATATTTCTATTGGTTATCTTATAATTTGGCTTGGTGCTCCAATTCACATCATGCCATGTGTGACACCAGGGTCCAGTGGGAGTGAGAATGGTCGAAGGCCATACACACCCATACACGTCATACCCCCTCCATGCTATCTTGTTTCCACCACAGTTAACTATGTCACATAGGACAATTTGTACTGTCTTTTTTTTGTTTTCTACAGCCGTTATTGTCACAGCCGCTTGTCCCACTATCCCCTTAAGTTCCATCAGTCCTATTACTATCAACCACCACATCCTCATTTGGATGAGTATAAACCTTTACACGTATGGTTGATTCTCCAAATATTTTGTTAACTAATGTCTCTACTTTGGACCATTCTAATCTGTCCAATCCACACCCTATCTTTGGGATAGCTAAAGTGGTTACGTTTATTAGGCTCTGTTCCAAATTGTCGTAAGTGGGTCTATCACTCGCTTTTTCTTTGGTAATTAAGTGTAGTATCCTTCTTCCTTTCTTTTCTACATATGCACACTCTCCCACCCCCTTTTGTTGTTCCACTTATTCTTCTACCCCGTATCTGTTTCTAAATTATAAGGCTATTCCTGCCCCTAGGGCACAGTCTTTACTTATGCAGTGACCCAATGCTTCTTCTTCAGGGCTTTCGAACAGGTACTTAGCTTCGTGTGTTATTACCTCGCTTTTGTTCATGTTTATTTTAAGGCAGTGTGAAATGTGGTACCAGAAGTTTGACCCCTGCACTTTGATTGATGTGGGAGTGGCAGATGTCACCTCATACGGCCCTTCATGTCTGGGTTCGTCCCACTTCCTTCGATACACTTTTATGTAGACCAGATCCCCCACTGCTATCGGTCCACTTCGGTTTGATTCATCTGGAGTTTCTCTTGGTCGGGATTCAGTCTAAAAAATACTTGCATGAATTTTGGTTAGAGTCGTACAAATATTTATCTAATTCACTTTTCAATTTGTCTATGTTTTCTATTTCTATTGTTTCTCTGTCTCCTCTTGGCATTCTCCTCCCCGTAATCATTTCGTGAGGTGTCAATTTAGTTCTTTGGTTTGTACTTCCCCTTATCACCATTAGGGCTATTGGCAGCGCTGTTACACAATTCAGGCCTGTTTGTGTACAGATTTTGGAAAGCTTTCCTTTTAGTGTTTGATTCATTCGTTCGACTCTGCCTTGAGACTGAGGATGAAATTGTGTTTCATTTAACTCATTGAATTTCTCTTGCATTCTAGAAAATCACATGTTGTTTTGTTTGATTATTGTGTCTATTATTTCCATCCTATTGTTATCTATCTGAGCCCTGGTTAATACTCGCATCCCTTTTCCTGGTTATGTTTCTCTTTTTGCTGCTGCTTTTGCTGTTTGGTCTGCAAAGTTATTCCCTAACGAGATCTTATCTTCCCCCTTTTGATGTGCATCGCACTTCACTATACTCAGTTCCGTGGGCCCCAAGCATGATTGTAACAGGTCCCTGATCTCTTTTCATTTTTGATTGGTTTCCCATTGGTCTTCCTAAAATAATTTCTAGCCCATATTTTTCCATAATAGTGACACACTATAAGTTGTTCCTCCTTTTCACTTTTTGATAACACCACGTGCTGGCCTACTGTAGGGTTCTCTGAAAATTCCTATTGTTGATCTGGCCATGGGTTTATATGACACTCGGCTCTTGTGTGCCCTAGCTGATGACACCCATAGCATTCCACTGACTGCCTGTCTTTAATTATTCTCTCTCTTCCTACATCACCTCTTCCTCTTGTCCTTGGCCTGCCTCACCCTGATCCTCTTCTATAGCTTCCCTGAGCCTGAGGATGGTACCCCTGTGGTAGCTGCACATTTACAACTATAGGTTGGGGGTTTTGCTGACTTTGGCCGTCCCCTGGCTTTGATGTCGTTTCTACTTTCTGACCCAGCCCTTTTCCCCCTATGGACTCCTCAGACCCTCCAGCCTCACCCCTCACTACGTACATACCTTTCAGCTTCTTGTCTTTTTTCAGCTGCTCCAGGTTAGCTTATGCTAGCTTTCGAGAGACCTCTCTGCTCTGCTTTTCCAGAGCTTGTTCTGCTTCCTGGTGAATTTTAATGGACCAGTGATCGTGGTCCATCTCATCCAGTCCCAGTATGTCTCTCAGTTTACCCTGTACTGAGACAGGTAACACCTCCTTTACGGCACTTCTAAACAGCTGTGCACACAGGGAATATTTAACAAAAGTCACATTTTCATTAGTCATATTTCGCCAATGTTGCACCTTCTCATTTATCCATTGATCTAAATTATCCTCAGTTGTCAGTGGTTTCGTCAGCTGCCTGCTTTTGGACATTTTTGTGGGAAACTTGTCTCTCAATGTCCCCCATAATTCAGCACGGTCTGTGTTTAGGGATTGACCATTGTAATCCTCACAGCCCACAGCATCCTTCATTCCAGCGTCCTCCAGTATATCCTCCATCTCTTGCCTGGTTAATACCTTAGACAGCAAAAGCTTAATGTCCCCTACCGTGATCATATCTCCCACTGTCTCATCCTCAAATGTGACTATCCACCTATTGGCCCCATCCCTCAGGCTCGGTAGCTTTGATTTCAATGTTTCTACGTACCTTCCTCCCCATGACACATTTTTCAGCTGTGTTCCTTCCACTAATAGTGGCATCATTTTTGCTCCCTTGTATGTCTCGTTATATTTCCTACCTGACCTGGTGCCTGTTATCTCTGCTGCCTCTCTTTCTCTATATTTTTTAAACACATCTTTATTTATGGCTTTTTCCTATTCATATTGTCACTAGCCCCCCATGCTGGTGTCATCTCGTACCACCCTAATCTTGATTTAGGGGTTCTGGGAATTTTCCACCAGCTGGCTGTTACAGCCCAATAATTTGTCTCTTTAGCAGAACACTTCTTAATGTGAAACATCCAATGTGAGACATTCATAGAAACAGACAAATAATTAATTTTAACATATTCAAGATAAACATGAGTATTAAATGATTAACAAAATCATACTGTTTTCATCCACAATGTCTCATGAAAGCTCGTAAGGGAACATCTCCGGTTACTATCGTAAACTTGGTTCCCTGAGAGTGGGAGCGAGACATCACTGTGGTCGCTGTGCTCGCTGCTCGTCCAGCTAAGCAGCGTTCAGTGTCAGATTCTGACGCAATTGTTGTGGGCTCCGCGTTTATACTGCCTTTCGAGCTCGTCATTATTTGCATGCTTTGCGACAATTGGCTAGTCATTTGACTGGTGTGAGCCAATAGGATTTCAGGAAAAGTTGGCATAAGTGAGTTCCCATAACAGAGAATTTCTCTGCGATGTCTCGTTCCCGCTCTCAGGGATATATGTTTATAGTCTGTAGTCTTAATGTATATTTGTATATAGAATTATATTTTCCATTTTGTTCTTTGAAATAAAAAAGATCATAGATTATCAGATTATACTACTTATTGCAAATAGTGGCAGTTATCTGCACCTCGGTATTGTAGTACATTATAAAACTGTACGCAACAATAACTTATTGAGTGTAAATTATAATTTTAATTCAAATTATTAAATGGATGCCACCTAATTGGTACAATAAAGCCCTCCCTCACAACTGTTTGATTATTTCCTTAATTTTTATTTGAAATTAAATGCTTTTCTGATGGGATTTGATTTTGAAATTTGAAATGGAGGGAAATGCAGATTCGAACCCAGGTCGCTCTGTATGCAAAAGTGTACGCAACTCACGTTTTACCATCTGCATCACTAGAACTGACAATTATAATGTGTATTTTGAAATATTGACTATCCAAATAAGAAATATATAAAGTGCCTTTAAAGTGTGATATTACAATATACACAGTGAAGTGCAGTCCAACAGAATGTTAATAAATTGTCAATAAAATACTACACTGATATCTCAGAATAAATTCTGTAATTCAGTTTAATTTTACCTCAAATTAAACATGGTTAAAATCATGGATATGTGCTGTTACATTTCACTGACTTTTTCCCGTTTCTTTTCTTCCGCCTTAGCATTCATTACTTTTACATTTTATTAGAGTATTCTGTGAAGTTGCGCATGCGTGTTGTAGATAGTAAACACACATACGTGACGTCACCACGCTACAGTCTGCAGCGAGGGGTGTCTCTTTTTGTGGGCCATCCGAAACCACTTGTGGATTTAAGTAAATTAGGTAATTTTTTAAAGCCATTTTGCAATATTATTCATTTTACTGAGTTGAGTTTACATGCTATTGTCATGCTAACATTAACTATTAATACTAATAGTCATTTTTAGGACATATGCCGTTAGTTATCAGTGCTTTTATCTCGTCTTTGCAGGTGTTGAGCTTTGATGCTGTAAATAAACTGGAGAGTTTCCTGCCTCCTGTAAGTATCATACATGTGTGTGTGCCCTCAGTGAGGCGTCTTGATGTATGGGGAGGAGGAGTTCATCAGCACTGACAGTTGTGATATATATGGAGAAAATCAGAAAAGCGTCCTTTGATTTGTTGCTGAAGTTGTTTGATGGTTTCCTCTGTTGTGTCTAATAAGGTAATAGCGAGTGTGATTGGAGGGTGTTGGGCATCTTTTTCTCTCATTAAGGGGGCTGAGAGGATGCCTCTACTTCTGTATCATCAGTGCAGAGAAGCTTGTACTGGATGTTGAGTTAATCATGATGAGGATGATGGGAAGATGCCTGACACTCATTTTACTGTCTGCAGTTGTAGTACTCATCACAGCTGGTAAGTACACAAGGAATAAAACAGATTAAGTTATTTTCAGATGTTATCTTGGAGCACAGTCAAGCTTATTTATAAGTAACTTATGTGGTGTCTCAGATAATAATAATAATAATATGAAGAAGAATGGCTAATCATGTTTATTTGTTCTTTACAGAATACCAAAGCACTGTTTTTTACTGTTTATTTTTCTTATATTGATTTGCGCTTACTTAATATGAAAGTTTATATAGAGACTAGTGAGAAATACACTGCATGATACAGAGAAAAAAATGAAGAAATATAAAATTTAAGGAAATATTAAATTTAAAGAAATATTAAATTTAGTTCCATTTGTATAATTGTCTCACTTTGTCACCATATGCATTCATTTTTATCTTCCTCTCCCACCCTCATTCTTATCCCATCATCTTTTTGTCATTGCTCCAGCTCAATATATAGATTGTGTGAATGTGAGGTTGGTTGGTGGCAACAGTCGCTGTGCTGGTACGGTGGAGGTTCTTCATAGAGGTCAGTGGGGAACAGTGTGTAGTGATGACTGGGATTTGGTTGATGCTGCAGTGGTGTGTAGAGAGCTGGACTGTGGAGAACCTGTAGATGCTCTGAGTGATGCTCATTTTGGACCAGGTTCAGGACGAATCTGGATGAGTTTTCTTATGTGTAGGGGATCAGAGTCCACACTTAAGAACTGTGGCTCAGGAGGATGGGATAGACACAACTGTGATCATAATAAAGATGCAGGAGTCATCTGCTCAGGTAAAGTTTTGTACATACTCTGAGTAAAATCTGTGTAAAACCTTTGAGCTTATATATTGGTTTCTAACACTTACATAAGTTGGTTGTAAGTTATCACTATTTTGAGCATCTGTAAATTAATGTTTTTGTTGTTGTTGTTTATTTGTGTTGTTTTATTTAGGAGTCAGGCTGGTTGAAGGTTCTCGCTGCTCTGGGAGGCTAGAGATACTTCATGATCAGTCATGGATGTCAGTGTGTGACGCTGTCTTTGACCAGCAGGATGCAGAGGTTGTGTGTAGAGAGCTGGACTGTGGGGCTCCTGTACAGGTGCTGGGAGCAACTGCTTTTGACAAAGGAGACACTCCGATGTGGACACAAGAGATTCAGTGCAGAGGAAATGAGTCTCAGATTCACTTCTGTCCAACATCACCATCACACGAAAACAACTGTTCTCATGAGTTCAATATTGGTTTACGTGTACTGGTAGGAGTTAAAAATGCAAAAAGCAGTATAATATTTTGTTTTTGTTTTGTTTTCACTTACTTTTTCTATTTCCTTCTGTGCTTCTTACATTCATAGGCATAATAAATGTGAGACTGGTAAATGGTACCAGTCGCTGTGCTGGTAGAGTGGAGGTTCTTCATAGAGGTCAGTGGGGAACAGTGTGTGGTGTTGGTTGGGATTTGGCTGATGCTGCAGTGGTGTGTAGAGAGCTGGACTGTGGAGAACCTGTAGATGCTCTGAGTGATGCTCATTTTGGACTAGGATCCAGACCAGTCTTAATGCAAATTGCAATTTGTACTGGATCAGAGTCTACACTTAAGAAATGTGGATCCATACAATTGTATGACAAATGTCTTGATAAGAGTGCTCAAGTCATATGTTCAGGTAAGTTAAAAGTTCTGTATTATTATGGGAAACAGATGTGTCAAAAGTACTCATTCCATGACTATTTTAATCTTCTTGTCTAGTAAAGCAATAGACATAAAAAAACCTGATTGAAACCTATCGAAAACCTAAAGGCCCCGTGGAACTCATTGGCATAAACAAACAGTAGACATAGCAATTCTGCAAGACCCCAAAATAACCTCAGGTGCTCTATTTATGACAGGTCCTCGGATGTGGAGACATATCCTCTTATTTACCTTTAAAATAATGCATTATTTTGTTGATGTGTGTTTACTTTATTAGAAGTCAGACTGGTTGGAGGTTCTCGCTGCTCTGGGAGGTTAGAGATACTTCATGATCAGACGTGGATGTCAGTGTGTGACGCTGCCTTTGACCAGCAGGATGCAGAGGTTGTGTGTAGAGAGCTGGACTGTGGGGCTCCTGTACAGGTGCTGGAAGCAGCTGCTTTTGTCAAAGGAGACACTCAAATGTGGACACAAGAGATTCAGTGCAGAGGAAATGAATCTCAGATTCACCTCTGTCCAACTAACTCCTCACACAAACACAGCTGTTCACATGAATACAGTGTTGGTCTGGTGTGTGCAGGTTTGAGTGTTTTCTTTAAATAAACTGAAATTAGTTTAATTGAATGTCACTATAACAAATATTACTTGCATAGTTTTGTTTTCTTTGTGTGTTACTTTTTCCTTTCCTTCTATCTGTATCTTTTTTTGGGAACACTTTAGTATAGGGGCCAATTCTCACTACTACTACCCATTACTAACTCTAACCAGTTGCTTATTAGCACGCCTATTATCAACATATTGGCTGTTTATTAGTACTTCTAAAGCACATTCTGAATTACCATATTCTACATCCCTAATCCTACCCAATACATAAACTTAACAACTACCTTATTAACTACTAATAAGCAGTAAATTAGGAGTTTGAGACACAAGTCGTAGTAAATGGTTTGTTAATAGCAAGAATTGTACCCTAAATTAAAGTGTGACTATTTTTTCTTATCTCTGTTTTTATTATGTAGACAATATAAGAGTGAGGTTTGTTGATGGTCACAGTCGCTGTGCTGGTAGAGTGGAGGTTCTTCATAGAGGTCAGTGGGGAACAGTGTGTGGTGTTGACTTTGACATGACTGATGCTGCAGTGGTGTGTAGAGAGCTGGACTGTGGAGAACCTGTAGATGTTGTGGTTGATGCTCATTTTGGATCAGGATCAGGAGCAATCTGGCCAAATCGCAAGTTATGTACTGGATCAGAGTCTACACTTAAGAATTGTGGATCAGTACAATGGGGTTCATATATCTGTGATCATACTAAAGATGCAGGAGTCATCTGTTCGGGTAAGCTGCTCCAAAGCCCACTCTGTTTTATATTACTCATGATCCACCTGCCTGAAAGGGGTAGTTAAACAAAAAAGGTATGTAGTTTTTTTCTCTCTCCATAAGATCCAAAATAAGAAACTGAGAATGAGGCTTGTGCATTCTGTTATAAAATGACATTAAAATTTAATTTTAATAAAATGTTCTTTTCCCCCCATTTTGGTGCTTTGACAGCCCCAGTCCTAATTCACTTTTATTATATTGAAAAGACTGGCCAGGATATTCTTTAAATATTCTCTTTCTGTGTTCCATGGAAATAAAGGAATGCATAAAGGTTTGGATTGGCATGAGGATGAATTCCCCCACAGTTAAACACACGCAGGATAGGCAATTGTCTTATCTATTGCTACTTCAGGTGCCAGACTTATTGGAAACTCCAGTTGCTCTGGGAGGTTAGAGATACTTCATGATCAGACGTGGATGTCCGTCTGTGACGCTGCCTTTGACCAGCAGGATGCAGAGGTTGTGTGTAGAGAGCTGGACTGTGGGGCTCCTGTACAGGTGCTGGGAGCAGCTGCTTTTGACAAAGGAGACGCTCAGATGTGGACACAAGAGATTCAGTGCAGCGGAAATGAATCTCAGATTCATCTCTGTCCAACATCCCTTTATATAAACCATTGTTCAGATG
This sequence comes from Gymnocypris eckloni scoliostomus, assembly GCA_027564155.1. Taxonomy (NCBI): domain Eukaryota; kingdom Metazoa; phylum Chordata; class Actinopteri; order Cypriniformes; family Cyprinidae; genus Gymnocypris; species Gymnocypris eckloni. The sequence goes on from CM050432.1 coordinate 1,367,645, forward strand.
ATAATTTCCAGAGGCTGCTCTGTGCTGGTAAGAAATAAAGTAAAATGAGAATTATATATTTTTAATATTCTAAATTGTAATCCTAGTCTCTCTCTGTATTCTTCTGTCACTTAGAGAGAAATAATGTGAGGGTAGTTGATGGTAACAGTCCTTGTGCTGGTAGAGTGGAGGTTCTTCATAGAGGTCAGTGGGGAACAGTGTGTGGTGATTTCTGGGATATGACTGATGCTGCAGTGGTGTGTAGAGAGCTGGACTGTGGAGAACCTGTAGATGCTCTCACTGATAATCACTTTGGACAAGGATAGGGACCAATCTGGATGAGTGCATTATGTATTGGATCAGAGTCCACACTGAAGAGCTGTGGGTCATCAGGATGGAGTATAAATGTCTGTAATCACAAATCAAATGCAGGGGTCATCTGTTCAGGTAAATAATGGTCTACTTGGCATTACGTATTTTTTCCCTACTTCTTGGCCATGAATTTGTTTATGCAAATAATTATTGTGTTTTATGTAGAAAACTTTTTGTATACTAATACAGCTGTATTGTTTCATGTTTTTTTGGATTATGTCTGTTAAATGTGTGTTTTCTATACTGTGCACTGTGGTTCATGCAATATAAACAGGTCATAAGCCTTCCAGGCTTGCTGCTGGATTTCACCTGTGCTCTGGGAGGCTAGAGATACTTCATGATCAGACGTGGATGTCAGTGTGTGACGCTGTCTTTGACCAGCAGGATGCAGAGGTTGTGTGTAGAGAGCTGGACTGCGGGGCTCCTGTACAGGTGCTGGGAGCAGCTGCTTTTGGTAAAGGAGACTCTCAGATGTGGACACAAGAGATTCAGTGCAGAGGAAATGAATCTCAGATTTCATTCTGTTCAATATCATCATCACACAAACACAACTGCAGCAATGACAATAATGTGGGCCTTAAATGTTCTGGTAAAGAATCAATATTCAGTGTCTTTTCATTTATTTGTAATGTAAGATTGACTATAATCAATCTTAGAGTAATAGTTCACCCAAAAAGGAACATTTTGTGACCGTTTACTCACCCTGAATTGTTCCAAACCTCTATGTTGGTAACCAAATGTGATGGTAGGCCTTGATATCCAATGAAAAAGTACTATGGAAGTCAATGGCTACCATCAACTCTTCGGTTACCAACATTCTTCAAAATATATAATTTTCTGTTCAACAGAAGAAACTCATACACATTTGGAAGACTTGGAGGATGAGTAAATCATGAAATAACTTTACATTTTGTGTAACCTATTACTCTAAATATATTATATTGCAAAGTTATCCAAATATATATATATTGCGTTGTAACTGAATGGTTATAATTTTTTGACTCCTTTACATCACACACATAAAAAACGGCATTTTCTCAATCAACATATGTTATATGATATATATTGTTTTTATAATGGGCCTCGTAATGACAGAAGTTGTTTGTCCAGGTTACACTGATCTCAGGCTGGTAAATGGCTCAGACTCTTGTTCAGGAAGAGTGGAGCTTCAGTTCTTCAATGAGTGGGGAACAGTGTGTGATGCATGCTGGGATATGAGAGCTGCCAGTGTCCTCTGTAGACAGCTGAATTGTGGGATTGCTGTGTCTGTTGTGGGATCAGTCTGGTTTGGAGAAGGAAGTGATGCAATCCGGGCTGATGTGTTTGATTGTGACGGGAATGAAACAAAACTCTCAGAATGTTCCATCTCTTCATGGAGTCGAGCTGAATGTTCTCATAGACGAGATGTTGGAGTCATCTGTTCTAGTGAGGGGATATTATTGAGCAAAAATATTGAATACATACTGCAATATCTTGCAACATCTTAGTAAAATGCCACATCTCCTCAGGTTCCTTTCTGGCTCTTCATGATGGTCTGGTGCAGTTCTCTGGAGAGAGACAGTGTGAGGGGGAGCTGGAAGTTTTCATCCATCAGGTCTGGAGGAGAGTTCTGCTGGACTCCTGGAGTCTCACTGAATCCTCTGTGGTCTGCAGACAGCTGGGCTGTGGCTCTGTGCTCAACTTCTACGGCTCCTCTTCATCCAGTCCTGAACACAGTCATGAGTGTGTGACGGGCTTCCAGTGCAGTGGGAGTGAAGCTCATCTGGGGAACTGCAGCTCTCCACAAACTCTCAACTGCAGCTCCACACAACAGCTGTCAGTCACCTGCCTTGGTGAGAAGAACAACATATGTGCAGATTCTGCAGTTGTTTGTGGTCAATAATGTGTTTATTTTCTGAATATCAGGTCGCGGGTCCATCAGGCTGGTGGGTTCTGGGGGAGACTGTGCAGGGAGGCTGGAGGTTTTTCACAGTGGCTCATGGGGGACAGTGTGTGATGACTCCTGGGATATTAAAGATGCCCATGTGGTGTGCAGACAGCTGCAGTGTGGAGTGGCCCTCAGTGACCAGCAGGTACCAGCCTGGTTTGGTCCTGGTTCTGGACCCATATGGCTGGATGAGGTGGAGTGTGAGGGGAATGAGACGTCCCTGTGGAGCTGCTCTTCTTCAGGCTGGGGAAAACATGACTGTCTACACAAGGAGGATGTAGGTGTTGTGTGCTCAGGTAAAGAGTAGACTTGTATTTTTATTTTTATTTTATTTTTTCATTTTGGAATTGTATAATAATATTTGTTTTAATTTCCTTCAAGATTTTATGGAAATCAGGTTAACTGAGGGCTGTGAAGGGAATGTGGAGGTTTTCTACAACGGATCCTGGGGTAATGTGTGTTACAACAAGATGGACAGAGACACAGCGAGTCTGATCTGTCAAGAGCTGAACTGTGGAAGATTTGGCGATTTCTCTTATTCAGTATCAAGAGTGAAATCAGCTACTAACTGGCTGGATGAAGTGAAATGTCGACCACATGATTCAAATCTGTGGCAATGTCCATCATTACCGTGGGGACAAAATAACTGTGATGGAGATGAAGTGGTCAAAATCACCTGCTCAGGTAAGACTGATGCAGATAAAATGATGTGCCTGAAAACTTTTAACAGCAATCCATATAGAATAAAAGTAAGTGTAAAATATATTGATTTCATTTATAATTACAGAACAGGAGAATCATGAGTCCCCTCGTAGCTATTTGACATGCTCTACATCTTTCTACCAGAGACAGTGTTCAGGTAATTAAATTTGACGGAGAGCATAAAATCATGAGAGCTACACTGTTAGACTTTTTATTGTATTTTTGCGGTAACTTACTGGCAGCACTGTTGCCAGTAAGTTACTGTAACTGTCCCTTTACAGTACTTTAACTGTAAATGTGTTTTACAGTATGATGCCCTTACCGCAGTTTCATTTTGCAGTATGATGCTCTTACCGCAGTATCATTTTACAGTACAATACCCTTACCGCAACTTAGTTTTACAGTATATTGCTACAGCAATTTTACTATAATTTATTTTACACTATTTATTATACTATATCTTTATTTTGAATATTTTACATGAATGCTATTGAATTTAATAAATTCCAAAGAAGTAACTTGAGTCAATGCACAGCAGTAAATTTTTATTCACTGTCACTGTCAATTACATTTATTTTATTTACTTATTTATTTAATCATTGTGATGCAACATTACATATATATATATATATATATATATATTAATATATAGGACTAAATTCATAACAAATCGCATATAGAACTGAATTTATATAATTTAAATCATAACAATGTGTTAATACATAAAAATAAAAAAAAACTACAACAAAAAAACAAACATGTAAAGCATCCCAGTTGGCTGGCCTCCATGCTGGTAAGCCACTGATGGCTATATAACTGAATTCATAACAACAAATCATGACAATATCTAAACAAAAACATGAACAAAGCATCCCAGTTGGCTGGCCACCATACGGGTAAAACACTGATGGCTGATCTGAAACAAAACAGAGGGAAAATGAGGGAGAAATTAGTTTATCTCGTTATGTTATACTTACGTAACAACTTAGGTAACAACTTGTGCAACAGCAGTTATTGCCAGTATTGTTTCTGTTTAAATAGTATAGTTTTTTGCACATCCTTGTCAGAAAACGCCATTAATTGCCTGAATGTACAATGACGTTAAAGGTACACTAAGTAAAAGTGTTTTTGCTTTCAGTAACATTGTAACTGTATTTTTGATGGTTAGACATTCTGTTGACTATATATAACAATGTCTGTGTTTTCGGTGCATGTGGGATCTAAATGCCAAAAGTTTTAAAGGAAGCAGGACATTGCTCATTTCACAAGCAAACCTATGGTTTGCTGTGTGCTGATGTTTTTTCACATGTGTCACGTGAGATGAGGTCGAGGACTCAAATGCAGGGGAAAAGTTATTTTTAATAATAAAATAAAACAAAGAAGAACAAAACCAGTCCGAAGGGGAAAAACAAGCAGGCAGGCAGAAGACTGGGGCACAGTCAGACATGAAACACTCACGACATTAGACACACGAAGACAACGGATCAGCACAGGACTGCAGACACAAGGAGAACTATATAGGAGACAAACGAGGTACGAGGGAGACACAGCTGGAGCCACTGAAACAATGATTAAGTAACAAGATGGGAGGGGACAGACAATCGACATTGGAGCACATGGCACCAACAAACAACAAGCCATGTGCTCAACACAGAGACATCTGGTGGCCAGCCTGGGCACACCAGCAGGACCGTGACATAACCCCTTTAAGGAGCGGATCCCAGACGCCCACACACACTAAACAGAAAAATGTCTAGGAGGGAGGTGGGCCAGGCCCGTGGAGTGGAAGAGGGCCTGGAGCAATGGGCACACAGGGGTGCCAAGGTGGGGCTGGCCCTGGAGCGGGCTCTGTGAGTTCCCAGACCGGAGCGGTGTCCAGGACTGGAGTGGACTGCATGGACTCCCGGACTGGAGCGTGCTCTGGAGCGGACTCTGTCGGCTCACGGGCGGAGCGGGCTCTGGAGCGGACTCCGTGGTCTCCCAGATCGGACTGCGTGGGCTCCCGGAACGGAGCGGGCTCTGGAGTAGATTCCATGGGCTCCAGGAACGGAGCGGGCTCTGGAGCGGACTCTGTCGGCTCCCGGAACGGAGCGGGCTCTGGAGCGGAGTACGTGGGCTCCCGGACCGGAGCGGAACGCGGGGGCTTCCAGACCGGAGCGGAATGCGTGGGCTCCCGGAATGGAGCGGAGCGTGGGCTCCCGGAACGGAGGCGGGCCCTGGAGCGGACTGCGTGGGCTCACGGGGCGGAGCGGGCTCTGGAGCGGACTCTGTCGGCTCACGGGGCGGAGCGGGCTCTGGAGTGGACTGCGTCGGCTCCCAGAACGGAGCGGGCTTGGGAGTGGACTGCGTGGGCTCCCGGAACGGAGTGGACTGCGTGGGCTCCCGGAACGGAGCGGACTCTGGAGGGGACTCCGTGGGCTCCAGGAACGGAGCGGGCTCTGGAGCGGACTCTGTCGGCTCCCGGAACAGAGCGGGCTCTGGAGCGGACTCTGTCGGCTCCCGGAACAGAGCGGGCTCTGGAGCGGATTCTGTCGGCTCACGGGGCGGAGCGGGCTCTGGAGCGGACTCTGTGACCAGCGGGCTGGAGTTTACTGGAGACATGCCGGCTGCCCGTACAGACCTCATGGGGGGATCCTCCAGCTTACATACCCGCCTCGGGATCCCAGGGTGTGCTGCAGCTTTGACGGCCACCAATAGGGGCACTGCAGCGCCATCTGCCGCCACTGGAGGAGCTGCAGCCTTGTCGCCCACCACCTGAGGCACACCAGCCACCTTAGCTGGGGAACGTGCCAAAGCCTCAACAAATTCCCCAAATGTGAGGTGGTCCAGCCCCCTCATCCTCCACCAGCTGAGGGGCTCGTGAAGGGCGCTGTTGAAGAGGTCCTTGAGGGCCTCATCATTGTAATCTAGCCCCTCAGCTGCACCACTGAACTCCACGGCAAACCTCCTCACGTCATTGCCCTGCTGACGGCAGGAGCTCAGGGCCTCAAACTGGAGGATGTGTTGGTATAGGGGCTGGAGATAGTGGCGGGTGGTGGGTGGTCCAAACCCTCCTCTGCTGAGTCCTCATCTTGGCTGATCCGTTCTGTCACGTGAGATGAGGTCGAGGACTCAAATGCAGGGGAAAAAGTTCTTTTAATAATAAAATAAAACAAAGAAGAACAAAAACCACCCGAAGAAAAACAAGCAGGCAGGCAGAAGACTGGGGCACAGTCAGACATGAAACACTCACACGACATTAGACACACGAAAGACAACGGATCAGCACAGGACTGCAGACACAAGGAGAACTATATAGGGAGACAAACGAGGGTAATGAGGGAGACACAGCTGGAGCCACTGAAACAATGATTAAGTAACAAGATGGGAGGGGACAGACAATCGACATGGCACCAACAAACAACAAGCCATGTGCTCAACACAGAGACATCTGGTGGCCAGCCTGGGCACACCAGCAGGACCGTGACAACATGACTGCAGAAAATTCTTAAATCTGAAACACACAAGCTGCAATACTTGCACCTGTACATACTTGCATGTGCTCTGTTTTTTGTTAAATTTTTCCTGGTGGCTTTGCGACATGTTGTGGATGTGTTGGTCCACCTTTGTCCGTTTCTCAAACTATTCCTTACTCTCTCTCTCTCTCTCTCTCTGTTTTCTGGTGTGGCCCTTTAAAAGAGCCTTTGGGTTCGAGGTAGTGCCTCATGGACACAAAAGCAAAAGAGAGGAAATGAGGAAACTTCACTGAACATGGGAGAGATGTTGTATATGTTTGTGTAAAACTTTTCCATCAATGACTATTTACTAATCTGTATGTTATGAACATGGAAAATCACAGATGTGGGATGTTTGATCATCTGTCTTTACAATACATTTCTGATGACTCTAGTTGTTGCATAACATGCAGTTAATCTAATGTCAAATACTGTATCTGATAGTAAGTCAAAACATATACTTACAAAGCCAAAGATGCTCAGTGGTGTGGCCCTTAAAAGAGTATTTAGGTGTAGTGCCTGCCTGACACAAAAGCAAAAGAGAGAGAAAGAATAAACATAATTTTCATCAGTGATTATTGACTATCACCATATGTTATGAACATGATAAATCACAGATCTAGGCTGACTGCTAAATGTATCACTTACACAATAAGATGACAGTCAACACTGAAAGAAAAGATAGAAGAGAATATTTAGCATACAACAGCATGTAAAATGTAATTACTGGTACTATGAAAATTTAAATGCACTGACTTTGAGACCTTCCTTCTATTAACAAATAAGAAGCCATAATAAAGAACGATTCTTAATTATTTAATGATTTGTAATTTTTCATGAAATTACATTTAATTGGAATTGCTATAAGTAATGTATATGTTAGAGATACTGTCTGCTGTTTTTCTCTCTTATTTTGTACTCATTTATTATCTCCTTTATTACTTTGGTGGTGTAAATATATTCTGTATTTTACACATACTTCAAATGCTTTGGCAATACTTTAATTACAATGTAATGCCAGTAAAGCAACTTGAACTTGTGTGTGTTCCCTGAATAGAGCAGACGACAGAGAGAGAGAGAGAGAGAGAGAGAGAGAGAGAGAGAGAGAGAGAGAGAGAGAGAGCAAGGGGTTACGAGCGAGAGAGAGCCTTTGAGACGCTACTTCAAATGACGCCACACGCATTTAACGGCATTTAACGGTAACGTTATTCGCTTTAATTTAGTAAAATAGGCCTACACACCATAACTGGCCGTAAAAAAGACGGAAAACCATTATTCGTGTAAATATTACATTCGGTACGTCTACTGGAAATGGCAGTCAAAGCAGCAGTTTTTGAGGAAAACGAACAGTCCTGCTTGTCATAGCCAATAATTCGATTTTATTATTTGCTTTCTTCATATATTTTTATTGAATTGATATTGGTAATGCTTTACGATCAAAAAATAACTAATAAAATACATTTGTTGAAAGTTTGTAAACATAAATAAAAGTAGCCTACTTACCTCAGGAAAATCTGCAGCTGGCGTCTGGCGATCCATTCATAAGGGACGTCCGTTATGCGCACTGGACACAAACCTCAGTTTATATAACCTCTGCCAGGTTGTTGCGGGCTTTGCACGCGAGTAACAGTTTAAATTGTGTGATGTGTAAGTAAAGTTTATATATATATTTTTTTGTTTGTAATAATTTACTAATTACATTTGTATCACCACTTGTGTATTACCATGACATTACACAAATAATAATAAAATTAAATTATACCAGTCTGTATTTTTTTCTGATAGCCTATTTTGAAAAACGGTGGAAACCCAATTGTGGATTTATTATTATTTATTATTATTATTATTATTGTTTATTATTATTTCGTTATTTATTATAAATACTAATAGAACATGCGTATGGGTGTGTGATTTTTTTAAATAAATTTTAAAATGAGAAAAATGAATGCAGATTCATGATTTTCTTTCGAACAAGATTATAAACTATAAAACATTATCATATGACATTTTAATAGGCCTATATGTGCATATTGTCTTGATGTTTTCAAGAATCAATTGAAATCGAATTGGATCGAATTAAAGAATCGGCTAAAACACATCTCTTCTATCTTTATTTGACCCTCTAACTCTAGCAATCTCTATTCTAATTCTATGCTTTAAAAAAACTAACAGTAGCATTTCTAATATTTTTGTATTCTGTTTTCTTTTTGTTTATCATACAATTAACAAAAGCAAAAAATGCCTCTAACACTAGCTTGCTCTATTCTTTTTCTGCTCTATCGGTTTTCTTTTTATTTATTATATATAAAAACCTTGTTAGTGTACTGCCTAAAGCTAACTGAGACTTGTCATAGCTCTTGTATATCATTGCTCTTTGTTGATTTCTTCCATTGTCCTCATTTGTAAGTCGCTTTGGATAAAAGTGTCTGCTAAATGACTAAATGTAATGTTTTAGGCCTATTAAAATGTCCGCAGCACATTCAAGAAACCTGTCTTCTTCATTTACAGTAGCACTACTGCTTTTGTGTAAACAGTAAAATACTGCAAATTCACATATACAGTAAATTACTGTAAACTTAATAAAAAATACCCATAATGCAGTGTGTATTACAGTAGTTAACCGTAAATCATATATATGGTATTTTACTGGACTTTTTTTTACAGTAAATAACTGTAAAATTACAGCAAAATACTGTAAATTCCCATATACAGTAAAATTAATACAGAAATACCCATAATGCAGTGTATATTACAGTAGTTAACCGTAAATCATATATATGGTATTTTACTGTACTTTTTTACAGTAAGTAACTGTAAAATTACAGCAAAGTCTAACAGTGTATATGCAGTGTAAGTTGATAGAGCAATTTGATCTCAGATCATGTAGCTGCCGGCTGTTCTGACGTAACTGTTGACCAAAAATGTGTCATCTTGTCTGTGAATTTAGATCATGTTCCTCTCAGACTGAGTGGAGGGGAGGGCCTGTGCTCTGGGAGGCTGGAGGTGTATCATAACGCTGTGTGGGGCTCAGTCTGTGATGATCAGTGGGACATCAGTGATGCTCAGGTGGTCTGCAGGCAGCTGGGTTGTGGAGCAGCACTGAGGGCTGATGGGAATTCAGTCTTTGGTGCTGGTGAAGGTGTTGTGTGGCTGAACAGAGTCGAGTGCAGAGGGAATGAGATTCACCTGTGGGACTGTCCTCTCTCCCTGAAAAACCACACTGACTGCTCCCACAAAGAGCACGCAGGACTCACCTGTGCAGGTCACATTGAACACTGAGAAATAGTATTCATTTGATGATTTTAGTTAATAATATTTTTGTATTCAAGACTATTTTTGACAATGACGTGTTTTGACAGATTTTACAGATGTGTCAGTGTCCACTACTCCTGTCACAACAACATCAGCTTCTCCTCCAGTTTCTCCTTCAATGCGCTCAACATCTGTCACTCCTCCACAAACTCCTCCAGCAGCATCTCTCTCCGTCCCCTCAGTGCTTGTGATTGTACTGGGAGTTGTGCTCGTACTGCTCTTAGTGCCACTGCTTATACTGATTCAGCAGAACAGAGTGATGAAGAGAGGTAGGAGAGATCCAGAGACGGTCATATTGTGTCTTATTCAGTGTGTGATCAGTCATGTGTTGTGAACTGACAGCAGATTTGTCTGTCTACACACAGCTCTCTAAGAGGAGACACAGGATGATGACTGAGGCCGTTTATGAGGAGATTCAGCGCAGACCCATTAATAGACACGGTCTTTTCATTCAGAGGGGTAAGTAAGTGTTATAGTGATGTGTTGAGATCATCAGGGTCATCACTTTTTTATCAGAGGGGTGAGTGAATCACACTGATTCATTTGTGGGACTTTTTGTGTGTCATTTAAAATGATATAGGGTTAGTGTTATATTATCCAAATATTTTTATTGTAAACATATTTCTAAGATTCTGCTTCCCAATAACAGGAAGTGTCATTTCTGAAGAACAGTACTCTGGGTATGAAGAAGCTGAAGAGTTTATTTCAGGTTAGATGGATGAAATGTAAAATGTTACATACAGAAACCTGAAATTAATTGAAAATAAATGTACTTAGCAAGTTAACATTATGCAATGTTATACACTCACCGGCCACTTTATTAGGTACACCTGTTCAATTGCTTGGTAACACAAATTGTTAATCAGCCAATCACATGGCATCAACTCGATACATTTAGGCATCTAGATGTGGTGAAGACGACTTGCTGACGTTCAAACCAAACATCAGAATGGGGAAGAAAGGGGATTTAAGTGACTTTGAACGTGGATTGGTTGTTGGTGCCAGACAGGCTGGTCTGAGTATTTCAAAAACTGCTGATCTGCTGGGATTTTCACGCACAACCATCTCTAGGGTTTACAGAGAATGTTCAGAAAAAGAGAAAATATCCAGTGAGTGGCAGTTTGGTGGACCAAAATGCCTTGTTGATGTAAGAGGAGAATGGGCAGACTGGTTATAGATGATAGAGGTCAGAAGAGAATGGGCAGACTGATTAGAGATGATGGAAAGGCAACTGTAACTCAAATAATCACTCGTTACAACCAAGATATGCAAAATACCATCTCTGAACACACAACACATCGAACCCTGAAGCAGATGGGCTACAGCAGCAGAAGACCACACCGGGTGCCACTCCTGACAGCTAAGAACAGGAAACGGAGGCTACAATTCACACAGGTTCATCAAAATTGAATGATAGAAGATTGGAAAAACGTTGCCTGGTCTGATGAGTCTCGATTTCTGCTGTGACATTCAGATGGTAGGGGCAGAATTTGGCGTAAAGAACATGAAAGCATGGATCCATCCTGCCTTGTCTCAACGGTTCAGGCTGCTGGTGGTGGTGTAATGGTGGGGATATTTTCTTGGCACACTTTGGGCCCCTTGGTACCAATTGAGCATCATTTAAACGCCACAGCCTACCTGAGTATTGTTGCTGACCATGTCCATCCCTTTATGACTACAGTGTACCCATCTTCTGATGGCTACTTCCAGCAGGATAATGTCACAAAGCTCAAATCATCTCAGACTAGTTTCTTGAACATGACAATGAGTTCACTTTACTCAAATGGCCTCCACAGTCACCAGATATCAATCCAATAGAGCACCTTTGGGATGTGGTGGAACGGGAGATTCGCATCATGGATGTGCAGCCGACAAATCTGCAGCAACTGCGTGATGCTATCGTGTCAATATGGACCAAAATCTCTGAGGAGTGTTTCCAACACCTTGTTGAATCTATGCCACAAAGAATTAAGGCGTTCTGATGGCACTAGGTACTAGCAAGGTGTCCCTAATAAAGTGGCCAGTGAGTGTATATCTTGAATAAGAAAAAATGCTAACGAAATTTCCAATGTAAAGATAATCCATATTTAATTAGATTTTTTTATATAACAATTATTTTGTCATTTTTAATGTTCATTATATATATATATATATTTATTATTATTATTATTATATAGGAGTCACACCTGACTACTCTAATGACGTCACCACCACTACAGGCCCAACAGGTCAGTGAATTTGTTACTGATCACAATATTTCACTTAATTAACTTAATTAGTTATACTGGGGCCTTGAACTTTAAAGTTTGTTTGTTTGTTTTTGACATTTTGCTTTTAGCTCATTTAGAAGAGCAACAAATCACATCTGAGAATTATGATGATATAATCACTGTTGATTTGAGACATCATGCTACAGGTTTGTTTCTTTATTAATATTATTTGACTATACATGTATATTATGTGTATTATATTATTGTAAATTATTTGTATTTTGATTGTCACATTTTATTTTTCTTTATTTTGTTGCAGATGATGTATCAGAAAGCTATGATGATGTTGTCATCATAAGGCAGTTTTCCATTAATCAAGCAGGTGTGGGTCACAAATTTAACTTAAATAGTCTCGTGCAGTGTTTTTCTTTTCTTTTATTGTAGTGGTATATCAATTTAAAGACTTCATTATTATAGTTTTTTTATAATATATTGAATTTTGTGAAGTACAGTATTAGTTTTTGTTCATTTAATTAATGATTGACACATTTATGTCAGAGGGAGTTCTGGAAGAATATGATGATTTGAGAAATTTCAGTAAAGATGTGCAAGATTTGTTTAGCAAGTTATTTTGCTTTACAGCACTCTGAATATGACTAGTTTTATTTAAATAATGCAATGCAAACATTTGCTCTTGTTTTCGAACAGCAGACTATGATTATTTGAGGGAAGAGCCAGGAAAACTGGGAGGGACTGTTTGAGTCAGTGACTTCACCCAGTGCCTCACATACTGTTATATATTTTAAGTGCTCTACACTTAAAATGTTGAATGTGCCAAATGTTGAATGTACCAAATCAATTACATTTAGACAAAGTGTGCTGCTTTTATAATTAAAAGATATTAAAAGAAAAAAGACATCAATTCAAAACATGCAGCAAAAAAAACTGGAAAAAATATAGAATAAATTCATAAAACAGACAGGGTGTTTAATTTGGTCTCTTGTATTCTCACATTTCTGTGATCATTTTAAAAAGCTCTACTATATAACTAAAGGTTTCCAGCTCAGGGTTAGCATGCTGTGAATTTCTGAGGGTCAGAAGCCCCTACAAGACAAAAGGACACACATGCATTTCTGCTCAATGAAAACAGTTATATACTTTTAAATGCATTTATCTTACATTTAGCTAAATAAATACAAAATAATTGTATCTTTTCTGAGGTTTAGAGTTTCTTCAAATATTTACAATTTTATTTAGACATCAATATTGTATGGTGGCAAAGTTTCTGAAAGTGTATCTCTTTGTTAAACCTAAAATTCACTTAGTGCAGAAAAATTGCAGCAAGCAGAAAATACTCTTTTTCTCTTATGAACGTGCTGCGGAGGTGCTTTCTCTTAACACCACAAAACCAGTTAACCTATCCTATCAAAATAAACCATGCAACTTATATAATAAATGTGTATCATTGCACATTTCCCGCCAGTCCTGTGTTAAACTACGGCACGCAAAGTTTATTTTTTATTTATTTTAATATTGTGAGATGGCGGAGCGCAAGAAAACAACGCAGTCTGAAGTAACTGCTCAATTAAACGAGCTTGCTCATCTCAGTCTGCTCAATCTTGGCGTTTTCAGTGCCTAAAACAATGTTATAGTGGACTATTTCACATTCAGAGATGAAGGATCGGATGATAAAATTACTAAAGAGGAGTCCGATAACAGTCTGTTCAATGCACAGGTGCGCGATCAGGTGCGCGAACAGGTGCACTCGCTCGTGGGAAGTCGTGGACTAATGGTTAGAGATTCAGTCTTGTAATCGAAAGGTTGCAAATTTGAGTCTCGGTCTGGCAGGGATTGTCGGTGGGGGGAGTGAATGTACAGTGCCCTCACCACCTTCGATACTTAAGCAAGGCACAGAACCCCCAAGCATAAATGGCTGCCCACTGCTCCGTATGTGTGTTCACTGCTGTGTGTGTGCACTTTGGATGGGTAAATGTGTAGCGGTTTTACTCTGGTTGTGAATTTATTCAATAAAGATGATGCTGAAGACGGAGGTCTCAGTTTTTTTTATTCTGCAGAAACACAGAACACAAATTAATTATTTGGACACACGTCTCTCTCCTTCACTCAGGCTCTCGTTAGCAGAGCGAGAGAGAACACATCTGACCCCGTCAGCGGCAAATTAGATTATAAGATGGTGCTGTCAGCGCACCGCGCGAGGTATCATGTGCGTCACTAATATGTGCTCCTCATAACACAAAATTCCGCAAATATGGTTCCGTGTAGAATAGACTATGTACACTGTACCTTATAACTCAGAACACAATAAACGAAAAACACAAAATAAATAAGTTTTGATGAAATTCACTCACATTCAACACTTTATAATTTTTAGCCCAGCTACAAATGCAGAGCACGAATTCCGAGTATGGGTCAACGGAAAACTCTTCAGGGTAACTTTAGTCTGTTTGTGTAATGATGCAGTATAGCGCTCCTTACAAACAGCTCTTGTTAAACCCGAGAGACAAAGAGTTGTTGACAAAGTGTGCTGCTTTTACAATTAATAGACATTCAAAGAAAAAATACATAAATTCAAAGAAAAAAAACTGAAGAAAATATTTAATAATTCATAAAACAGACAGGATGTTTAATTTGGTCTCTTGTATTCTCACATTTCTGTGATAATTTTAAAAAGCTCTACTATATAACTAAAGGTTTCCAGCTCAGGGTTATCATGCTGTGAATTTCTGAGGGTCAGAAGCCCCTACAAGACAAAAGGAGACACATGCTTTTCTGCTCAATGAAAACTGTTATATACTTTTGAAAAGAAATATTATTGCACATAACTATTTTTTTAAATGTATTTTAAATGCATTTATCTTACATTTAGCTAAATAAATAAAAAATGATTTAATCATTTCTGAGGTTTAGAGTTTATTCAAATATTTACAATTTTTTAGACATCAATATTGTGTGGTGGCAAAGTTCCTGAAAGTGTATCTCTTTATAAAGCTAAAATTCACATATATATATATATATGTGTGTGTGTACGGTATGTGTGTATGTATGTATTGGCAAGTGTACGAACCCGCAACCTCACGGCCAAAAGTATTCTGCCTTAACCAGCTACATTAACTGGCTGCTTGGCTTTGGTCATATATAAAGGGTCATTCATATTATCATGTTCATATGTATTATGAAGGTATGGTTGAGCACTGATGGGTTGGCGATGGATATAAGAGTCGTGTCCACAAGGCTAATTACTCGCGGGACACGCGCAATGGCATGGAAGCCTTGATGTGCCTCCATCACTTCGTACCTGGCGAAAGGCATACGTATATAATCGGTGGCATGACAGAGCAGGATGTTTGTGACTGAGTGAACGCACCACCACAGTGAGATATTACTCAGCCTATAGCCATCCCCAACCACCTCCAGAAAACTCCCCACAAAATAAAAACGGATAGCTGCCAGCAGCTGAATTTCGGGGCTTAGTGGGTAGCTCCGTCGAGTTTGTCTTGACAAAGTTGGACCAAAAAGTAAAAGCTGCTGAATTTGCTTCCATGGCAGGCAACATTTTTGTAGAATGGTATCTTCTGATATGGTAGCCAGGGGACTAAAGTTCTCTTGAGTGCACATGCTCGCGGATGCAGCCGTCTTTGATTTAGAACAACCAGAGCCGATCCTGCCTATACACAGAAGACGCAAGCTGCGTAGGGCCCTCGAAACACCAGGGGGCCCCTTGCTCTCATATATGTTTTAATTTTAGTTTTGTTTTGAATTTGGCCAGCGGCTATGAAAACATGAATGATAATTTATTGTAATGCCAGCGCTGTTGCCCTTTCTATGTAAAAATCTGTCAAGTCATGTAAGCTGAATGTCGTAAAGTCTCTAAATAACTTCAGCACTGTGAACATCTATGTGTTCTGATGAAATAAAAAATATAATTTTTATTAAATAAAGTATATTTTATGGACAATATTTAATTCTACTCAGGATAATTCTACTTAAAAAATGTATGAGCACCTTCTAATCAATAATAAAAAATTCTGATCAAAATTAAACTTCCCATTGTGAGGTGATATTTTGCTAAAACAACGAGTTGAAAGCATAGCGAGCCGCGGAAGAAATACTATTTCTCGAGCGATTTCCGCAAGTGCGATTCGGTGCGGAGTGAAACATGGACAAGTACATTTCATCAATTCGTTCATAACCACTCGAACCCCCCAACACATTTCTGTGTAGGGCCCCCAGAGGTCTAGGATCTGAGGACAACTAATCGCTGTCTTTATGTAAGGTCTGTTTTTGGTTCTGTTCCATGTTCTTGTTTTCATGTCTTTTATTTTGAAGTTTGGTTACGGTTCCTGTTTTTGTCATGCTTCCCTTACCCTCATGTTGTCTTTGGTATTGGTTCCCTTCTTCAATGTGTCATGTTCTGATTGGTTTTCATGTTCATTGTGTCATGTGCCCATTGGTTTCTTCTAGTCATGTGACCCTCCTTGTTTGTGATAAGTAGCCATGTCATTGTCTTGTTCCTGGTCGTGTATTGATGTTATTACCTGCTGTCGGTGAGTCTAGTCTGTTCATGCCATGCCAAGTCTGTCTCTTGTCAAGTCTGTGTCAAGTCAATTCAAGTCTGTCTTTGTTTGGATTATGTTTCCACATTTATAAATAAACTGCACTTGGGTTCTTCACTACGCTCGCTTCCAGTGGACCATCATTACAGAATAATCGACCCTCATCATGAACCCAGCAGTATCTCCTTCCTTCGCCAAGGCAATGGGGCCATTGAGAAATATGTTGTTGAATTTCTTGAACTTTCCAACCAAGTGGACTTTAATGAGGTGGCACTTAAAGACATTTTTCGAGTGGGTCTGAACTAACCCATTCGTTCTGGATTGCCAGGAGGTAAGATCCATTTTTCCCTGGCTGAGTACATTGAATACGCCCTGTTAATCGGTGGATCATCTTTCACTGTGGGTGTCGTGGAGGAGGAACATGGCCTGCTATCGTCACGCGTGCCGCCCCAAGGCCTGCTATCGTCACGCGTGCCACCCCAAGACCTGCTATCATCACGCGTGCCGCCCCAAGGCCTGCTATCGTCACGCGTGCCGCCCCAAGGCCTGCTATCGTATGGAAAGCCAAATGGTTCAGAATTCGCCTGGTTTTCACCGCCGTGTGATTATTAAAACGGCATTTTCATAACGCAGCAAGGCGTTAAATAAGCGCCGTTAGGCGATAAGTTAACTGCAGATGCCACCACGCATTAAAATTACGCCAGGCGTAAGATGCAGATTTATTCGCTTATCTACATGGACACACCTCTCATGGCTACGAGGAATCTACGGCAAGTCTGAGCATCCAGTTTGCTACAGCGCGAAGATGGCAAGGAGAGCTTTTGTTTTGCAGTGTAAATACACTGTAAATGACTGCACTCGCCTTTTGCTGTCTGATAATCCGGGGCCTGATGTCTTTCAGTCATCATTAAACAGGTAAAGATTGTGTCTATGTTCTCTAAACATATTTAGTTAGATACCTGAGTTTTAACGGTTTCTATGGGAATTCTATGTGATATTAGTAAATTTCAATACTATTTAGGGCAGATAGGGTGGATAGTATCTGAACATTACACTATTAGTTTAAAGACCGTATAAAGTGCTAATTTTAAAAACAGAGCCTGGTGCTATAAAAGGGATATTTTTCTGAGCACTTTTCTATTAGTTTATTATCATATGTCATGGGTTAATAAATATATTTTCTTTCAATTACATTTTGTGCTGTGCAAAAGGTATTTGTTAAGATGCACCTTTTTTATATTGTTTTATATCTTGTTTTATTTGTTTTATTTTATTGAACAAAATTCATGTGCATTTACACTTCACAGTATACAGTGTTTAATTTTTTTTTGCCATCTTCGCGCTGTAGCAAACTGGATGCTCAGACTTGCCGTAGATTCCTCGTAGCCATGAGAGGTGTGTCCATGTAGATAAGCGAATAAATCTGCATCTTAAGTGGCGTGTGGTGTTAACCCAACGTCGGTCGGCGCCTGGCGTTATTTTAACGCGTGGTGGCGTCTGCCGTTAACTTATCGCCTAACGGCGCTTATTTAACGCCTTGCGACGTTATACCTCCTGAATATGAATATGAAACTCACTCTTCTCCAGTTTGATGAAGAGATGGTTTCTCAGGAGCTGCTTGAGGACTAGGCGAACATGCTGCACGTGTTTCTGGAGGTTCTTGGAAAAGATAAGAATATCATCCAAGTATACAAATACAAATCTGTTCAGCATGTCTCTTAGCACATAATTAATCAAAGCCTGAAATACTGCAGGAGCATTTACCAAACCAAAAGGCATGACTTGATACTCATAATGGCCAGTGGGTGTATTAAAGGCGGTCTTCCATTCATCACCAGCACGGATGCGGACCAGATGATATGCATTGCGAAGGTCAAGTTTAGTAAATATAGTAGCCCCCTGAAGCAACTCGAAGGCAGTAGACATCAATGGAAGAGGATAACAATTCTTTATGGTGATCTTATTGAGAGCCCTGTAATCTATACAAGGTCGGAGCCCACCGTCTTTCTTAGCAACAAAGAAACCAGCTCCAGCTGGTGATGTTGAGGGGCGTATAAAGCCAGATGCATGGGACTCCTGTATATAATCCTCCATAGCCTTTCTCTCTGGTGCTGAAAGGGAAAACAATCTCCCTCTTGGAGGACACATTCCAGGCAACAAGTCGATGGCACAATCGTAAGGTCTGTACGGTGGCAAGGATGCGGCATTCTTTTTACTGAACACCTCTAACAAGTCTACATAGTCTAGGGGAACATGAGAAAACTCTGGATAAGTCCTGGGTAGCTGTAGAGTATTCATTAACAGCCCTGGGGTAGCCTGAAGTAACTCAGGAGAAACAGAAATTCCAAGAGCTGACGCAGAGAGACACTTATCACAATCAGGCCCCCATTTGATAATGTCACTAGAGGGCCAGTCTATCTGGGGATTATGAAGGACTAGCCAAGGGAAACCCAGGATTAAAGGGAATTCTGGTGACTTGATTGTATAAAATTTTATAGTTTCTAGGTGACTCCCAACCCGGAGATATAAAGGAATAGTGCGCACACTCACCTCGCCAGACCCCAGAGGTCTCCAATCTAGTGCAGTAATAGTCAGGGGGTCATCAAGGTTGGTGAGTGGCACCCTGAGATTTCTGGCGACTTCCAAACCCATAAAGTTACCAGCTGCCCCAGAGTCTATGAAGGCCTTTAGGGGATGTGACTGATCATTCCATAAAATAAGTATTCAAGAGAGCTCCAGAAGAGGCCGAGTGGGAAGAGGTTGCTTCTCTCATCACAGTCCTCCCTTCCCTGGACGAGAGTTGGCTTTTCCCGAAAGAATTGGGCAGGAGGCTAAAAAGTGGCCAGATTCACCACAATACAGGCAGCATCTCTCTCTTTCATTCTGCGGTCTCGCTCAGATCAGGAGAGCCGTGACCAACCCAGCTGCATGGGTTCCTCAGTGCGTTACATATGGGGCAGGGAGATCAGGAGACAGGGGCAGTACCAAGGAATGTTGAATGGGAGCCTTTCTTGAAGTTTCTGTGCGCTCGCTACGTCTCTCTCGAAGGCGATTATCTAGTCGAATGGCCATATCAATCAGGGATTCTAGGTCTGTCGCAGGGTCCCGGGCTGCCAATTCATCCTTGATTTCATCAGACAGTGCCTGATTAAAAGCAACAGTCAGTGCCTCCTGATTCCAGCCACTCTCCATAGCTAGGGTTCGAAATTCCACAGCTAATTCTGCTACACTTAGAGAACCCCGAGTCAACTTAAGTAAACGGCTAGCTGCCTCATATCCGCTCACTGGATGATCAAATACTCGCCTCATCTACTCAATAAAGCAACTGTAATCCGAAAAAATTGCTGGTTGTGGAGACTGCTCCCACAAGGCAGTTTCCCAGGCAAGGGCTTTTACAGATAAGAGAGTAATAACATAAGCCACTTTGCTACGAGCTGTTGTGAATGTACTCGGCTGCAATTCAAATATATCAGAGCTTTGCACTACATGGATGAGATGTACTGGTGGAGCATGGGGTTGAGACTCCGCTTCTCACTGTGGATTTGAAAGAGACTGAAGATATTGTAGGATCTCTATAATTGCCTTACTCAGTTTTGATACAGCCACCTCTTGTTGTGCAGGGACTTGTTCATGTCGTTCCATGGTGGCTGTTTGGCTTGAAACAGCAGCTAAGATGCACTCTGCATTTGATAAAGGTTGAGTTTCCTTTTCTGGGCTTGTATCCATGGTTCAGTCCTACTGTTACGATCCAGATGGGGATCAAACTTGGGTCAGCGGTGTGTATATCCTTGGTACTTACTGCTGCTCCACTGGAGCAGGTCAAACCCAATTGCAGAGGAAATAACCAAGAGGCTCAGAGTCTGACTCTTAAAGTTCTTTACTCTATGTGAAAAGAAAATCCAAAGATCCAGAACAAAGTCTTACAGGCGTTTAACAGAAATTTGCCTCAGAGGAACTTAAAAAATACTCCTTGGTAGAAAATACAAAAAGGTCATCCAAACAAAAAAGCTGTTCTTAAATGTCCTTAAAAAGCACAACAGAAGACAGGAAAATCTCTAACCACAAATCATTGGCAGCATCATACTCAAGCAGACATCAGGACTGAACAAGAACAATAAGCAGTGAGGCATTTAAATAAGGTTGACCATTAGGAATGATTCAAAACAGGTGTGCTGCAAGTCTCTAACAAGAAGGTGATCTGGGGCTGAAATTGTGCCATCTGGTGGTTAACACAGGGAATCTCAGGCAGAACATTACAAGAGATACTTCATGATCAGACGTGGATGTCAGTGTGTGACACTGCCTTTGACCAACAGGATGCAGAGGTTGTGTGTAGAGAGCTGGACTGTGGGGCTCCTGTACAGGTGCTGGGAGCAGCTGCTTTTGGCAAAGGAGACACTCAGATGTGGACATAAGATTCAGTGCAGAGGAAATTAATCTCAGATTCACTTCTGTCCAACATCACCAACACACAAACAACTGTTTGCCTAATTATTACCAGGGAGTCCTGTGTGCTGGTGAGAATGAATAATATGAGAGTAATAACTTTTAAAACAAGTAACATTTATTCATAGTCTCTCTGTATTCTACTGTCACTTAGATAACAAAAATGTGACGCTAGTTGATGGAAACAGTCGCTGTGCTGGTAGAGTGGAGGTTCTTCATAGAGGTCAGTGGGGAACAGTGTGTGGTGTTTTCTGGGATATGAGAGCTGCCAGTGTCCTCTGTAGACAGCTGAATTGTGGGATTGCTGTGTCTGTTGTGGGATCAGACTGGGTTGGAGAGAGAAGTGGTGAAATCTGGGCTGATGTGTTTGATTGTAATGGGAATGAAACAAAATTTCAGAACGTTCCATCTCTTCATGGAATCGAGATGAATGTTCTCATAGACGAGATGTTGGAGTCATCTGCTCTGGTAAACTTATTTAATCAAGAGAGTCATGAATGCTAATACTGGAAAAAAATTATCACAATCAACTGATTGGGATTCATTTCTGAAATTGCAATACTTAGTTCAACATCAGAAATTCCCTCCAGATTCCTCTCTGGCTCTTCATGATGGTCTGGTGCGGTTATCTGGAGAGAGAGACAGTGTGAGGGGGAGCTGGAAGTTTTCATCCATCAAGTCTGGAGGAGAGTTCTGCTGGATTCCTGGAGTCTCACTGAATCCTCTGTCTGCAGATAGCTGGGCTGTGGCTCTGTGCTTAACTTCTCTGCTCCTCTTCATCTAGTCCTGAACACAGTCATGAGTGTGTGACGGACTTCCAGTGCTCTGGGAGTGAAACTCATCTGGGGAACTGCAGCTCTCCACAAACTCTCCACTGCAGCTCCACACAACAGCTGTCAATCACCTGCCTTGGTGAGAGAAACAACATCTGGGCAGATACTGCAGTTGTTTGTGGTCATTAATGTGCTTTTCTCTCTCTGAATATCAGGTCGCGGGTCCATCAGGCTGGTGGGTTTTGGAGGAGACTGTGTAGGGAGGCTGGAGGTTTTTCACAGCGGCTCATGGGGGACAGTGTGTGATGACTCTTGGGATATTAAAGATGCCCATGTGGTGTGCAGACAGCTGCAGTGTGGAGTGGCCCTCAGTAACCAGCAGGTACCAACCTGGTTTGGTCCTGGTTCTGGACTCATATGGCTGGATGAGGTGGAGTGTGCGGGGAATGAGATGTCCCTGTGGAGCTGCTCTTCTCCAGGCTAGGGAAAACATTACTGTCAACACAAGGAGGATATAGATATTTTTTATTTAGAGTTTTATGGGATCAGGTTAACTGAGGGCTGTGAAGGGAATGTGGAAGTTTTCTACAATGGATCCTGGGGTAATGTGTGTTACAATAAGATGGACAGAGACACAGCGAGTTTGAACTGTCTAGAGCTGAACTGTGGAAGATCTGGGGTTTTGTCTCATTCAACACCAAGAGTTGTAGCTGCTCATAACTGACTGGATGAAGTAAAATGTCGAGGACATGATTCAAGACTGTAGCAGTGTCCATCTTCACCCTGGTGACAGAATGACTGCAATAGAGATGAAGTGGCCAAAATCAGCTGCTCAGGTGAGAGTAATGCAAGAGTAATCCTTAACCAATAATGCTTTTGAGTATATGAAACATAAAATATAATATAATATATTGATTACAGAGGAGGAGAGTAAAGAGTCCCTTAGAAGCTCTTCCTACCAGAAACAGTATTCAGGCAAGTTTATTTGATGGAAAAGGACATCATAACACACATTTGTTATATGTAAATGTTTTCTGGGGGCACCAACAACTGTTCTTACAGTACTTACTGGAAATAAAAGAATCTCATCTTTGATGTGTGTGTTTTAGATCATGTTCCCTCAGACTGAGTGGAGGGGAGGGCCGGTGCTCTGGGAAGCTGGAGGTGTATCATAACGCCGTGTGGGGCTCAGTCTGTGATGATCAGTGGGACATCAGCAATGTTCAGGTGGTCTGCAGTCAGCTGGGTTGTGGAGCAGCACTGAGGGCTGATAGAATTCAGTCTTTGGCGCTGGTGAAGGTGTTGTGTGGCTGAACAGAGTCGAGTGCAGAGGGAATGAGATTCACCCGTGGGACTGTCCTTTCTCCCTGAAAAAACACACTGACTGCTCCCACAAAGAGCATGCTGGACACACCTGTGCAGGTCACAGCAAACCACTGAGGAATATTATTCACTTTAAAATCCTTTTAGTACTAATAATATTGGTGTATTTTGCGTAATTGTTGATGTGTTTATGTCTGTTTTGACAGATTTGTCAGTGTCCACTACTCCTGCCACAACAACATCAGCTTCTCCTCCAGTTTCTCCTCCAGTGCGCTCAACATCAGTCTGTTCTCCACAAACTCCTCCAGCAGCGTCTCTCTCCAACCCCCAGTGCTTGTGATCGTAATGGGAATTGTGCTCTTAGTGCCACTGCTTATACTGATTCAGCAGAACAGAGTGATGAGGAGAGGTGGGAGAGATCCAGAGACTGTCATATTGTGTCTTATTCAGTGTGTGATCAATCTTGTGTTGTGAACTGACAGCAGGTTTGTGGGTCTACACTCACAGCTCTCTAAGAGGAGACACAGGACAACAACTGAGGCCGTTTATGAGGACATTCAGCACAGACCTACTAATAGACAGTCTCTTCACTCAGAGGAGTTGAGTAACTGTCATAGTGTCTGATGTGTTGAGATCAACAGGGTAATCACTTGATTCAGAGGGTTGAGTAGAGTAAATGACATTGACTTATTTGTGGGGCCTTTAGTGTTTTGAAATTATATGGGGTTATAGTGTCACATGATATTGTTGAAAACTCTGTTCTTCTAAAGTGTAGAAAAACTCAGAAGAGAAGACCAGGAGACTTCGGATTCGATCGTCAGCAGAATTTCTTTATTCTATGACATGTGTTGTTATCTGCAGTCATCGAAGATCTCAATCTTAAGTAACTTTACATGGTATCTTATAGGCATTTTTTGGAGGAGGGACTTTTGGAGGTGGAGACAAATTCAAACAATGCATGCCTGAGGGAGGCGTTGGTTTTGTTACCAAACTTCCCGTGGTTCTAATCTCATCAACATAATCAAATGCATAGACACTAATCCAATAAACCTAAACGAATCCACGTCTGGGCTAGGGGGCTCCGAAAGATAGACACTAATCCAATCACCCTAACGAATCAACGCGGGTTCTTTGAATCAACGTCTGGGTGCCAATCAACATGACTTGATTGAGACAAAGCACAGTTATACATTGAGTTAGAATAACATTTGTGATCCTTCAATCCCTCTTTGAGAGTTCTAATAACTCTCACAAAAATACAAATTTAGTCACTTAAAAGTTAATTCTTGTAACTTGTAATCGTTACAGGCACATTGTACATGTTCTGTGTTGCTTATATGTAATTGCATGCTGACACAGAAACAAAACATGCAATTAGGGTCCGTGAAGATTTTACGGGTAATAATCTTTTCTGGTTGGAACTGTCATTTCCTTGTGAGAGGCGGGCGTCATTTGCTGACAGAAACACTTGATACTGTGGATGCATAGATAGTACGCAAGTAGGAGAAACAACAGCAGAATTGCTATTTCCTTGATCCACAGCCAGGGTTTACCTAACAAGTTTCCGAACCATGAAGAATTATCTTCAGTCATCTGGTGTAATTTTGCTGAAAGACCAAGAATGTCTTGTTGGATTTTGTTCAAGTTCTCTGTTGGATCCATTAACCCGTGCAGCATTCAGGACCGATAATGGTACAGGCTCCCCCTTGTGTTGCAAGAATGTAATCCAAGGCCACTCTGTTCTGTAAGATCATCATCTTGTGCGAGGCAAGAGTGTCTTTGATGTTGCCCAGGGCCAAAACCGTATCATTGGCCAATTTCTGTACTGAATCCGACAGGCTTCTGACTTGATCGAGAGCCTGCATGACACCATACGATGGGATTAATGCTCCAAGAGTTCTTGACCACCACGTTTGTACACAAGTGAGTCCTGGAATGCAGCCATCTTTGTTGGTAGAAGCTGAATTTTGTAGATGTGGAGAACTTGAGGTGGAGTGTGTATTTTCTCTGATGGCTGGTAGGACATAAACCAGGGTGCACCTGCCATTGAATTGGCTGGGTAGGATGCTGTAGACAGAAGTCCCACATAACCACAAAGTGCCAGTCGGTGGAGGAATCATACACCACTGATTTATGGCAAAAGTTTCGGTAGGGATGGGTTCCCGTAGAGACACTCTTTTAATTCATTCTCCTCTTTCGTATCTGATGTAGTAACGCATACATCGAATTCGGTTCTTCTTTCAATCACAAAGCTGCAACGTTCACGAGGAATTTCACCCAGTGTAGTCGATGCTGGAGCATGATTTTCCATGCACCAATAGAACATCCTTGGCATGAGTAGATCTGTCATGATGGGAGTAGCTGAAGTTAGGTTGCAGGATGGTAGTCCAGGAATGCAACACGACGAAGCTGGAGGAATTGTTACGTTGTGACATGTATCCTTGTTGTGTAATCCACTGGTATGATGATCGAATAAGGTACACGTGTCACATTTGGAGATAGGGTGTGCCACCCATGGGATTCCTGCTCCTACTGAAGGTGCGTGTGCATGCAAACGTTCTTTCCAGCAAACAAGGCATTTCTTGACATATTCATCAGCTCTACGAATATGTTGTTTCTGGGGTCTACACTTATGCGTGATGTCCATGATGGTTAATAGTACGAAAATCTTGATCATGTTGATGGATGACTGAAGTTCCCGTATGTGAGTCTCTGCGTTGTGTATTTTTTTTCTTTTTTGTGTGATAGTTGGCTCGGGCGATGGGTCTAGTTGTTTTCTAGAGGTTGTGGCTTTATCCGCAGGTGAGAAGGGGGTGCATATGGATCTCAGGACAGCCATCAAATGGTATCTGCACAGAGGAAGAAAGAAACACAAACAAGAGAGAACAACGGCACAGAGCAGTATTTGTAGAGTCTGCAAACATAGGGTTGTATCCTCTGTTCAAAATATAGTCTGCTATGGTTGTTCCTTCTTTCCCTATTTCTCAATTCCTGCGACACCTAAAGAACAGTGAGGAAGGGATGGACTAATGGAGGAAAGGCCTATGAGGAAATCTTCACCTCAGGGTTGGCCCCGAAGCCTGTTGCTTCGGTTCTTCCCTGGGCTCCTCACTGGTTCTTGTGTCTGCCCTATCCTATCCCTGCAGGGGGAGGAACAACCTTACAATGTGACACATGAGTCCAAGTTTTCCTTCCCTGACACAATACTGCAGCTGCTGTAATCAACATCACTTGATGTGGTCTGTACCACTTAGGCTCTAATGGCTTGTTTTTGAATGCCTTTATCATGACCCATTGACCTGGGACGATTGTGTGTCCACCTTCTGGTGGAGTCTGCCAACACGACTCAACTCTCTCTTTGGCACTCTGCACTGCCTTTGTGAGGTTTTCACAGTAAGCGATCAGGGCATCTGAAGCAATGTGCACATCAGCATTTCTAAGATCAATCACACCTGGCATCTGCATTGGGCGTCCAGTAATAATCTCATGAGGGCTCAGTCCTACTGATCTGTTAGGTGATGCTCTCATACTACACAGTACTGCGGGCAGTGCTTCAACCCATGGTACTCCTTCCTGATGCATTTTGCTTAGCCTGGTTTTGATTGTTCTGTTTGATCGTTCAACCTGTCCTGATGCTTGTGGCCTATAGGGGCAGTGAAGGTTCCACTTAATCTTCAACATTCTAGACACTTCCTTGACTACCTGTCCTGTGAAGTGGGTACCTTGATCTGAGTCAATGCAATCTGGTAATCCCCATCTGGGAATGAAATCAGTGACAAGACATTTAGCAGTGTGTGCAGCTGTAGCGCCCCTGTTGGATAAGCTTCTACCCATCTTGAGAACTTGTCTATTACTACCAAAACGTCAGTTTTTCCTTTACAAGGGGCAACGATATGTAATCAACTTGCAGGTGACGAAATGGCCCTGGTGGAGCTGGGGTATGTGCTGCTGGTGTAATGGCTGCTGGTACATCATTATTTTTCTGACATGTAACACATCTCTTGACTGTTTCAGTGGCTGCGTTTCTGAATTTTGGATTCCACCATTGATTTGAGAACCTGTGATTCATCGTTGCTGGACCACTATGACCCAAACTGTGTATTTGTTGAGCCAAATATGGCAACAGTGATTCGGGAGCAACATACTTTCCCCCTTTGGTCCAGCAGCCGGATGAATCCACAGTGGCTCCTTTGTCTAACCATGTCCATGCTTCATATAGAGGAACGTCTTTATACAGATCAACGATTGATTCAGGAGGTAGAATTATCTTCTGTGCTGTACTACCTGAACACACTTGTACAGTTGTATAGAAACAAGCCTGTTTAGCTGCTACATCAGCAAGAGCATTACCTTTAGCTTCCGTAGTATTAGTTGTGAGATGTGCTTTCACTTTGATCACCGCTAATTTCTTTGGGAGTTTCATGGCAAACATTAAATCTTTCACTAATCCAGCATGCTTAATGGGGATCCAGCAGAAGTTAGAAATTTTCTGGTTTGCCAAATGACACCAAAATCATGAATTTCCCAAAAGCATACCTGGAATCTGTGTAGATATTTGCAACCGATCCTGAAGCTAGCGTGCATGCTCTAGTTAAGGCTACTAGTTCTGCAGCTTGAGCTGAAAAATGATCTGGAAGACGACCTGAAGCAACTACTTCAGTGGTGGAAGTTACTGCATATCCTGCTCGTCTGTTACCTTCAATAACTTGAGCTGAACCATCAACAAACAACTCCAATTCTGTTCTCTATGGGAGTTTCTGCTATTTCACTTGTCGCTGCATATGTAAGCGTAACACAATCATGAGTCATTTCGCCTTCATCCTCTAACACAAATTCAGTCATTGCAGACATCATACATGAGGATGGGTTCGTGACTGGTGCAGCTGTATAACAATATTCGGGGCTGTGAGAGTTGCTAACTTCTCTTTATGCTACCTTTCACAAAAATTCTTTGGTCATTGTGTTGGATTACAGGAAAGGTAGCTACCACAGCCCCAATAATTAGTTTTTTTTTGGTCTTGTTGTGCTCTTAGAAGAGCCTGAACTATCTGTACCACAGTTTCAGTGGTCACTGGCGGAACTACTTCAGGGTTGTGTGCAGGCTGAGAAGGAGCAGAATTATGCATAGCATTTCTTTTACTATCTTGCAACTTCTTCCTACACTCTTTCTCCCAATGTCCTAATTTTGCACAGTATTTGCATTTGCTTTCTTTTAGACCATCTATTGTCTTGTTTCGTTGTGTTAAACGTAGCTGCTACTCTTACTTTTGCCTTGATATCAGCATCTCTTTCCCATGTAGCTAACCTGTCTAGGTTACTTCTGAGAGTTCTGTTAGACCAAGTTAGATCTAAGAATGGTAAAGCTTTTCTGTATTCGGCTACAAGGCCATCTGACCAGATACGAACCAGGGTCCCTTGTCATCCAGCACACTTTCAGGGTCATCAACAATTCCACTGTAGATTACAGCTGACTGACAAAATCTCTCAGTATATTCACTCACAGTTTCTTCTTTCCTTTGCACACAGGTAGTAATTTTAGACCAATCTATTTTGGGCCCTAAGATATTCTTTAGGATTTTCAAAATACCTTCTCTTAAATCACCCTTACTGGCATTTCGCAGTTCAGAAGTAACAGCAGATTCAAAACTGTTGAATTCAGATTCAGTTAGTATTTGTGACATCAGCTGCGTGACTTCTGTCAACGACATGTCATAAAGACGCATTTTACTGATCAATGTTCTTCTAAATTCAGAAAAAATGTGTGCGTGCTGCTGGTAAACTTTGAGATAGTCTCTATATCTTTAGGACCTAAAGCTTTGGCAACAGTTTGTATTTGCACCACAGAAGAATTGAGAGGAACACTATCAGTTTCCTCAATCCCTGAGATCTCCTCCTCGCACCACACACATTGAAGGAATTTACAGGCACATCAGTTACTGATTGGAGAGCTACATCTGTTTCAAAAACGCTTGTAAATCAGGGTAAATGTTATCAGGCTGACTAACCTCCACATCAGTTTTTGCTGCAGCTTTCTTGAGGTTCAATTTCTTAGTCAAAGAGGATACTCTAGCACAGAGCTCATTGTTCTGTTTCTCTAGCTCTGAGTTACGCTGAGACTGTTGTGTGGCGGCGCAAACCAAATTCTCTGTGGCAGCAGATAATGCCTTTCACATTGTTCTTGCGAATACATGCTCCCAGTACCTTTTACACTCATCTACAGACCAAGTCTTGTCTGGATGGATCTCATATTTCTGAGTTAGTTCTTGTCTAACTTTCTCAGTGACTATTATGTTCATTTGCACTCCTAAAAGTGATTTGAATTCGCTATCTGACCACAAAGGAGTCGCTAGACCACCTTTTTCAGTTGTGGGGATCAGTCTAGCATTCTTTCTAAACATTTTGTGAGTTTCTTTGTTATCACACAATCAAAACACTAAAACTTCTCTGATCAACAGAGGGTACACTTGTTAACACAGATCAACTATTGTTAACCTTCCCTGGCAAAGCAGAGGATAACACAATTCACTAGCACTTTACGCTAATCTTCCCTGCATGAACAGAGGATAACCAATTCTTCCCTGCCAAAACAGAGGATAACAAATATTAGCACGTAATGCTAAATCTTCCCTGCCTGAACAGAGGATAACAAATATTAGCACGTAATGCTAAATCTTCCCTGCCTGAACAGAGGATAACAAATATTAGCACGTAATGCTAAATCTTCCCTGCCTGAACAGAGGATAACAAATCTTAGCACGTAATGCTAAATCTTCCCTGCCTGAACAGAGGATAACAAATCTTAGCACGTAATGCTAAATCTTCCCTGCCTGAACAGAGGATAACCTTCATCTCTAAAAAGACATTTTTAGAGGATAACTTAGTTAACCAAACCCTACAGCTGTCTGTTAACTCTTCTCTGAGGCGCAGAGGATAGCACATTTGTTCTGGTCTTAAAGGTTCTTTTGGATAGAGTGACACTCACCAACCTTTGGTTGTACGGAAAGCAGATCGTTGTTTGAGCTTGAAATTTCAATCTGAATTCAGGTGAGGAGCTCTATCCGGGTCACGGCACCATCTGTTGAAAACTCTGTTCTTCTAAAGTGTAGAAAAACTCAGAAGAGAAGACCAGGAGACTTGATTCGATCGTCAGCAGAATTTCTTTATTCTATGACATGTGTTGTTATCTGCAGTCATCGAAGATCTCAATCTTAAGTAACTTTACATGGTATCTTATAGGCATTTTTTGGAGGAGGGACTTTTGGAGGTGGAGACAAATTCAAACAATGCATGCCTGAGGGAGGCGTTGGTTTTGTTACCAAACTTCCCGTGGTTCTAATCTCATCAACATAATCAAATGCATAGACACTAATCCAATAAACCTAAACGAATCCACGTCTGGGCTAGGGGGCTCCGAAAGATAGACACTAATCCAATCACCCTAACGAATCAACGTCTGGCCAGGGGTTCTTTGAATCAACGTCTGGGCCAGGCGTTCTTTGAATCTCTGCCAATCAACATGACTTGATTGAGACAAAGCACAGTTATACATTGAGTCAGGAATAAGAATCTAAATCAAACATAGAATAACATTTGTGATCCTTCAATATAAAGGAAGTGGGGAATTTGGCTGATTTGTGATTGTGAATGTGTCTGATGGTTCTACTTCCCTAATAACAGGACGTGTCCTTTCTGAAGAACAGGCTTGCAAAATAAAGTAATCTTCTATATACAAAGACATGTGTATGTTAAATTAATTATGAACAATTAATGATAATAATATATATTTTTTAAAGCACAATCTTCAGTAGGAGTCGCATCTGACTACTATAATGAGATTAGCACCATGAAAGATGCAACAGGTCAGTGAATTTGAAAATTAATCACTTAATTTAATTACCTATTTGGATTCTGAACAGTACAATTAGCCTCTGGTTCTTCTTCCTTTACTATTGCACAATTTAAAAGAGCAACAAATGACACCAGAGGATTATGATAATGCGATCACAGCTGTACAGAGACACTCTGCTACAGGTTTATTTTTTTTATTATTTCTTTTGATTTTGACATTATATGCTTTCTAATTATACATATATATGTTTTCAAAATCCCTTTTAATGTATGCATTTCATTTTCTGTTATTTTGTTGTAGATAAATTACCAGAAAACTATGATGATGTCATCATTGTACAACCAATGTTCTCCAATGTTAAATCAGGTGTGTGTTTTAAAATAAACCTTTCTGGATTTTTCTTATTTTTCTTCAAATTATAGTGGAATTCAGATTCATAACAGTTGACTTTATAAAAAGATGATTCATTTTGGTAATTTAATTTATTTTATTTTTTTCGAATTCCTATTGGGGGTGGATTTTTATATTTTGCTTGAAGTTATTGGAATTTTACTTTAGGAAATACATTTACAAACAGCACCTGTGAAAAACTGCAAAAAGTATGTTGTTCACTTTATGTCCTGCAGATCATAAAAAGAAACACACGGCATGCACTTTGCGCTGAAAACATTCAATGCTAATATAATAGAGCTTTTCAAAACAGAAACCCTGTTTGATTAAATATATGTGACCCTGGACCACAAAACCAGTGTTAAGTGTACATTTTTGGAAATTTAGATTTCTACATCATCTGAAAGCTGAACAAATTAGCTTTCCTTTGATGTATGGTTTGTTAGGACAATATTTGTCCGAGATACAACTATTTGAAAATCTGGAATCTGAGGGTGCAAAAATATCTAAATAATGAGAAAATCACCTTTAAATTGTCTAAATTATGTTCTTAGCAATGCATATTACTAATCAAATATTAAGTTTTTATATCTTTACGGTAAGAAATTTACAAAATATATTGATGGAACAGAGTTCTGCAACTCTGAAGGATCTTCAAAATGACTTTGAAAATGATCACTTGATAGTCTTATAATAGGTACAAGTTGATGAGGCTACCACAATTATAAATCTACATATAAAAGGTAAAAAGTGGTCTTCCTCCTCTTCCTCTCTAATTGGTTAGTCATCTCTCTCTTTTATGATGCCTTTAGCTCATCAGAAGTTAGGAATCATATCTTCATTGTGGTTGGTTGATCAGGAAACAAGCAGTGACCAGGCATTAAAAACATATAATTGTATTGGTTTAAACAAAAAATATGTGAAGTCCATGTTAAATTAAAGTGAATGGCCAATGAGTCATGAGTCCTGACCTGGCGATGATCCCTCTCACCACCAGAGGTCGCCACCTCCTGTCTTCCTGGACTTAATTGCTCTAACACCACACACCTGCCACTCATCACACTCCCAGCTGTTCCCCATCACGATGGACTATTTATACAACACACTCCTGCTGCTCTGTCTGGTTGAATTGTATGTGCATGTATGTATTTTGTCACATTGTTTCTCTCACGCTGGGGACACATTCACTGTGTGCCGTTTTCTGTGTCCCAGTCATTTACCTGTTTTGTTTTTTGCCTTGTTGGCCTTTTTGTTGTTTATTAAAGCGCTTTTACCTGCAGTTGGACCCAGACCTCTGTTTACATGGTGATATCTATGATCTGGTGAGTAGATTCTGTAGACAGAATTCAACCAGCAGACATGGGTCCAGCGGGTAAGCTTGTTAACATCCATCAGTGAGACAGGAGTATTGAGGAGTACGCTGGGCACTTCTGGGAGGTCGTTCGTCGGTCGGCAACAGATAAGACCTGCCTCCTGGTCTTCTTCTGGGGAGGGATGGCCGAGCCCTTCAAGTCCCGGATGCCTTACTGGGTCCCAGAAGAGTCGCTGGCGGACTACATAAACCTGGCTCTTAGTCGGAGTGGTACAGCCTTCAGGGTGGAGTTAGCTGCGGAGCCCGCTCCGTTCCGTGAGCCCACAGTGTCCGCTCCAGAGCCCGCTCAGTTCCGTGAGCCCACAGAAGTTGTGTTCCCCCAAACATGTTCCCTTCCTGCCATATTTTTGATCTTTTTGTCATGAAAATATTTTTTATTTCTTTAAATAACACATTATGCCTACATATAATTATCACAGAAACAAATCCACAGCTGAACCGCGGCAACAAGTAGGTGTTTTCGTAATCAGCGTAACGTACTCGGTTACTATCGTAACCTTGGTTCCCTGAGATATGGGAACGAGTAGTGCGTCAATTTCGACGTTGTATGAGAAAAACTATTTTTTCGTCTTTCACTGAAGCCTAATTAAATCATGCAGTTACAACTGCTCGTTGATTGGTCCGTGTAGGATTAAAAAGTGAACCAATGCACGGCGGTGGAAATAGGAGGGGTGTCTGGCTATATAATCAGCTGCACTTTCACCGCAACTCAGATTTCTTCGAAGGAAGCAACCGAGGCATGCATCTCATAGCACGGCAAGGAACGCAGTACTTGTTCCCATATCTCATGGAACCGAGGTTACGATAGTAACCGAGTATGTACCCTTTCGATATTTCATTCTTACTGCGTCGATTTCAATAGAATACACCAAGCACAGGGTGAGCCTTGAGGGTCATCCATGGCCTGGGTGTCGTCCCATAATTAATACCAGTCGTCCAAATAGTTATGGACAGATCAAGCAAAGGAGGGGCTTGAACACAGTTGGTCAAGTGAACCCATAAGACTGCCATTTAAGCAGAAAGGACTCTGGCCTACAAAGCAGGGAAATCCAGGTTGTAAAACCTTACAAAGGTGGACGGCGAGGACCAGCCGGCCGCCTCACAAATGTCCGAAATGGACACACCACTGGACCATGTCCAGGAAGAGGCGATGCCTCTAGTGGAATGGGTTCTGACTCTGATGGGGCACTGCACCCCCAAGGAGGAGTATGCTAAAGTGATAGCATCTAGCAACCACCCAATAATTCTCTGCTTCATAACAGGGCCACCTTTAGCGCGGTTACCGAAGCCAACAAAAAGCTGTTCTGACTTCCTTTAAGCGGCAGAACGCTCAATGCATACTTTCAGGTCCCTGACGGTGCAGAGCAGGGACTCCTGGCTGTCTGTCAGGGAGGAAAAAAGCAGATATCGCTATGACCTGGGCTCTGAACGGAGTTGAGAGCACTTTAGGTACATAACACAGCCTCGGTTTCAGGACGAACTTAGAGTCATTAGGCCCGAATTCCAGGCAAGCAGGATTAACGGAGAGGGCCTGCAGGTCTCCTACTCGCTTAACCGACGCCAGTCCTAACAGCAGGGCGGCGATGATTGCAATGGTTCAAACGGGGGCCCCTTCAGGGCCCTTAGTACGGTTGGTAAGTCCCAAGGAGGAACTGTACGAGGACGCGGAAGATTCATTCTCCTGGTGCCTTGCAAAAATTGAATTACCGTACTATCTCTGCCCACCGATCGGCCAGCAATAGGGGCATGGAAAGCCGCATGCTGCTTGCAGGGCCCACAACTCGGGCCGTGGATGCCATATCGTGCCGTTCGCTTGAGAGAGGAGGTCCCGTCTCAAGGGGATCGGCCCCGGGGCTGCTTTCAGCAGCTGGAATAACTCCGACACCCACGGTTGGTTCCTCCAGAGGGGGGTTATCAGAATAAGCTTGTGCCGTTGTTCCCTGACTCGCCTGAGTACCTGCGGTAGCAGAGCGACTGGGGGGAAAGCATAGAGCGGAAGGCTGGGCCATTCGTGGGCCAGGGCATCCGTGCTCGTTGTAAAAAAGATTGGGCAGTGAGAGTTGTCTTCGGAGGCGAAGAGGTCTACTCGAGCTCTGCCAAAGACTTCCCAAATTTTCTGAACCGCGAGCGGGTGGAGCGTCCATTCCTCTGAAGAGACATTGTTCCTCGACAACATGTCTGCTCCTTGATTCAATTTGCCCAGTACATGCGTCGCCTTCAGTGAGCACAGATTGGTCTGAGCCCACACTAGAAGGTCATTCGCCAGCGTGCAGAGTTGCTTCAAGACGAGGCCCCCGTGGTGATTTATGTATGACACCACGGACTTGCTGTCTGAGCGTACTAGCACATGGTGTCCCCGACTCCTCTTCGGATCAAAGGCCGAAGGTCGGTTTGCCCCCGCACAGTGCTCCCCAACCCTTGTTGGAAGCGTCTGTCGTTTCAGCCTTCCTTCTGTGCGCCGTGTCTAAGATCACGCCGTGCTTTAGCCACAAGGGGTCCCTCTAATGGACCAGGGCTGATACGGCGATACACCGTTAGGAGGTGGCGTCAATGACGCCAAGCCGCGTGTGGTACCCTCTGCTTCAACCAGAACTGGATGGGTCGCATGTGAAGCAGACCCAACTGAAGTACCGGCGAAGCCGCTGCCATCAGGCCCAGCATTTTCTGGAAAGCTTTGAGCGGACAGGCGGTACCTTCCCTGAAGGAAGCCGTGTGGCGCTGAATCTTCATGGCTCGCTCCGCTGAGACAGTTGCTGTCATCTGCACTGAGTCGATAACTGTGCCCAGGAACGAAACTTGTTGGCTGGGTAGCGGTATGCTCTTGGCAAAATTGACCCTGAGCCCCAAGCAATCTAAGTGGCTGAGAAGGAGAGTCTTGTGCAATGTCAAAACCGAATTGGTCGAATTGCAGTGTATAATCTCGTTTTACCATGTTCATTGCCCACGTTGACACACCGGGGATGGCATGCCAGGCCTCGGCCCGCGTGGCAAGGTTTTGAAACGGTAGTGCAGACTGGCTGCATAAGGGCAAGACGCTTATGGTAGGCAGAAAAAGATATTTGCTCTCTTTTTGAAAATATATGTGTTTAATTTTGTCCGCTATCACAGTTGTCGGACACCTGGGCGCTATAGTGGGCCCGTGAGGATCCATAAACACACTTCCCTCTGCACCCAGGTACATTGGCGGCTGCTTGCGGGGTTGTCCAGCAGTAGCAAGATTTTGGCCCCTCCTCTTTCTGCCTGGCTGTTCAGGAGGATTTCTGAGGCACTGGATCCAAGGCGATCTTGGGCCAGGGTCCTTTGCTGCTTTGGGAAAGGGTAGCGTCGTGCCGAACGTGAGCTATCATCTCGTTATCTCGCTTATCTCGCCGACCCTCAGGAGTTCGGGGCTCCGGGGCGGTCGGCGTTGGTTTGGCTGGCTGCTGAGTCGGCGCAGTTCTGGGGCGACTGGAAGCAAAAGAAGAGCTGGTGCGCTTAGGGGGGAAGTGTTGCATCGCTTGTGACGACTTCTGAGCCTCCCTGAAGCGTTCAGCAAAGCCCTCCACAGCTGGTCCAAACAGGCTGCCTGATGAAACCGGAGTGTCGAGGAAGGAAACTTTGTCCGCTTCTTTCATTTCCGTCATCGTGAGCCAGAGGTGGCGCTCTACCAATACTACCAGGCTGGACATCGAACGCCCGATGGCTGAATCCAGACCGGCTTCCTCAGTGGCGAGCATCTTGGCCTGAAAGACCTGTAGCACAGCCATCGAGTGAAGCACTGAAGCTGCTTGTCCAGCCACCGAGTAGGCGTGTCCAGCGAGTGCAGATGTGGCTCTGCACGGCTTGGACGGATAGCTCACCCTCACCTTCCATCCGATAGCTTTGGGCGGGCAGAGATGTGCAGTCACAGACTCATCCAGAGGAGGCAGATGCTCGTATCCTTTTTTTTCAGCGCCGTCAACGGATGTGAGAGCAGCTGAAGCAGAAGGACGGATGCGAGATGAGTATGGGACGCGCCATGATTTCGTGAGCTCGTCGTGCACTTCAAGGGAAGAAGGGGGCGAGCGTTGGCGGAGAGCTTGATGGCGACCCAGGAGAAACCACTCGTCCAGCTTGCTGCGAGATGGCTCCTCAGGTGGAGACCATTCGAGCCCGAGCTCGTTGACAGCCTTCGTCATAATGCGGATGAGCTCTTCATCCGCTCTGAGTCTGGCACTGCGTGAAGCAGAAGACGGCAAGAGGGCGGGGTCAGTCACAGAGCCCAATAACTCTTCCGCATCTGAAGCTGCCAGAGAAAGGCTGTCATCCAATTCATTGTCACTCACACCGAATGCTCGCAGCCGCAGAGGGAAGCTGATCGTGCTGGGTGAAGAGGACCGGTGAATGCTCTCTCTCTGTGGGCATTGAGTATGCAGGCATTTTAGCCGACCTGATCTTGCTTGTCACCGGCTGCTCAAATCCTCTGCCCCGTTATTTTTTCCTTGCAGGTCCCTGGGAGGAAAAAAATGGGAGGGCGCAAGGGGCAGAGTCGCTCTCTGAAAAGAAAACTATCCGTGAGCGTAGAGAGGCAAGACTGAAACTCTCGCAATGAGAGCAGTTGGTCCCGCTGAGCATAGTGTCAGCGTGGGATTTCCCCAAGCATGACATACACTCAGCGTGAGTGTCATCCACGTGCAGGGGAGACCTGCACGTCTTACAATGATGGCGCAGCATTTGAAACAATGCAGAGAAATTTGCTCTTTAAGGGAGGCTCTGTGGATCGACGCCGGATGGCTGCAGGGGATGACCGAATCCGCGAGCTGGTCGCTGCGAGAGGTTCTATCCGGCTGCTTGAGGCGTGTCAATGGCGTCAATGGCAAAGGCTCATCCCTGCTTAGCTTCAGTGGGCAACCGGTCTTGGGCTGCAGGGTGATATGGCTGGATCATGCTCATCCAAACAGCACCTGTCGTGTGCCTTTGAGCTAACTGCATTTTTAGAAAAAACTAAATAAACTTGTAAACTGATGTTCAGGGGCATAAAAACACGTAAGCCTATTAAATGTATGCATCATGAATATGAAATGCCACGTTCTTAATTCAAATCGATAAATTCAGTTAAAATAATAAAGAGCTGTTACTAGTTTAAATAGTTACTGTGGCCTCAACTAGTTACTAGTGCGTTTCACTAGCTCCGTTCCCATGGACACCTTTTGTTTGTCCTAATTATGGATATTTCCAGCCTAAAACGTGTGATTAGTCCGTATCTAAAGCCGTGTCTACACCAAGAGAACCTATTATAATCAGTTGATGCGGTGAATGTCCACACGGGAACTGGCGCGAGGTGACAAATCTTCGATAGTAACCTTCTTCTTTTCCGAAAATTGGAAGCATGCCTTGTATGCGTTGTAAGTGAAACCTAAAAGAACAGCGCGCATTAAGAGAGAGATTGCACGCTTTCGTGAGCTTCAGCAAATGCACGCGATCACAGATTGCACACTTCCCAGCCGAAACAACCCCGCATGTGAAACTGAAATAATAACCGTGATATAAGATTTTGGTCATGTAGCCCATCTAAGTCATTCATCCCACACTATCAACAGGCATGTCATGTAGGCTACACTTCTTGTACTTCCTTTGGGCACCACAAGGTTTCACTGTGGCCTCAAGCTTACCCTTCGACTACTCTGGTTCCATTGCTTTGCTGACATAAAACACGCCCTCCTCATCACCCTACAGACAAATAAATGCAGAAATAAATAAATGTGAAAATAAATAAATGCAGAGATGAATAAATATGTAAATATATAAATGTGGAAATAAAGAAATAAATACGTAAATAAATACATAAATGTGAAAATAAATAAGTGGAAATAAATAAATGTATAAATAAATAAATGTGGGGAAAAAATGAAAAAAATACATGAATAAGGAAATAAAATTATAAATAATTCTTGATTTTTGCTTTTTTACTTTGTATATTTATTTAGGTCTATATATTTATTTATTGATTTTTGCATTTTTGCTTTTCTTTGTACATTTATTTATTTATTTAAATTATGGCAGGATTGGCACTCAATACTTATGGTGCCTATTTTTCTGCGCTCATGTTAACGGATAAGAGCACTGCATGCGGTTGGGGTCCGGGCTGGCAGTGCCTTCAGGAGTGGTGTGTCTGCAGCAGTGCTGAGATTGTTTCTGCACCGGGTCTATCTTTGATGTACTGCACGCACAGTGTGACAAAACGTGTTTTTGTTTTTGTTTTTTTTAAGTGACAGCGCACCGTAAATATGAACATGGATTGACACGAAAATGTAGTAATTACACTATAAATGCATATAATTAAATTCTACTTTGTTTTAGAGTCATTACATGTGGCTTTTTGTCTAGGTTTAAAGGAAAAGAGCATTTTTAGATAAGACAATAATAGATGGCACTCATGGAGGTATGGAAAGCAAAGTTCTTTATGAACTGCAGGATTGCTTGCAATACAAATTTAAATACAAAAGGAAATTCAGTAGTTGATTTAGAATGTTTGTGATAACGTAATAAAAATAGTTTAAATGTTTTGCCACTTGCTTGAGCAACTTAATATATAAATCTAGAAGTAGCCTAAACACAAAATTAAAAAGCATTGAACAATGTGTTTCTTATATTTATTGCATTTAAAAACATCCATAAAGATTGTATTACTGTAAAAGAAAAAATAATCACAATGAAAAAGCATTTTCAGTAACAATGTTTGGATTGAAATAAAAATAATGGATAAATGTTGTGTTTGTGGTAAACAGATGGATCAGTAGTGGACTCCTGTGTGAAATCAGGCTTGTGCTGTGTGTAAGCTTTTCTGCAACAATTACTTTAGTACTGTACTTTTAGTTCTGGAACTACAGCAGTGCGAAAGGCCCTAATGGGAACACAGTTCATGCACTTAGCTCACTTCTAACGAACTGGTTATCTGAATCAGGTGTGTTAGCTAAGCAAGACATGCAAAATATGCTTTCATTGCAGTACTGGGACGATTTTGCGCAAACTATTTCCCAGTACCATTTAAAGGGTTGCATTCACACCGACAGTGGTTAATGAGAAGTGATGTAAGCCAGTCAACAGCAACATCTTTTGTGTGTGGCGTTCAACGACGTAAACAAAAAAGAATGTCAAGCGATTAAAAGAATGGAAAGGAGGACTAAGAATCTCCAACGACAATTTGCAGTGTTACATTTTATTGAGGCCGATAGAAGCAAAAAACACCATAGACGAAGTCTTCAGGTAAATGCCATTTATTAATGCTCTCAGTATGATACGATGTTTGCACAGTATATGTTTACACAGTGTTTTAAATCATGGTGGGTGAGGACGTTTTCATACGCGTTTAGCCAATCAGCGTACACTTATGTCACGGATAGTTCCTAGAACTGTTTTAGACCCTACTCTGAAGTAGGATCTAATTTAGTTCAGCCAAACGGAGTTCCTGGAACTAAAACCATTCCTAGTTCCCGCGGTGCGAACACTCCAAAAAGTGGTTAGTTACACAATTAGTTTGGGTACTCTGAAAAGGTTCCTGCGGTGCGAAAGGCCCTATTGATATGATCCCTTCACAGCGCGAGGACTGGAATTAGGTACCGAATGCTGTCTCTGGTCTGTGAGCGTATGTGCGTCCAGGGGGCGTGGCTTTGGATGGCGATTGCAGGGAGGGTGGGACGTTCACTTTCATGCTATCAGGCTAAAGTTAACATTTTCCAAGATCTCTTACTGCGCATTTAAGTGCATACGATTACCCAAATTTTCACTCATGACCGCAAGCTTCTGATGTTCTCTTCACGTACACATTAAACAATACTCCATGTTTTTGATTAATCTTAAATGATAGCAGCAACATACAATATGAATAAACACTTTATTTTCATTACTGACGCACACAACTCTGCCAGGATTTAAGAGAAAAGCTAATTTCGAACCATTTCAGTGGGGGTGGGGGTTGTTGTGCCCAGTGTGAAAGCCCCCTAAATTGATAATTGAAGATTTCTCGTTGTTTGCGCTAATCTAGAAATAACAGATGGAGAAAGAGAGCACAACTGATGATGATGTCATTGTTGCTTTTTGTAGATGGCATTAGAACAAGCAAACAAACTTTACAGGGTGGAGTCCAGACTTTGCTTTTAAATGTCACTGAAAAGGGGTAAAATGTTTGTTTATTTATTTATTTGTTAGAGCACACTGACTCTCTCTGCTGGTCACAAGGTGAACAACACACTTATCTTCACTGAATGAGAGCTATGGTTTTTGTGGGCCATCTGAAACCACTTTTGTGGAATTAGGTAAATTTCATATTAGTCACAGAATTTATGTTTAGACTAAAGGTTTCACAAATGTTATGCTAAATATATAGTAACTTTTTTAAATTCCGTTTTACTAAATTATACATTTTATAGAATTGAGTTTAATGTCATGCTAACATATGTTACAATTTTTTGACATTTTTAGGACGTGTGCAGTTTTTTATCAATGCTTTTATCTTGTCTCGGCAGGTGTTGAGCTTTCGTGCTGTAAATAAACTGGAGAGTTTCCTGTCTCCTGTAAGTCTCTCTATATATATATAAAAAATATATGATACCGCGTGTGTGTGTGTGTCTGTGTGTGTGTGCGCTTCCCCTCAGTGAGGTGTTTTGATGTGTGAGGCGGAGTTCATCAGCACTGACAGTTTTGATATACATATATAGAAAACATCAGAAAAGCGTCCTCTGATTTGTCACAGCAGTTGTTTGATGATTTCCTCTGTTGTGTCTAATAAGGTAATAGCGATTGTGATTGGAGGGTGTTGGGCCTCTTTTTCTCTCATTAAGTGGGCTGAGAGGATGCCTGCACTTCTGTATCATCAGTGCGGAGAAGCTTGTGCTGGGTGTTGAGTTAATCATGCTGAAGATGATGGGAAGATGCCTGACACTCATTTTACTGTCTTCAGCTGTAATACTCATCACAGCTGGTAAGATATGAAGCATTGTTAATTTCAGCAATTGTCTTAAGCGGTCAGAATTTTGAGCTTTTCAATTACTTTCGTTAAAAGGTTAGACAATAATTTGGTGTTTCAGGTGACAATATAATAATATAGTGTATTAGGTCACAATATGCTTTGCACTCATTTTCTTTGTTTAATGTATTTTTAGACAGTGTGAATTTGAGACTGGTAAATGGTCACAGTCGCTGTGCTGGTAGAGTGGAAGTTCTTCATAGTGGTCAGTGGGGAACAGTGTGTGATCTTTTCTGGGATTTGGCTGATGCTGCAGTGGTGTGTAAAGAGCTGGACTGTGGAGAACCTGTAGATGTTCTTTCTGAAGCACACTTTGGACAAGGTTCAGGACCAGTCTGGAGGAGTCATGTCAGATGTGTTGGTTCAGAATCCAACCTGAAGGACTGTGCATCAGCAGGATGGTATAAGTCTTACTGTG
The DNA here is from genome assembly GCA_027564155.1 of Gymnocypris eckloni scoliostomus. Lineage (NCBI taxonomy): Eukaryota > Metazoa > Chordata > Actinopteri > Cypriniformes > Cyprinidae > Gymnocypris > Gymnocypris eckloni. The sequence continues at coordinate 1,409,769 of CM050432.1, forward strand.
ATCATACTAGAGATGCTGGAGTCATCTGCTCAGGTAAACTGTCCCAAACCCTGCCATCAGTAAAAATATGCACATATTTACTAAAAACAATGTGCTTCATTTAACTTTTTCATCTAATTTTTTATTAAACTTCAAATAAATGCAGAAGTGGGTAGTAAAAAGTTAAATTTACAGGTAATTAGTTACATTTATATTTATTAACTTTTGAAATTAATAGTAGGTTTTTCTGCGGGTACTTTGTTTTCTCAAGTTCTCATGTTAATTTTCAAGGTACTTTTATTGGCATGATTGTTTTGCAATACCACCAAAGCAACAAAACATGTATATGCAAAATTAAAATAATGTAAGATAAGACTATTAAAATATGTAAGGTAGTAATGGCTGTAATATAAAATGCATACATGAGCCTAAATATTGACCAACTGCCTAATATGATGTTCCTCTGCATGCTGCCAAAACAGCACCTTGTCAAATTTAAGTCAACTTGAATGGCCAGACCCAGGGTTTTCCAGCAGAACATTGTCAAGAGCATCACACTCCCTCCACCGGCTTGCCATTGTCCCATCATGCCATCACTTCCACACATAAATGGAGCACTACACGGCCGTTCACGCTATACAAAAGAAAACGGGACCCATCGGACCAGACAACCTTATTCCACTGCTCCAAGGTCCAGTTCCGGCGCTCGCATGTCCATTGTATACACATTCGACAGTGATTGGGGACCATCATATGCACGCTGATTGGTCTGCAGCTATGCAGTCCTAGAAGCATACAGTAAGATAGACTGTGTTTTGTGACACAACCCTTCCATAACATCATAAAGTGTTGTGTGACTTATGCCGTAAAAAAATATTTAAATGCAGTAGACCTTCTTTTGACTCCGATCAGATGGCAAAGCCTTCTTTACCATTGTGCATCGATGAGCCTTGGGCACCCAACACCCTCTTCTTTGTCCCTGCCGCAGCCCACTGTTGGTAAATCCTCACCACTGCTGACTGGAGAAACCCACAAGCATTGCCGTTAAATATAAATTCTGACAAAAACTATGTCACCTTGCAATACATATTCGGCCCTCGTCAAAGTCTCTCTTTAAGATCTTAATTCCCTACCCATTTCTCCTGCATCCAATATTTTAATTATGAAAACTGATTGTGCTTAACATCTAATCTACCCAGACTCGCTTCACCTGACTGGTTGTCTTGTTTTGGCTCATCGGTGTATATTAAACTAAACTTTAAATATACACTTTATTAATAACCATATTTCAGGGCAGCATATTGTTGGGACACAGCGATGGTGTGTCAGTTAAAGTATTTGTTGCATATATGGCTGATTGATGTCTGCAATTCATAGACATCACCAACTGCTGAGTATTTTCTATGGTGATGCTCAGTGTTGGGGGTAACGCATTACAAGTAACGCGAGTTCCGTAATAATATTACTTTTTTCAAGTAACTAGTAAAGTAACGCATTACTTTTTAATTTACTAGAAAATATATGAGTTATTTTTTCAAAAAAGTAACGCCAGTTACTCTGTTTTTCCATTTATTGGCGACAGTGCGCTGTGTGAACATGATCTTACTGTAGTTCTAATCTAGACTAAATGTGAATGTGTATCAATTCATCCCACTCGCAAAAAAACAGATTTAGTATTCATCAGAAAGAATTAAAACTGTGAAATACAAACTCAGAATATGACGCAAATCTGCAATAATTAAATATGTTAAACAACACAAATGTATCTAATCCCATTTTAATAACCGATGACTTTGCTGCTGACCTTTGATGATCTAGTTCAACCATACTAGTAAAAATTACTTTAGATAAACTAACAATTGTGCTTCATTGTTTTTTTTTTTATTGCTGAAGAATGTTGAACTTCTTCTCCTGCGTTCTACTGTACAGACGTGATTTACCGTCCTTCAGCCTGAGGTTTATTCATTACACTTTTTGGTGTGAAAGGATTTTATATTAGCTATAAATAGAACTTCTTGTATTAAAAACAAACAATCAAGTCCCTGCTCATATTTAAAAAGTAACGCGAAAGTAACGCAAAAGTAACGTAATGCATTACTTTCCATAACAAGTAACTAAGTAACGTAATTAGTTACTTTTTTAGGGAGTAACGCAATATTGTAATGCATTACTTTTAAAAGTAACTTTCCCCAACACTGGTGATGCTCCACCAGGCCTGTACTGTTGCCATCTTTAGCCCTTGCTTGCTTCAGGGGCAAGTCCCCTTAAGTTTGTTTTTCTTCAGCTTAAAAAAAGAAATGGCTTTGGATCAGGTGACTGAGAAAAACAATTATCTGTATTCTGCTAGAAGTCAGGCTGGTCGGAGGTTCTCGCTGCTCTGGGAGGTTAGAGATACTTCATGATCAGACGTGGATGTCAGTGTGTGATGCTGCCTTTGACCAGCAGGATGCAGAGGTTGTGTGTAGAGAGCTGGACTGTGGGGCTCCTGTACAGGTGCTGGGAGCAGCTGCTTTTGACAAAGGAGACAATCTGATGTGGACACAAGAGATTCAGTGCAGAGGAAATGAGTCTCACATTTACCTCTGTCCAAAATCCTTACATAAAACCAGTTGTTCACATGATAATGACCAAGTGTTGTTCTGTTCTGGTAAGTGAAAAAATATGAGAGTCATTTCTTTTAAATATCCTACCCCTTAATCATAGTCTCTTTGTGTATTCTACTGTCACTTAGAAAAAATGAATGTGCGGTTGGTTGGTGGTCACAGTCGCTGTGCTGGTAGAGTGGAGGTTCTTCATAGAGGTCAGTGGGGAACAGTGTGTGGTGTTGGTTGGGATTTAGCTGATGCTGCAGTGGTGTGTAGAGAACTGGACTGTGGTAAGCCTGTGGATGCTAAAGTTGAACCTGGATCAGGACCAGTCTGGATGAATAATGCTTTGTGTACTGGATCAGAGTCTACACTGAAAAGGTGTGGATCAGTCACATGGGGTTTTAATGGTACATGTCAGAATAAGAGTGCTGAAATCATCTGCTCAGGTAACTAAAAACCTTTAATTTGAATTTAATTTGACTTAAAAATTAGTGTGTTAATGTATGTTCTGAAAGGATTATTTCTAATCATTGTAGTTTTTTTTCAGAGGTCAGGCTGGTTGGAGGTTCTCAGTGCTCTGGGAGGTTAGAGATACTTCATGATCAGTTGTGGATGTCAGTGTGTGACGCTGTCTTTGACCAGCAGGATGCAGAGGTTGTGTGTAGAGAGCTGGACTGTGGGGCTCCTGTACAGGTGCTGGGAGCAGCTGCTTTTGTCAAAGGAGACACTCAGATGTGGACACAAGAGATTCAGTGCAGAGGAGATGAATCTCAGATTCAAATGTGTCCAACATCACCATCACATAAAAGCAACTGTTCTCATGAAAACAATGTTGGACTGGTGTGTGCCGGTTAGCATGGATTTTATTTTACCTTTCTAAAATCTAATGTCACATTTTCTGACTTTTCTTATGAAAACTTTTTTTCTCTCTTGTTGTTCTTTTACCCTTCTTTTTCTGACTGTTCATTTTTATCTCTCCTTCTCTTGTCATCTTTATTTAATATACAGTCAGTGTAAATGTGAGGTTGGTTGGTGGTCACAGTCGCTGTGCTGGTAGAGTGGAGGTTCTTCATAGAGGTCAGTGGGGAACAGTGTGTGGTGTTGGCTGGGATATGTCTGAAGCTGGAGTGGTGTGTAGAGAGCTGGACTGTGGAGAACCTCTAGATGCTCTAGGTGATGCTTATTTTGGACCAGGATCAGGAAAAATCTGGACAAATTTTGTCATGTGTACTGGATCAGAGTCTGCACTGAAGAACTGTGGATCAATGAAATGGCTTCATTATGAATGTGATCATTATACAGATGCTGGTGTCATCTGCTCAGGTGAGCTGCTCCAAAACTGAATTTACCTTACTAATAAACACATGCTTTATATTTTATTTTATCATCAGTAAGCAATGATTTAATTTGATCAAGGCATAAACTTCCCACATTGTCATCTTCATGAACCATGATTAACCAGAGCTTCTTTCATTTTGTATTTGTATGATGTTCAATGTGGGTAAATGTGCAATGAATGAAACCACAATAGATTCCAATTTAGGTCTAACTAATCTAATAATTTGTTTAGTTCTTGTGCAGAAGCTCTTATTGTACCTGCCCAATAAATCATAAACCCAATTGCTGCGTCTCATTTTGAAGAGTGTGGCCTCCAGAAGTTGCATCTAAAAATGAGCCATTCCAGTCAATATGATATGAGCTTGCAGTTTTTGCAAATGCTTTGGCCATTTATTTGAGTGTTCAATAATAACGGCAAGAACTGTTGGCAATCCGTGGATGTCATCACGGATGTCAAGACTGAGACCACCTACAACAGTGTTACTGTTCTAATACGATTTATCATGTCTATAACAGACAATTTTTATAATGTTTAACATTGATCAGTTGTTCAAAAAAGAACAAAAAATATATATATGTATCAATGTTTCATAATATTCAAACTATTTAAATTAGATTTATGAATTGTTGGGTTTTTGTTAAATGTGAGCCTAAATCATCACAATTAAAAGAACCAAAGACTTAAACTACTTCAGTCTGTGTTCATTGAATTTATTTAATACACGGGTTTCAAAATTTGAGTTGAATTACTGAAATAAATTATATTTTCCACGACATTCTAATTTATTATCACCTGTATATGTAATTATTTTATTTTACCCAAGCTATGTTTAGAAATCTATGATGACATTCATGTCATTTGAAAAAAAAAACATTCTTAAGTTTGTTTTCTCTTTCCACTACAGGTGTCAGGCTTGTTGGAAATTCTCATTGCTCTGGAAGAGTGGAGTTTTCTCATGGGAACACCTGGGTTTCAGTGTGTGCTGCTGCTTTTGACCAGCAGGATGCAGAGGTTGTGTGTAGAGAGCTGGACTGTGGGGCTCCTGTACAGGTGCTGGGAGCTGACAAAGGAGACACTCAGATGTGGACACAAGAAATTCAGTGCAGAGGAAACGAATCTCACATTCACCTTTGTGCAAAATCGTCACAGAAACACATATGCTCCCATGATGATCACCAGGGGCTGCTGTGTGCTGGTAAGATTTAGATTAAAATGAGAGCATCCAGTAGTTTAACTAGGATCATATGGGGCCCATTGCAAAAACACTTTTTCTGAAAAACTGTTTTTCTGTCTTGATCGAGTTCAGTGTCTTTTTGTCTCTAATTATATAGTACTTTCACTAAGGAAACTGTACAAAACACACATGCTCCCATGATGATCACCAGGGGCTGCTGTGTGCTGGTAAGATTTAGATTAAAATGAGAGCATCCAGTAGTTTAACTAGGATCATATGGGGCCCATTGCAAAAACACTTTTTTCTGAAAAACTGTTTTTCTGTCTTGATCGAGTTCAGTGTCTTTTTGTCTCTAATTATATGGTACTATCACTAAGGAAACTGTACAAAATAATAGTATTTTTTTTCAGTTTATTTATTCCGAAACCTTAATATGTTGCTTAATAATGCTACATTTAGGATATATTAATAATCATTAACAGTTTACCATTAAGTTCCAGTGGTCTAAAATTAAGTGATTACTCGCATAGCAGTTTGTTACGCCACTGATAGTAAAAACTTGTAAATATGTATAATATTATTTTTCCTCCCTTTCTCTGTATTCCCTTCTCAGATGTAATGAATGTGAGGTTAGTTGGTGGCAAAAGTCGCTGTGCTGGTAGAGTGGAGGTTCTTCATAGAGGTCAGTGGGGAACAGTGTGTGATGATGACTGGGATATGACTGATGCTGCAGTGGTGTGTAGAGAGCTGGACTGTGGAGAACCTGTAGATGCTCTGGGGGATGCTCATTTTGGATCAGGACCAGGACCAGTCTGGATGAGTGTTGTATTATGTAATGGAACAGAAACTACATTGAAGAACTGTGGGTCAGCAGGGTGGAAAAAACCTATCTGTACTCATAGTGGTGATGCTGGAATAATTTGCTCTGGTGAATGCCAAACCTAATTTTACACTTTCTAAATACTTTGTCTTGATTAAAGATATGAAAAAAAATATGTTTTTTATTAAATAATGTGGAGAATTTCAGCTTCTAAATATCTCATTTTATGTCCAACAGAAGAAAATTAATCATACAGGTTTCATTTTCGAGGTTTAAATAATAAAAAAATCATCAATTCAAACTACAGTAGCCATGTAAAGATGTAAATATCTTTGAAAATAAATATATAATAAGATAATAGTATTACTTTTATGCAATATAAACAGGGCATAAACGCTCCAGGCTTGCTGCTGGGTCTCATCTTTGCTCTGGGAGATTAGAGGTTCTTCATGACCAGAAGTGGCTTTCGGTGTGTGATGCTGTCTTTGACCAGCAGGATGCAGAGGTTGTGTGTAGAGAGCTGGACTGTGGGGTTCCTGTACAGGTGCTGGGAGCAGCTGATTTTGACAAAGGAGACGCTCAGATGATGACACAAGAGATTCAGTGCAGAGGAGATGAATCTCAGATATCATTCTGTTCAATATCATCATCACACAAACACAACTGCACCATTGACAACATTGTGGGAGTGATTTGTTCTGGTTAAGTACTGATATTCAATGTTTCTTCATCAATACCCTATCATTCAAAATATAAGATATACTGTAATCTTAAATGTATTATAGTACAAATCTGTCTTCTCCTAAGTTGTTTCTTGTATTGTTACTTAGAGATTTTTAAGTGTAAATTCTTTTCAATTGCTTTTTTTGTGATGGCACTTGTAATGACAAAAGTTCTTTGCACAGGCTATACTGATCTCAAACTGGTAAACGGTTCAGACTCTTGTTCTGGAAGAGTGGAGCTTCAGTTCATCAATGATTGGGGCACAGTGTGTGGTTCATGCTGGAATATGAGAGCTGCCAGTGTCCTCTGTAGACAGCTGAATTGTGGGATTGCTGTGTCTGTTGTGGGATCAGACTGGTTTGGAGAGGGAAGTGGTGAAATTTGGGCTGATGTGTTTGATTGTGACGGGAATGAAACAAAACTCTCGGAATGTTCCATCTCTTCATGGAGTCGAGCTGAATGTTCTCATAGACGAGATGTTGGAGTCATCTGCTCTAGTGAGGGATTTAATTGAAAAAAAAGTAAATACATAAATTACCTTACACAGTATCTTAATAAAGTGCCAAATCTTTCACCCAGATTCCTCTCTGGCTCTTCATGATGGTCTGGTGCGGTTGTCTGGAGAGAGACAGTGTGAGGGGGAGCTGGAAGTTTTCATCCATCAGGTCTGGAGGAGAGTTCTGCTGGACTCCTGGAGTCTCACTGAATCCTCTGTGGTCTGCAGACAGCTGGGCTGTGGCTCTGTGCTGAACTTCTCCAGCTCTTCATCTAGTCCTGAACACAGTCATGAGTGTGTGACGGGCTTCCAGTGCTCTGGGAGTGAAGCTCATCTGGGGAACTGCAGCTCTCCACAAACTCTCAACTGTAGCTCCACACAACAGCTGTCAATCACCTGCCTTGGTGAGAACAGCAACATCTGGGCAGATTCTTCAGTTGTTACTTTTAGTGATAAATAATGTGTTTATCTTTCTCTGAATATCAGGTCACGGGTTCATCAGGCTGGTGGGTTCTGGGGGAGACTGTGCAGGGAGGTTGGAGGTTTTTCACAGCGGCTCATGGGGGACAGTGTGTGACGACTCCTGGGATATTAAAGATGCCCATGTGGTGTGCAGACAGCTGCAGTGTGGAGTTTCCCTCAGTAACCAGCAGGTACCTGCCTGGTTTGGTCCTGGTTCTGGACCCATATGGCTGGATGAGGTGGACTGTGAGGGGAATGAGACGTCCCTGTGAGCTGCTCTTCTCCAGGCTGGGGAAAACATGACTGTCTACACAAGGAGGATGTAGGAGTCGTGTGCTCTGGTAAAGAGTTCAGTGTTGTGAAAAATTGTTATTCAGTAACATTTAAAATGTAAACAATTTTATGGGAAAATTTAAAATGCTAGATAACATATTTAACATATCTATAACATTTATGTCAGTGGTTGAAATGAATGGGGTCGGATGAAAACTGAGGTTGCGCTCATGTTTTATCTAGAGTTTAAAGAGATCAGGTTAACTGAGGGCTGTGAAGGGAATGTGGAGATTTTCTACAATGGATCCTGGGGTAATGTGTGCTGGAACCAGATGGACAGAGAGACATCGAGTATGATCTGTCAGGAGCTGAACTGTGGAATATCTGGTGATTTTTCCAATTCTATAGCAAGACTGGAATCAGCTCGTAACTGGCTGGATAAAGTGAAATGTCGACCACATGATTCAAATCTGTGGCAGTGTTCATCTTTACCTTGGGGACAGAATGACTGTGATAGAGACGAAGTGGCCAAAATCACCTGCTCAGGTAAGATTGATGGATTTTCCATCAGTAAACACAGAAGGGTAATCCTTTAACATGAATTGAGTATTTGCTTAAAATGTATATAATATAAGTAATTAAATTTACTTGTGATCAGAACAAGAGAGTCATGAGTCCTCATCTCCCCGCCAGAGAAGGTTTTCAGGTAAGCTTATTTGATGCAGAAGAACATAAATATCATAAGACCAATATTTCAATTTTGAATGAAATTAAATATAAGAGGATTTAATATTGTGCCACACATTCCCCATTGTAGGCAGAGATGGATTATTGCATGGGCCTACCACGCACACACCCAGGGCACTAGCCCCACTCCCACTTTAGACATGACCTTTGATCTTTACGTGTCCAGGGTACAATATGTTACAATCCATCCCTGATTGTATATGTTGCTTTTCTGGCACAAAAGTTCTTTGTTGGCTAGGAATGTGTCTGTGTCTCTGTTATTGTGTGATTTAGATCATGTTCCTCTCAGACTGAGTGGAGGTAAGGGCCAGTGTTCTGGGAGGCTGGAGGTGTATCATAATGCTGAGTGGGGCTCAGTCTGTGATGATCAGTGGGACATCAGCGATGCTCAGGTGGTCTGCAGACAGCTGGGTTGTGGAGCAGCACTGAGGGCTGATGGGAATTCAGTCTTTGGCTCTGGTGAAGGTGTTGTGTGGCTGAACAGAGTTGAGTGCAGAGGGAATGAGATTCACCTGTGGGACTGTCCTCTCTCCCTGAAAAACCACACTGACTGCTCCCACAAAGAGCACGCTGGACTCACCTGTGCAGGTCACAGCAAAACACTGAGGAATATTATTCACTTTAAAATCATTTTAGTGCTAATAATATTGGTGTATTTTGCGTGATTGTTGATGTGTTTATGTCTGTTTTGACAGATTTGTCAGTGTCCACTACTCCTGCCACAACAACACCAGCTTCTCCTCCAGTTTCTCCTTCAGTGCGCTCAACATCAGTCTCTCCTCCACAAACTCCTCCAGCAGTGTCTCTCTCCGTCCCCTCAGTGCTTGTGATTGTACTGGGAGTTGTACTCTTACTGCTCTTAGTGCCACTGCTTATACTGATTCAGCAGAACAGAGTGATGAGGAGAGGTAGGAGAGATCCAGAGACTTTCATATTGTGTCTTATTCAGTGTGTGATCAGTCATGTGTTGTGAACTGACAGCAGATTTGTCTGTCTACACTCACAGCTCTCTCTAAGAGGAAACACAGGACGACAACTGAGGCCGTTTATGAGGAGATTCTGCAAAGACCTACTAATAGACACAGTCTCTTCACTCAGAGGGGTGAGTAAGTGTCATAGGCTATGCTTACACAGGGGCGGACTTACACATTTGGCTAAATGTAGGCGACTGCAAAAGCCAAGGGCCCCCTAAAATGCTTTTCATATATGAGATGCGCATTAAACGCGGACACATGAATGGTTTCTGTTTACAGTGTTTACCACGACAACCGTCGGAATGTCCAAGTTGAACGTCCTTATATTATGCATCTGAAGCTGACTGCCGCACAAGCGCGAGGTCTCTCTTTCCCAGCGTGCACCCCTTCTCTCTCTCTCTCTCTCTCTCTGCGTCTGCTCTGTTTTGCGAGCAGCTGAAAGGAGCTGCGCTTTCAGTTAAAACACAGATGTGTTGCTTCTCTAATTTCAATAATTTGTTCCATTTATATAGTGCTTTTCTGGGTACCTCAAAGCGCTTTACATGGAAGGGGAAAATCTCCTCAACCACCACCATTGTGCATCATCCACCTGGATGATGTGACGGCAGCTATATTGCGTCAGAACGCCCACCACACACCAGCTTATTGGTGGAGAGGAGACAGAGTGATGAAGCCAGTCAGTGTTTGGGGATGATTAGGCGGCCATGATGGTCAGAGGCCAATGGGGAAATTTAGACAGGATACCGGGGTTACACCCCTACTCTTTTTCGAAGGACATCCTGGGATTTTTAATGACCACACAGAGTCAGGACCTCGGTTTAACATCTCACCCGAAGGACGGTGCTTTTTACAGTATAGTGTCCCCGTCACTATACTGGGGCATTAGGACCCACACAGACTGCAGGGTGAGCACCCCCTACTGGCCTCACTAACACCTCCTCCAACAGCAACCTATGGCGCTTTTCCACTGCATGGTACGGCACGTACGGTTCAGTACGGTTCACTTTTGGGGGGTTTCCACTGGGTACAGTACCTGATACCTGGTACTTTTTTTAATACCACCTCGGCCGAGGTTCCAAATGATCCGTACCGTTACCAAAACGTGATGTGTAAACTCTGCTGATCACTAATTGGCCGGAGAAAAGCCATTACTGCTTCACTGAACTTGCAACACAAGACCCAACACAGGCCCGCTAGATTTAAATCAGCACAGTCAGCGAAGGATCGGACACAACTTTTGTTTGAACAAACGCACCTTTTCGTATAAACCAAAAAAGTTTTGTGGTCTGTTGAGGAAGTACAGACATTCCTCTCGTTGATAGCCAATGAGTAGATCCAGTGAGAGCTTGATGGGGCGACGCGGAATGAAAACGTTTTTCAGGAGGTTGCTAAGCTCTTGGCCACACACAGCTACCACCGGACTTACAGTGTAGGGATAAGTTAAAACTAAAGGACCACAACAGCCGGAGTGGTTCAAACAGTTTTCCCACAAGGTCTCCCATCCAGGTACTGACCAGGCTCAACCCTGCTTAGCTTCAGTGGGCAACCGGTCTTGGGCTGCAGGGTGATGGCTGCTTGTTTAAATGTAGATTAACATCCTGAAAGGGAGAGCTGGTTATGTAGTCTTAATGGGTCTCATTTCAGTCACTATTTCATATTCATTCCATTGTCTGACAACAGAAACAGTAAAATATATAAATGAAAACTGTTTTATTGAGAATTTAGCTGCATCAAACAACAGTAGGCTATGTGGCACAAAGGCAAACAAATGTAATAATAAATGTTCATTTTGCATGTTCAGAGCAAGTGAACTGCACTGTCCTGAGAAAATGTAAACAGGTTTGTGTCAGTAAATTGCTCAGCGCAAAGAAAAAGAACTAATAGGAACGTTTTTATGTTCTTTTTTAATGCGTCTAAGACATGAAAAAGTTCTTTGAAAAACATCTATGACCTCTGAAACATGTCTACTCTTCATGCTCTTGGTTAACTATGGCTTCACTAATAATAAACATATATTGCATAAAGCATCCATATTTGTCCATGTCCAAGTTGATTAGAGTATTAAAAACTCTAAAAGTATTAATTTAAGGTACAGTTAGAACAGATAAACATCGAATAAGTTGCGGTTATTCGCAAGTTAACTCATGACAATCAAACGATTAATCGCGATTAAATATTTTAATCGATTGACAGCCCTACACTGTTAACTAGGGCTGTTTAAAAAAAATAGAATTTCGAATATTCAGCGAATTATTTAGAATTTAACAGAAAAGATTCAATGGCATTTTCATTTTACCTGATAAAGTTTAATTTATGAGCTGAGTTCTGCTTTGTTTACAGCCGTTACCAGGGAACCGCTATATTCCTGACTTTCCAAAAGCACCTCCTACTGGCAGTAAATGAATGTGCATTTTAATTCATCCAGTCGGCAATTTTTGTTTAGACCAATGCGAAAATCCACCCACGTAAATCCGTTTTAAATAATGTCATCATTTATTGTTCTTCTGACTATATCCTTATCTTTAAAAAATGGTTTAAAGGTTCAATTGAGAGGTTTATCATTTTATAATTTATTTAGTTGTTAAAACTTGTATTGCAATGGTAAATCAATTGCTATTTCGTGGTCTACAACATCAAATATTAAATGTGTCTGCTAAATTAATAAATGTAAATGAAAGAATCCAATTATTACGACGGCGTTTTAGTGCCACATAAAAAAAAAAAAAATAATTAAGATTACGAGATTAAAGTCGTAATATTTCGAGAATAAAGTCGAAACTACGAGAATAAAGTCGAAACTACGAGAAAAAAAGTCAAAATGTTACGAGAATAAAGTCGAAACACTTCGAGAATAAAGTCGAAATGTTACGAGAATAAAGTCGAAATATTACGAGAATAAAGTCGTAATATTACGAGAATAAAGTCGTAATGTTACGAGAATAAAGTCGAAATATTACGAATAAAGTCGAATATTACGAGAATAAAGTCGCACATGAGAATAAAGTCGTAATATTACGAGAATAAAGTCGTAATGAGAATTCGAATTACGAAAGTCGCAATATTTCGAGAATAACCGAGTAATACGAGATTAAACTCTGTTTGAGAAAAATCACAGAATTGTTAGAAACAATGGATGTGGAGGATTTGGTTAAATCCTACTTTAGATTAAGATTTAGCAATGCGAAATTCTTTGTCTTTTGGCGCATCAGAACGGAGTTATAATTAGTAAAAGGACACTGCAGCGGTTATGTAGGAAACTTAATTTATTCAGAAGAAAAATAACGACGTCGCCAGTACTTCAGCCGGGGTCCCAATGCGTTGTGGCATTATGGCATATTCGGAGACGTCGAGCTCGCCGAAGTTCAACTCCTTCAGGGTCGATTTCTTTGATCACCATCCTCATAGTCTCTTGAGAAACAACATATCCTCTTCGAATAGCATGCAGATGTAACCATCGACCACTGGTCGCCATCTCAGACTGCACAAAAGAGGCAATTTCCTCAATGTCTGTCTGATTTTTTCTTCTGAATAAATTAAGTTTCCTACATAACCGCTGCAGTGTCCTTTTACTAATTATAACTCCATTCTGATGTGCCAAAAGACAAAGAATTTCCTTATTGCTAAATCCTAATCTAAAGTAGGATTTAACCAAATCCTCCACATCCATTGTTTCTAGCAATTCTGTGATTTTTCTCAAAATATTATTTATTCTCTTTTATTCTGACGTATTTATTAATATTACGACTTTATTCTCGTAATATTACGACTTTATTCTCGTAACATTTCGACTTTATTCTCGTAACATTACGACTTTATTCTCGTAACATTTCGACTTTATTCTCGTAACATTTCAACTTTTTTTCTCGTAGTTTCGACTTTATTCTCGTAGTTTCGACTTTATTCTCGAAATATTACGACTTTAATCTCGCAATCTTAGATTTTTTTTTTTTTTTTTATGTGGCACTAAAACGCCGTCGTAAATTATAACATGTACATGAAAAATGTAAAAACACTGGACACAGTTATGGGGCACCATTGAGCAGCATCACGACGAAAAAAATATATAAATATAAAAAGATGCCCCTCCCCGCGCACAAAACGGGTTGCGTGAGAATCCAAAACAAGGACTGGTGGGAGGTTATCCTGCTCCACTTCACAGTTGCTGAGTGAAAGGAGAGTTTTATAATGACAGGACAAGCACTTATACAACCTTTAATTCAAAAGGATTAACTGCTCATTCCGTGTGTCATACGTCATTACTCTATTTCTACATCATTGCACATGCGCAGTCCTTTCAGTTTCGGTTTTCAATTCCATCGAGTGTTTACATACACACTCAAATCAGATTAGAAAAGGAATAAACCACCCTCTTCAACCTGATTTCAATTTAATTCCGATCGAGCTCAATCGGATCAATTAAGGTGTTTACAAGAAGCCTTTTCAGCTCGATTGAGCCGTCAATCCGACTACAAACTGATTATTTTATAAACTGTTGGTGGAGATCAACAGGTAATCACTTTGTTTAGAGGGGTGAGTGGAGTAAATCACATTGATTAATTTGTGGGACTTTTTTGTAAAATTGTAATTTACAAAAGGGGATTTTGGCTGATTTATAATTGTGAAGATGTGTCTGATGGTTCTAATCTCTATAACAGGAAGTGTCCTTTCTACAGAACAGCATTCTGGATATGAAGATGCTGATGAGCTTCTTTCAGGTTAGAAGATCAAAATATAATGTTACTTGCAACATACAGAAACGAATGTATATTAAATTAACTAAAACATTAGCATTAGCAAAGTTATATAAACTATTCAGAACATAATAATACAGACAATGATTTATTGTGTTTTGTTCATCTATGTTGTGTTAAGCAAGTTCTCCACTAGGTGTCACACCTGACTACTACAATGATGTCGCCTCCGCTAACAGCCCAACAGGTCAGTGACTTTAACTGATTTCAAAAGAAATAAATGACACACTGGGCCTCTGTTTATTCTGTCTTTGTTATTAACTCATTTAGAAGAGCAACAAGTCATGCCTGGAAATTATGATGATATAATCACTGTTGGACTGAGACATTATCATGGTACAGGTTAATGCTATTTTTAGAATTATTTCTACAAGTTTTAACACTTGATTTATATGCATTTTAATTATACATATGCCTCCGGTTTTTGTACATTTACTGAATGCCTTGCATTTTTCTTGTTTTGTTATAGATGACTTACCACAAAACTATGATGATGTCGTCATTGTACCACAGTTCTGCAATGACAATCCAGGTGGGGGTGTCAAATTTCACCCTAGTACATACAAACATGATATTTTTTTTTTTTTTTTTTCTTCAAATTATAGTTGTACATTTATATTATCAGATGGGGTTCAGGAGAAGTATGATGATCTGAAGAATGTCAGGGAATATGCGAGTGACATGTTTGGTACGTTATTGGCACTTTATTTTCCATAAACTTAATTTTTTGTTTTAATAATTGCTTTGTTATAAATTTGTGTGGTCACAATAGCTCATTTAACTTCACTGCCAATATTGAGGTGTTGACTTTAAAACTTTTTAAAAGCATATATTGATGCATTAATTTGCTTATGTTTTCTAATAACAGACTATGATGATGTGGAGGAGGCGCCAAGAAAACATGAAGAGACTGAATAACTGAAAGCACACCCACTGCCTCAAATCCTTTTAAATTGTTTGTGGTCTGCAATCCAATTGTTCATTACATTTTGGTATTATATGTACTAAATCAATTTCCTTTAGCTAGAAAAAATTATATACAATTTCTGTTTCCAGAGGTTTTTACTAATCATAGTGATTTAGTAATCCCATTGCAACCTTTCTATCATGTATACTTAGAAATTTGAGAGAACAAAAATAAAATGTACTTTTTCCTAACATTTAATCAGTTTGTATTTAATTGTGTTATAATTTATCTTTTTCACAGCACCTTTAACCAGGGCTTTGAACCAGTTCAAGGAATGAAAACGAACACCGCAAACAAACACAATTTTGACTGGAACAGTACCTTAAATGGAAACTAAATCAAATTTTATAGTTCCAAACAGAATCAAAAATTTGGAATGGCCATTATCCGTTAATAACGTTATTTTATTGTTCCATTTAATATTTGAAATTCAATCAATCAACCAATCAGGAATTCAAGTAGTACGGACTATACAAATGTGACTGACGCATCCAACGAGTGAAATGCCTGCCCGCGCTCAGCGGTGAACTCAAATAGAGTTGCAATTGCAATGCACTGGCGTTTATCCGAGGAAAGTGTAAGATGGATTCAGCAGATCCTTACGCACCTGCAGCGCTTCTGCGAACGGAGAAAACAGAATAAAACTATAGGCTTACATAAAAAGGAATATATATGCCTATAAACTAAATATATTTAACTTAAACCATTAACAGGTTAACGAAACGAAATAAAAAAATATGCTGAGTTAGGCCTACGGTTCATTGTGACTCGTTCCAAAGTCCTCGGAAAGGAAAACAAGATGGCAGAAAGTAGTTTTCTTTATTTTGCAAAAGCTTTACAGTTTTATTTGATCTGCGTACACAGACACAACATATTTTGCGACATTTCAGCCTGTTCAATATCAAAATAAAATACAGTTAAAGAAATGTATAAAAAGTTACAGTGCTCCGTTGTCCAATCTGTTGTATTCAGCATGATCACCGCCTCACTGTGCTGATAGCCGATGTGAAGGATGATGTTTTGCATTTAGCAGATGCTTTTATCCAAAGCGACTTACAGTGCATTCAGGATATACAGTTGTTGTTTTTTTGTCAGTATGTGTGTTCCCTGGGAATTTAACCCACAACCCTTTGCAATGCTAATGAAATGCTCTACCAACTGAGTCACAGGAACACAGGTTTTATGTCAATGAAATTACAAAGCCTATAATAAACAATATTTTAGCATCCATAAACGTCGCGAATATGGAAACATTTGGATTCGTGCCGAATGAGAGAGGTAGGCATCAGTTTCACCTTTAATTTGTTTTTGGGAAATTGTTTTTATAGGCTATAGGCTATAGCCTTAAATTTGGAGGATTTGTTGTGGAGAGAAACTATAGGCTAACTGTTTTTAAAATGTTTATAAACTTTTGATTTACCGGCATTTTGGCCTACATCATTTCTGAATGTAATAGCCTAATAAAATTGTATAAAATGTATTTCTCAAAATGCAATTTTATACAAGTAGCGTTTTTTTTTAACAATGCAGCAAGCATTTTTAAATATCTTTAAAAAATACTGTGATATCTAGCATTAATATGTCTAGCATACAGCATTAATATATTTTTGTAAATAGTTTATTATATATTTTCAGACCAACACCATGCATATCATCCAAATTGTCCAAGAACAAGCATGCAATTTACTTTGGGTATGCCTTTTTAGGCAAATTTTACAGGAATCGTAAAGGGTTAATTTATTCTCTTCCATGTCCTAAGCTTTTACTTAAAGGGGTCATATGATGCGATTTCAAGTTTTCCTTTCTCTTTGGAGTGTTACAAGCTGATTGTGCATAGATGAGATCCCTGAAGTTGCAAAGACTAAAGTCTCAAAACCAAAGAGATATTCTTTATCAAAGATAAGACTCTACCATGCCCCCTAAAATGGCCCATTCAAACACGTCCCCACATGTCTACGTCACGATGTGGAAATATTTGCATAATTCAACCCAAATGTTCAGCAAAGCACGAAGGCGTGGTTTCAGTAACCGCAGTAGTACTGAAGCAACTGTGTCAGGGAGAATCTGTGTTTCTAGGCCAAAGTAAAAGCACTTTATTTGGCCTTTCCGTAAGTGATTACTTACAACAGAACAGCACAACCCAGAGGTTCTCACAATGTATTTTATGGACGACTATTTCGTGAATCTAGGAGAGGAGGTAATTCTGACTTTGCTATGACAATCTGGTGCTTCTAAATCAGCGACTGCATGTTTTGTTATTAGTTTAAGTATTTGCTATTGACTGTTCAAATGCGGAGTATTGCGGGTCATGTGTGTGCGTGTGTGTGAGAAAGGGGGGGGGGGGGAGGGTCACAGCGCAGCGTGTGTGATTGGAAGTTTGGATCATTTTACCGACTCGGACCTTTTGAGTCTCGTTCAGCAAAATGAACAAATCTTTTTTCGAGTCATTTTATTATTTTAAGCAAAGCATAATTAAAATGTTACCTGTTACTTCCCTAACATGTCTATTACTTAGCAAATGTTGATCACACTACAAACAATACAAAACTATAATGGTATAAGAAACAGAAGAAAATTATTCATTGTTTATTTGGGTCTTTAGTCTATGATTAGCTCACCTCACCTCTTATCTGACATGTCTTCGGGTTTGAGTCGTTCGTTCATCATGTGACAGCCCTATATGCATAACATATGCAGATGACCTGGGAAGAGAATTGATTAATTCACCTTTCGAGTTGTTCGTTAATTTGTCACGTGACTGCATTGGATTGAGAAATCTGTTCATTTGTCTTTTTCCCTCAGACTGCATAGGTTTAGCTTATGGGGCTGCCACGTGATGAACGAACGACTCAAACTCAAAGACTCAACAGATGAACTAATCAATTCTGTTTACGGCTCATACTGCATTGGTTAAAGTCCGCGTGAACTGGAAGTTTGCGACCATTTTAACTTCCGTATTGTGACATACTTCCGAGTGAAACAGAATATTGAATGAGGAAAATAGAGGGCATGGCTTGTTTATCCTACTTCGATTTGATTGGATGTAGTAAACATCCAAACATACATTTACATTTATGCATTTAGCAGATGCTTTTATCCAAAGCGACTTCCAGTGCGCATTCGGGATATACATTTTTTCCAGTATGTGTGTTCAATGGGAATTGAACCCACAAACATTTGTGCTGCTAACGCAATGCTCTACCACTGAGCCACAGGCGTTTCATTCAGAAATGAACACTGAGTTGGAGGGGCGTGGTTAAGGATGTCAAACTCCCGCCCAAACTCCTGCAGACCCAATCAACCATAATGGCACGCCCCGTTTTTATAGCATCAAATCACTAGCTAAATCAAACTTATCACAAAAATGTACAATTTAACATATTTCAGCGTGATAACAACTACTTTAAATGGCCAAAACCATATTTCAGAAAATTGTATTGGAAGTGTAATTATTTTTGTTATTTTGACTCAAGTCCCATTCGTTTATGGAGAGGGTGGGGTTTATGACCTGTACTGCAGCCAGCCACCAGGGGGTGATCAAAGAGCCCACAGCTTCAATTTTAAGGACGAGTGAGACACACCCGATGTCATCAAAGAAGGCCCATCATTTTAGAGGGGAGGAGCATTTTCAGATTTGGATTAAAGATTATGAAGGCAAATATTTTTTTTTGTGGATTGACTTGCATGATTGAATTATTCATCCCAAAAATAGCAATGTGGGCTAACAAAATAAATAGTCCATTTTTATTTCACGCAGACTTTAAGATTACGGGGCCGTCATGTGATGAATGAACGACTCAAACCCGAATCACTCCCCGAGATCACTTGTTCTTCCCGAGTCACATTACAGATTCATTCAAGAACGACCCATCACTAGTGTGTGTGTGCTCACGTGTTTGAGAGAGAGAGACATGGGGTGCTTCTCAATCAGCTCCCTTGTTCAGTAGTCAGGGCACTGATCAGGGAGTCGGACATTTGCCAGTCCCACAATGCACTGCAAAAACTAGGGTGCATCGTGCACTATGCTCCCTTACCGGAAATAACATCACATTTCTGAAACGTGAAAACTAAACCACACGAGTCAACTCCATAAATATAATGACATGCGATAGAAGATTTGAATTATTATTTTTTTTACATAATTTGTATATTTCAGTATAAACACATTGCTAGACAGGTAATGAACACATTTATTTAACATTTATAATTAAAATTCGGCTGAAATGGTGTAAGAACATGTAACAGAATGATGTGTTTCAAACTGCTTCAATTGATAGTTCATTTATCTGGACTTCCAATATTGATGGGTTGATTATAATACTTTTTAAAAGCATACTGTATGTTGATTCGTGAGTTTGTCCCTGTTTTCTAATTACAGACTGAGATGATGTGGAGGAGGAGACAAGAAAACATGGAGAGACAATATAACTGAAACCACACCCACACTGTGGTGTGCAGGGTTTGAGTGGCTTTATATACTATATTTGAGTTGCACTCTAAAGTTTTATGTTACATTTTGTATTGAAATGTACTAAGTCAATTACACTGAGTCCAAAAAACATGTTTTGTCCTTCATGGCCTTTTCAAAATGTTTACATTTATCTTTCCAGAGGTTTTTACACATCACATTGTGTTGTAATCCCCCTGCATTGTAAAATGTATATCATGTATACTTAGCAGTTTTAGAGAACATTCAGCTTGTATTTAATTGTTTTAACATTTCACTGCACCTTTAACTTATATTCCTAACTTATTTTTCTAAAGAACATTAGAAAAAAAAAAGGTAAATAAGTTTGCAAACAGCAGTCAACGGCAATGATTTTATACTTGAAGAATGAAAGTAACTCATTAAAAAACTAAGTAACTCTTTTAACGGTACAGGAGAGCATGTTGTTTCTGACAGTCAGACACACACGGCATGAATATGATTTTTATAATAGAGACCCTGAGTTGTTTTATATTTGACTGCAATGTGATTGTTGTTTTAAGATATTAGTGTTCTATTGAAAAAATTAATCAGACTATCCAATGTGCATGTATCCTTTTCTTTATATATATATATTTATTAATTTATTTTATGGGAGATAGTTGCAATACATTTTGTTTCAACACTGCGTTTTTGAACATTAAATGTAAATGTTCAATTAAATTTTGTGAAATAACTTCAGTTCACAATAACAGTATTGCCTTTCAGGAAATGTCCTTTGATATGTCTCGCTTTCTTATCAGTGTTTGTCGTCAGCAGTTAGTTATCAGTTCTTGTATCTGTTCTCTGCAGGTGTCAGACTTTGCACACTTAAGTGTTTCCCACAATCTCTCTCATCACGCTGGGTGACTTTGTCAGCACTTTGCCTTCTGCAGCTTTTCTCAGTGTTCATCAGCAGTCACGTTCTCTTGATATATGGAGATAATCAGAAATGTCTTGACTGATTTGTCAGTCTCCCTGAAGCTGTTCCCTTGAGGTTTAACTCTAAATGTGATTGGCGGTTGTTAAAAGAGCTCTCCCCCTTGCTATATCTTTCTCTAGGGGAGGCATATGTCACTTTTTCTTAAGAATTGCTGAGAAAGCCGATAAAAAGTTTGTACTGAAATGCAGAGCAAAGGAAGATGAAGAGCTGTCTGACAATCCTTCTTATGTCCACTGTTGTCACACACACTGCTGCAGGTATTTGAACTTTAAGATAAAGAATCAAACCCTTTTAAAATATTTAATGTGAGAGTATTTAAATATTTAACATAAGGATATTGCTGTGTACCATCAATAACTTGTTTAATATTTATCTTCTGTTTTATATATTAAAGGTTATTGTTTAGATTTCCTGACTGATATTTATTGATTTTTAATAAAAATAATACAACTATTCTTACTTATTTTTCTAATTGCATTAAATGGCCCTATGGTTTAATATGCTATAATTCTATACATACAGTTTTTTTGACCTTATATAAATTGAATGAGATGCAAAAGTATTTTTTTTTACACTGCAGAACAACTTAAGTGAACTGCAAAAAGCAGCATAATTTGTCTTTATATATATGGATATTTGTTGAAATAAAGGCTATTCTGTACAGGCAATGTGCGGTTGGTTGGTGGCAGCAGTCCCTGCAGTGGTAGAGTGGAGGTTCTTCATAGAGGTCAGTGGGGAACAGTGTGTGATGATGGTTGGGATATGGCTGATGCTGGAGTGGTGTGTAGAGAGCTGGACTGTGGTAAACCATTACGTGCCATTGGTCTTGCTCACTTTGGGCAAGGATCAGGACCAATATGGATGGATGAAGTGAACTGTACTGGATCAGTGTCAACACTGAAGAACTGTAAATCAAAAGAATGGGGTGAAAATAATTGTAATCATGGTGAAGATGCTGGAGTCATCTGCTTAGGTAAACCTTTTCCTAAATGATTTGATAAAAATAACATAATTGATGTCAGTATCTTAACAATGAAATTATGTTGATGTTATGTTGACAATTATTTATATAATGTATACACACAGGTCGCCTCCCCAGACTCATTAATGGATCTCATATTTGCTCTGGGAGATTAGAGATACTTCAAAAAAAGAAATGGATGTCCGTGTGTGACGCTGTCTTTGACCAGCAGGATGCAGAGGTTGTGTGTAGAGAGCTGGACTGTGGGGCTCCTGTACAGGTTCTGGGTGCAGCTTATTTTGGCAAAGGAGACACTCTGATGTGGAAACAAGAGTTTCAGTGTAGAGGAAATGAAACATACTTTGTGTTCTGTTCTACATCCAAGCCTTCACATAAACACTGTTCCCCTGAAAATTCTGTAGGATTAATTTGCTCTGGTTGAGTAATATTTGAACACAATATACACATACAGACTCTCTTTACACAATATACACATACAGACATTTGCTGTCCTTTCCAAAGAAAAGTAAGTGCTCGTAAACTGTTATGTTTTGTTTCAATGTCCTTTGCACAGGTTACTCAGATCTCAGGCTTGTAAACGGTTCAGACTCCTGTTCTGGAAGAGTGGAGCTTCAATTTCTCAATGAGTGGGGCACGGTGTGTGATGCATGCTGGGATCTGAGAGCTGCCAGTGTCCTCTGTAGACAGCTGAATTGTGGGATTGCTGTGTCTGTTGTGGGATCAGACTGGTTTGGAGAGGGAAGTGGTGAAATCTGGGCTGATGTGTTTGATTGTGACGGGAATGAAACAAAACTCTCAGAATGTTCCATCTCTTCATGGAGTCGAGCTGAATGTTCTCATAGACGAGATGTTGGAGTCATCTGCTCTAGTCAGTCCTTTCATTTATTTCTGACTGTTTTTATTATCAATAATCATGTATTATTGATGTAAATTATATTCACCAACCTGCAATATTTAAGTGAAACATTAAGATCTTTCACTCAGGTTCCTCTCTGGCTCTTCATGACATTCTGGTGCGGTTGTCTGGAGAGAGACAGTGTGAGGGGGAGCTGGAAGTTTTCATCCATCAGGTCTGGAGGAGAGTTCTGCTGGACTCCTGGAGTCTCACTGAATCCTCTGTGGTCTGCAGACAGCTGGGTTGTGGCTCTGTGCTGAACTTCTCCAGCTCTTCATCCAGTCCTGAACACAGTCATGAGTGTGTGACGGGCTTCCAGTGCTCTGGGAGTGAAGCTCATCTGGGGAACTGCAGCTCTCCACAAACTCTCAACTGCAGCTCCACACAACAGCTGTCAATCACCTGCCTTGGTGAAAACAACAACATCTGGGCAGATTCTTCAGTTGTTAGTGATCAATAATGTGTTTTTCTTTCTCTGAATATCAGGTCGCGGGTCCATCAGGCTGGTGGGTTCTGGGGGAGACTGTGCAGGGAGGCTGGAGGTTTTTCACAGCGGCTCATGGGGGACAGTGTGTGATGACTCCTGGGATATTAAAGATGCCCATGTGGTGTGCAGACAGCTGCAGTGTGGAGTTTCCCTCAGTAACCAGCAGGTACCAGCCTGGTTTGGTCCTGGTTCTGGACGCATATGGCTGGATGAGGTGGACTGTGAGGGGAATGAGACGTCCCTGTGGAGCTGCTCTTCTCCAGGCTGGGGAAAACATGACTGTCAGCACAAGGAAGATGTAGGAGTTGTGTGCTCAGGTAAAGCCTCACAAATTTTAGTAACAATTGCTAATAATTGCCCAGCAACTGCTACTTTCTATATTCAAAATGAAAATATGAATCTTGTAGGATTTAGAATCTAATTATTTTTAGTTTATTAGTTAAAGTTTAGTTCAAGTTTAATAGTTAAAGTAATTTCCAAAAATACAAAAAACTAAATTGAATGCAATATATTTAATCTAGAGTTTAAAGAGATCAGGTTAACTGAGGGCTGTGAAGGGAATGTGGAGGTTTTCTACAATGGATCCTGGGGAAATGTGTGTTTAAACCAGATGGACAGAGACACAGCGAGTCTGATCTGTCAAGAGCTGAACTGTGGAAGATCTGGAAGTGAACCCAGACATTCAGTGGGACTGAGATCTACTAATTGGTTAGATCATCTTAAATGTCGAAAACATGACAAAACATCGTGGCAGTGTCCATCTTTATCCTGGGGTCAGAACAACTGTTACAATAATGAGGTGGCCAATATCACTTGCTTTGGTAAGAATACATTTAATTATGATTTTCTTCTTTTTTTTTGTAGTAAATCAAAATAATAAATACATTCGTTTTTTTTAATTTAGTTTTCATAAAAGTTTAGTTTCCATCTAAATTGAAGGTTTGTTAAGTTTCACATGTTCTAATATCAGAAAAAGAGAGTCTTGAGTCTCCACAGAGTCAAATGACATGTTCAGCATATTCAGCATCTCCTCACCAAAGACAGTGTTCAAGTGAGTAGGATATGTTTTATTAGTAAAATCAATAATAGCTAATCTGCGGCTAAGTGCTTTTTCTACACCATATAATTGTAAATTGTCTATTAAGTGATTACTGATGAGTCTCTTGATGTATGCGGTGTATACTTTAGATCATGTTCCTCTCAGACTGAGTGGAGGTAAGGGCCGGTGCTCTGGGAGGCTGGAGGTGTATCATAACGCTGAGTGGGGCTCAGTCTGTGATGATCAGTGGGACATCAGTGATGCTCAGGTGGTCTGCAGGCAGCTGGGTTGTGGAGCAGCACTGAGGGCGGATAGGAATTCAGTCTTTGGTGCTGGTGAAGGTGTTGTGTGGATGAACAGAGTCGAGTGTAGAGGGAATGAGATTCACCTGTGGGACTGTCCTCTCTCCCTGAAAAACACACTGACTGCTCCCACAAAGAGCACGCTGGACTCACTTGTGCAGGTCACAGCAAAACACTGAGGAATATTAATAATTTTTGAAATCTTTTTATATTGCAGAAAATCATGATTTTGAATGTTTGTTTCTGTTTTGACAGATTTGTCAGTGTCCACTACTCCTGCCACAACAACATCAGCTTCTCCAGTTTCTCCTCCAGTGCGCTCAACATCAGTCTCTCCTCCACAAACTCCTCCAGCAGCGTCTCTCTCTGTCTCCTCAGTGCTTGTGATTGTACTGGGAGTTGTACTCTTACTGCTCTTAGTGCCACTGCTTATACTGATTCAGCAGAACAGAGTGATGAGGAGAGGTAGGAGAAATCCAGAGACTGTCATATTGTGTCTTATTCAGTGTGTGATCAGTCATGTGTTGTGAACTGACAGCAGGTTTGTCGTCTACACTCACAGCTCTCTCTAAGAGGAGACACAGGACGACGACTGAGGCCGTTTATGAGGAGATTCAGCACAGACACAATCACTTCACTCAGAGGGGTGAGTCTGTTGAAATGATCCCCCTTTATTATTAATATGAAAACATTTTATGCTGTTGTTGTCAGTAATCAAAATTATTAATTTATAGCTGAAAGTATTTGTAAAAATATGTTGATATGTTTAATGATTATACGTGTCTTTTTGGCAGTTAGAGTTAAATATATGATAATACTGTTAGGTCTCCTGCTGTTAACCACAGAATTCAGCAGTGAAAACCACATTGCTGTGTTTGAGTAAAAACGTGTTTCTGCAAGCTGCAGTTAGGGTGAGAGCACACAGGTGTTAGTCTGTGGGGGAGGTTTGTAGATATGTGTAGATATACAAGTCAGCATTTCTGAACTCTCTTAGTAAAGGACAAGTTCACCCAAAATAAAAATACACACCCTTAGGTTGTTTCTTCATTGGAAAAGATTTGAAGAATTTATCATTACATTTCTTGCTCACCAATGTATCCTTTGCAGTGAATGGGTGCTGTTAGAATGAGAGTCCATCCCTTGTTGTCCTCTCACATCAAAATCCACAACTCTTTTTGTTTAGACCTGTTGTAATGGACATTTCTTAGAGTTTATGATTTATTGGTTTTCATTTATGCAGACAAAATGGACCAACAGACTCCAGAAGAATATGTGAACACCGAAAGACTGAATTGTGAGACTTTTCTGTACTAAAATGATAATTTCAAATAAATATGAAGTAGGACAGCAAATATAACTTAGTCCTAGTTTAGAGAGAAAGAGAGATGTTGTCTCTGTATTTTGTCACAGATTGCACGAATGAGACCTACGATGATGCCACAACCATGAGAGAAGGTGATTTTTACAGCCTAGTTTTTTTATGTTTGTTTTGGTTTGACAAATATTTGCATTATATGCATCTGCTTTACATCTTAAAAGAAACACTGAATAGTTATGATAATATCATTTGTGAACAAAATGTTGGAGCTGTAAGGGGTGAGTCTAGTGGTGTTTCAATCAGACTTATTTTATGTTTAATCTAAAACTAAAAAAATATTTGTACATGTGTAGACTAAATTCCGAAGATATTGCAAAAGGTACAGATTAATCTTCTTTCCTTTTTTTTTGTAACAGCAGAGTATGGAGAAAAGGAGCCAGTTGAAGATGAAGATAGTGTGTGAACTGCTTACATTTGCTGCTTCAGTTGTTTCTTCTTGCTGTTATTTGATACTGTTTTGTATTAATCTGCTTACACTATTGCTGAATGCTATCGGTCGCTGTCCATGGTGCTGGCTGAGCGTCCACACCGTCAACTGCCGGAAAATATATTTAGCTTGATTTAATATTATAAATAGATACTTCGCCAATACAATACATTCGAATTAACTGCCTTCACTAAGTTTAATATAATAGCAGTATTTGGTTGTTCTCCTAATAAAACTATTTTTTATCAATGAATCTCTTTGGTCATGTTCTGTCATTAGTAAAGTATTCTACACACACATACGACCCCTTGCTTGGGTGGTCATATATTGCGTTTACTTTACTGCCATCTTCTGGACATAAAATGTCGTTACAGTATGTATTGTCAGAAAGCTTATCATTCCTGCAATTTTATTTTGAAATTATAATTGATTTAAAAATTTGTCCACGATTGAGCTTCCATTATCTTTTTTTTTTCTTCATATAATGATAGCATTTTCCCCAGCAAGTTTCACAAATTACGAAAAATAGGGTAACGTGTATAAAGCAGGGGTGTCAAACTCAGTTCCTGGGCCACAGCCCTGCAGAGTTTAGTTCCAACCCTTCTCCAAAACGCAAACCATTTAGTTTCCAAATAAGCCTGGTGGACCTGATTAGCTGTATCAGGTGTAGTAAATTATGGTTGAAGCTAAACTCTGTAGGGCTGTGGCCCTCCAGGAACTGAGTTTGACACCCCTGGTGTAGACAGAGCATCTGAAGTGATATTTGTAGGGGAAGAAAAAACCCTGAGGCTGACACAAGCAATATAAATGGGGCAAACTCTCAAAATATCTTATCAACACAGTATATATTAGCGAGTGTATTGCTTTGAATCAAAATGATTGCGGTCTCTTTAAATCCTTATTCATATGGGCATTTGATTGGCGCGTGCGCGCTCGCTGTGGCTAAATTGATTGTTTGAGCTCTGTTTGCAGACTCTTTAACGAAGACGGCGGCGAACGTTTGCTGTTTAGAAAATAAAATGAATATTCCCATTACGTACGATTTATAAGGCTTATTGCAGGAAAATGTAAGCTATGACCTCTAAACACATTTTAAATGCGTTTATAATATGTTGATATGACTGCACGATATGGGTAATCACAAATCAAGTCAGGCCTATTACTGTTCTGATAGACAATTCGTTTTTTCATTTGTAAAAAGTCTGTTAGTTGCTCTTTTTTTGTACTGCCAAAGAGTACACAATGAGGAAAGGACTTGCCTAACTGTTATAGCATTAAGATTTTTGTTTGTTTGTTTTGTTTGTTTGTTTGTTTATTTGTTTGTTTGTTTGTTGGGACTGTGGATTTGTGAATGCAATGTTTGTAATTTACTTTTTTGTCCCCTTTCAGCTAAAGTATTGCCTGGCATGTCCTTCAGATATGAATATTATGGATCTTACAGGTTAGAGAACTGCTTGCTTATTTACTTTAAGTACTTACTTACTTTGAGATGTGATTGAATCATTTCAGTGTTGTAAATAGCTATGTCCTCCAACTATTTTAAATCCGAATCCTGGGAATTTATCTGTAACCACAGTAAAACTTATCATTATAATTTCATGTAAATGGTATTCTCAGAGTAATTAAAACAGTGAATGTCTGTTCAGGGACTGGCTAGGACTCATGAAGTCATCAAAATTATAAAGTAATTTGCCAAGTTACTGTCATGGGTTTTGATGCTTTGCTGTGATGCCGGTTTCAAGCAGTTCAAATGGCCTAAACAGTTTAGCTGCCAGTCTCTCTAAAATATTGATCCATTTAAAATCAATTTGGGGTTTAAATGGATACTTTTAAACCCCAAAAGCTAAATCTTGTACTGTATTTTTTTTATGAATATGAAATGTATCAGTATGTCATGCTTGAAAGTGACTTAAGCTGGCTGCAAACTAGACGATTTTCAAATCTTAACCAATCTTAAAACCATGGGAGACCACAGACATGAAGACAGTTCAACCATGTGACTAGAGATGAAAAATAAATTGAGGTTTCACAGTGAAAAACAAAGTATACAAAAGACTATGGGAGATGTTCTCTGCTTTCATGACATGTTTGTGGCTGCCAGGTTTCAGCTATAGAAGCATGCAACATCCAATGAGTGACGCTTGCTCGCTCTCATTGGCTATCGCGGGTGTCACGTCAGAGGCAGCCAGATCAATATTCGTAAATATCAAACATGTTTGATAGGGGTGCAAATCGGCCTTAAATTGGGCTTAAAATTCTCTAGTGTGCGGTCGGCCAGGCTTAGGAGAACAGCGGGGACAAACTGAGGTTATATGAGGTTGCACGATGCACACTTTCAACTGCAGTTCACATTATGATCACAAGGTGGAAACATGTGACTGTGGAGATCTAGACTACTAAAATATGTGTGGTGTATTTATCTCTGTCTCTCTATCCACCCTTTATCTTAAAATATAAGTAAAAACAACAACAGCGACAAAATTATCATCCAATTCTTAATTTACATTTTGGCTTTCTTCAGTACGTATTGATTAAATTGCCAAATATAATCAAATTAGGGCCATGTTAGGTCATACTGCTCTGCTGTAGCCAATAGACCAGAGATTAGAACAATTAACCATTTTGCTACAGATATTGTGCTCATCTTAATCACTGGTTTATTCCATGCGGTTCAACTAGATGTGTTGCAATGTGAAGTGTTATTCACAAGCAATTAAATCACAAATGCGCTCCGGCAATGAAGGATGCATTCTCAAAGAACAGCTGTGACTGACACAAGCTTTATCAGCCGTCTGGTCACCGTGGGAACGCAGGTATACCTATTAAATTCTTACAGAGACTGCAGAAGCAGACGGGGGTTTCCATAGAGACCGCAGGAGGCCAAGTCCACAATAAGCAACCCTCAAACTTTTATAACACCCTGTGGCTCAAACATTCCCTTAAAATTCTCAACCAGTAATGAAGTTGGAGATGATGGATGGATGGATAGATAGATTGATTGATTTATTCAATATAGTTCACCCTCAGCCTCAGGCCATCCATAATGTACAGTAGATGAGTTTGTTTCTTTATTGGAACAGATTTGGAGTAATTTAGATCCTCTGCAGTGAATGGGTGCCATCAGAATGAGTCCTGATAGCTGATAAAACATCACAATAATCCACACCATTCCAGTCCATCAATTAACATCTTAAGCAAAAAGCTGCATGTTTGTAAGAAACAAATCCATCGAGTTAAACCCTAACTTCTGACTAAAAGACCATAATCCAATAGTAATGCTTCCTCCAATGAAAGTCTATCCCCTGTTGTTCTCTCAAATAAAAATCCATCAACATATTTGT
Organism: Gymnocypris eckloni scoliostomus; assembly: GCA_027564155.1. NCBI lineage: Eukaryota > Metazoa > Chordata > Actinopteri > Cypriniformes > Cyprinidae > Gymnocypris > Gymnocypris eckloni. The sequence goes on from CM050432.1 coordinate 1,439,321, forward strand.
TTAGAATGGTTGTAACTTGTAAATTATTCTTAATCTATGCATATTTCTCTCTTGATTCAGACAAGATGATTTTTTTTTTGACTGGCTAAAGCAAAATTATGGAAAGAGGACTTGTATTTTAGCCAGATGGATTTGTTTCTTACAAACACATAGGCCTAATTTTTCACTTCACAAGATGTTAATTCATGGACTGGAATTATTTGTTGGATTATTGTGGTGTTTAATCAGCTGTTTGGACTCTCATTCTGACGGTACCCATTTAATCCTGAGGTTTCATTGGTGAGTTAGGTGATGTAATGCTGTTCCAATCAAATCTGTTCCCATGAAGAAACAAACTCTTCTAAATCATGGATGGCCAGAGGGTGAATATATTTTCAGCAAATTATCATTTTTGGGTGAACTATTCCTTTAATTGTGTTGTTTGTGCATTTGCATATGGTGCAAATGGAGGCAGTTGTATTTCTTTTGCCACCTTATATTGGAGGTTTTTTTTCCACCTTGCTACCATACTAAAATGTACAATGTAGGCAAGACATCCCTGTAACCCTCCAGCTCGCACTCTCACGCTGGGCTTCTTATCGCTCTATTGGCACCAGGATGGATGGATCGGTTTAGCACACAGCACTGGCAGGTTTATCTCCACTGCTCACCAAATTGAGATGGGACTTGTGTCTAGCCGACGGTATCAAACAGCTTTAACCTGAACATGAGGGCATCAATCTACCTCCCCCTTGATGATCCTTATTCTCAAATTTCAAGCCTGTCACCGTTCAAGCCAACAGCAGAGCCCTGCCTTCCCATAATGGACATCAGACTCTGACCACAGATGTTTTGCCTGCTGTTAAAAGCCCAGAGATTATGAGCCAGATGGTGAGCAGTCTCACTTTAGGGCATATTGCAGATATTTGCTAAATACTCTTTCAAAGCCCAGAATCACTTGCTTTTTTTGTTCAGATGAGATTAAAGACAAATTTAAGAATTAGAAGAGTATGGGAGGTGCTGCCCTATAGTGGAAATCAATGGGTGACATGCACCAATGTCTAAGAAGGGAGGATATACAACAATTATGATGTAATTTAGTGATGATGTTGTGTTATATGTATGTTTCATTTAGTTTTGAGGATTACGCTTCAAATTCTTAATTATGATTAAATTATTCTTATAAATTATAATTATTGTCATTAAATAATAATGAATAAATGCAATGTTTATGTTTTGCCTCTGCACCTGCAGCACTGACTTTAGCTTGTTTAAATTCCAGTAAGGCTGTGTAGTGGTGTGTTTTGGTGTACATGTTTGTGAAAATCAACTCGGGTTATGTCTCACAGTTCAGTGATCTAACAGTGCACAGTTGGCGGCACTCACTGACTGAACACCAAGTCTCAGTCAATGACTCATGTGTGGAGTGGGCGTCTGGACACTCATTCATAGAAATACCGTTTCCTAGGGACAGAACTTAGTTATTGAGTGCCACTGGGCAATTTACACAGAACAAAAGGATTGTGGTGATTAATAATCAGCTGTTTTTCCCAATGGCCTTTTTTCTGACTTCATGTAATACAAAGTGCATTCATTAGAATACAGTGGTGAAAAGTTTTCTGTCTGTCTGTCTATCTATCATTTGTTTGTGTCAGTCCATCCATCCATTTGTCTGGCTTTTTCTGTGTCTGTCTCTATCGATTTGTCTCTATCCATCTGTCTGTCTTTTGTTCTTTTTCTGTCTGTCTATCTATATATGTATCTATAGATCCATTATTAATTTATCCACCTATCCATCATTCTGTCTATCTATTCCTGCCCACCATTATTCAGTATATTAAACGTTACTTTAAAAATGGATGAGTTAAAAATGAATAAGGAACCATGGCCATTTAGTATTTTATGTATATAGTATATGGCCATTTATGAGCTTATGAGAGCAGGACAGTGTGTGCAGAAAGCAGGAGAAAGACATAAGTGTATTTACCATTGTGACTCACTCCTCATTGATAATTGTAATGAATGTCAACATTAAAATTCACTGTCACGTTTCTGTTTTCGCTAGTGATTTACGATATAGCATTCTTAAATTAGACTCTGTAATGGGAATACACAATCATGCTTAAATCCAAGACCATGTTGAATGACCGAATGTGACATGCGGAGCTTGGATTAAAACACCGGTTTAGTGCCACCAATGTGAAGAGATTGCGAGTCAAATGTATTCCAGGGAATTAGAGCTGGAGCTCTGTAAGTGATAGGAATGCTGTCATAACACATGAAGTGGATGCCATCACTAATCCTAGAGACACGTATAAATAAGACGGTCTTGAAAAATTTACACCTGCTTTATTAGAACATCATTAAAGCTGAAGTGTATCATTTCTGCACCACCTTAACCAAACACAATTGTGAATAAAAAATACTTTTAGGCTCATTGGGATGCTTAGACACAGTTTTTACACTTTTTTTCTGCAGCAAAATAAGCCTACAAATGTATACCAACACTTTTCTTTGCATATTTTAAGAGAACATATTGAATAATTTCAATAAGTCAGTCCTCCATTTGGAACAAATTAAATAAGATCTGAAGATGTTGATTCAAATTGCACCGTAGTTCAAACAGGTTATTTCAGTGTTACATGAAAACAGATTGTAAAAAGCATGACAAACATTTTCAGAAAGCTAGATGATGATCCGGTATATATTTGATAATGCCTTTAATTTGCACTGCATCCCTATGTGAACTGTTTTCCCCCTACTTTCTCACACACAAATACACCAGTCTTGTTTATTCATTAATTTGTATGTGTGCGTGTTTGTCAAAGGATATCAGGCAAGAGAGCTCTAATGAAAGATGATTTGTGTGCCCTGATCCAAGGGGCAAAATGTCTATTTCTGGTTCCTCATATCAATACACATCCACCGCCGGCACCTCTGTCAGTAGCTTGGAAGGTCAGCGCTGTGCTTTATATGTAAGAGTGCTCTCACCAGCGTTTCAAGAAATAAAGACAGTAATGGATTAAGTTGTTTACAACAAAACTTGTGTGTGTGTGTACTATATACATGCATAGAGAAAAATGACGCAAAGAATGATTAGCTTTACTAAATAGCATTTTTTTTCTTTAAAATCAGCTTAGAAAAAATGTAAATGTTAAAATATATGTGAAAATCAAAGACTGTTATCATTATGTAGCTAGATATTAAACACTTTTAAACACATTTTTCCTAAAAATACATATTTTATTTTCTCTTTGTTTTGTATTATATTGTGCATTTTTGTGCATGCTTTTTGTAAAAAGCCATGTCATGCGTATGTGAGCATATTTGTGCACACATAGATTGATGTTTATAGATAGTAACTGAAGTATAGAAATGCAATGCATTTTCTTTTCACATAATGTCAGTGCAGGAAAGCAGTCAGATAGGGCACGCTGATTGTGACTATCCAGAATGTGTGAAATACAAGCAGTAGAAGTGTGATGCCCTCTAATAATTAAACCTTCAAATGACATGACAGCTCTTAGTTGATGGTTACAGAAGGAGACCTGCTGTGTTTATGAGTAAGATGCATATGGAAGCATTGTGTTCACATGTTCACCAGAGCTGTCATGAGTAGAGCATTGCTACCAGTCCTCCTGCTTATTATTCAATCCACAGTTTTTAGTTGGTTTTCAGCATTAAAATCATCTGCTCTTGGCAGCTGTTTGATAGAGCCATGAACCACAATGTCTGTGAAGCATTGCGGGGTGACTGTGACGATTCCTCATAATGGAGAGATGAGCTCCCTGTCCGCTATATCCCCTCAACATGACAACACTCATATATCACAGAATAACCTCTGGCTCGCATTGATCAGGATAGCGCTAATACAAAATCAAAGACGAACAGAGTGACAGATACAAGACAGGATTGGTTTTCAACAGAGCTAAAATGCTGTCTGCTAAAATCTTGTGCGATGATTACTTCACTCAAAAACTAGCTGTAAATGTTTACAGAAAGAGGCTACATGTGGAAGTGGATAAATGTAAAGTGTAGTATACATGACAGGAATTAGAAACCCAAACCATTTGAGATCAACAGAAAGTTACAATGGAAGATTGTGCAGCTTCATGTCTTTAGTTCAGCTCAACTAATCGTATCAATTCGGACTGAGGCTGTTATTTTTTGCACTGAAATGTACAGTCTGACAAACAAATTGTTCAGACATGCATATCACAATGTTTTTGTCATTTTGACTTCTGTTTTGAGGACATTGGTGAGAAGTCCTCATTATACCTAAACCAAGTCATCTACAACACCTATAATAAACGTGAAAGTGATGTGACATACGGCCAAGTATGGTGACCCATACTCTGAATTCGTGCTCTGCATTTAACCCATCCAAAGTGCACACACACCGTGAACACACACCCGGAGCATTGGGCAGCCTTTTATGCTGCGATGCCAGGGGAGCAGTTGGGGTTCTGGTTTGGTGCCTTGCTCAAGGGCACCTCGTCGTGGTATTGAGGGTGGAGAGAGCGCTGTGCATTCAATCCCACCTACAATTCCTGCCGCCCGAGACTCTAACTAGCAACCTTTCGATTATGAGTCCGACTCTCTAACAATTAGGCCACTACTTCCCCTTTTGATATCAGATGCAATTGAATCCTACTAAAATAATCATACTGAATAATACTAAAATTACACTGGTCCATTTTCATCATATGGACAAAAACTGTGAAAAAAAATACATTCTTTAAGATATCTTCTTTTAAAATATGACAATTTCCATGTTTGGCTGAAGAATGTCTTTAAAACAGAATAATAAGAAAATTGTTAGATGTTTTGTATGATGAAAATTCCCATTATCATGTTCACTCTTTGCCAGTTTCTCAGACATCAGGAAAGCACAAGTTGTTCACAATCACGATGCTTTCGTTACTTCTTGCGTTAGTCTCCAGAAATGGCTAGAATGGAGAACATGTCAGACGTCAGCCCGAGGGGATATACATGGACCCTTGTTGTGAGTGACAGTTCAATAATTAAACAGACAAGGTGAACACATTCACACACACTGGCCCTGCAGCCTCTATCTAAGGAGAATAAATGCATTGTAGATTTCATAACATGCAAACAGCATGCAGGCTTTAGCCACTCAGATGTCCAATCATTTCTGTATAATGGAAGCCAGGGGGGACATTGAAATGACAGTAGCCTGAAACTCTCTCTCATGCTTTATTCCTGATTGCTGTTAGAATAATTGATGGACACTTGTTTGTTTTTCATTTATTATTGGTTTTATTGGCAGTGATGTGCTATTTTCAGTCTGGAGGGGTCTATCAGACATATCTGTCTACATTTCCAAACCTGCATTGTGTTGTAGAATAATGAAAACCAAGATTTCGTAGAGTCTGTAGTGTGCCTGAGGATGTGACATGATGTTCTTGGAGCTAAAAGCTTACAGAGCTCAAAGTGATAGTAAAGCATAGGAACAAATAATGCTGAATCAGATGTTTTACAAACATTGGATTAACGTGTTATTACATTGTAATAGTCCATTAAAAAGGTAATTTTCTGCCACTTCCTTCAAACCTTTGAAAAATCAATACAGAAAATTACTTCATAATTATTTTTCTTGAAAAGCTTTCCACTTTTGTACATTTCTTATGAAAGTTCTTTGGAATACTTGAAATTCTGTATTTAAATATTTTTTATATATTTTGTGTTTCTGACAGTAAATGTCATGCTATTTTATTCTTGTATAATAAACTAATAACAAAAACATTGTAAATAAAACAAAGATTATTGGAGTATGTTTTACAATAAAATATTATTTCAGCCTTGCTACTTCAAAATGTCAAAATTCAAAGTGTTTCTCGCCAGTTCTGAGTGAAAATATGTACATTTTCACATAACAAACTCATTTGTGATTTATACAAATCCTCTCTTGCTCACTGTATCAGGGTTTATTTTGCAATAATGAAAAATAAATTATTGCTCAGTCAATTAATACATTAATATTGCTTATTAATGCTCAGTCCTATTCCACTTATCTGGCCAAAAAACTGCTTAAATGTGTTAAAGAACTTGCCTCTGGAATGTAGGCTCTTGGCAGTTCATAGCTCATGGTAACAAGTAAGCTCAACATTAGAACCAATTGGTTGTCTGCCATCTCTTTCCCCAGCAGACCGAGGAGATTGCAAACCATTGAGGCAGACGACTCTTTGATATCCGCAGAGATGAAGGAAATGGCAGTTGCCTGTCAGCCTGATCCAGGTTTTCTTATATGTGCACCAGGCTTTTGATGAGGCAACTTTTAGCAGTCCGAGGCTCAGAGGTAAGATAAAAAGCAGCGCCTCATTCAGCAGCATCTCCTTTTGTGTTAAGCATGTTTTCTATTCTTCAATACGTGCATCATCTCACTAGTGTCTCACCTCTATCTTCTGTTTTAGCCGTTGACTCTGGTCTCTTGATAAATGCAGCCTTGATGTGGGTCAAACACATGTATCTGAACATGAATTGTTCACAGCTGCTTCTTTACACCAATTACATTTTGAGATTTTTTTGTAATTTCTTTTTATAGTGATTCCAGTAAAATAAGAGACCAAATAGGGCCTTTTCAGCATATCGTAAAAGCATTTTTCACTTAAAGATGATCAAATATGAGGCACTTTGACAAACCGCTGACATTTCTTGCCTTTCATTTCCTTAATTGGCTTGAGGTCTTTCTTTCTCCTGCTCTTGCTCTTTCCCACTCTGTCTGTGTCATTAATTATTAAATATAAGAGAAAGCCTAATTACATCTGAACAGTGTGACGCCATTAAGTAAATTGTCTGAAAAATTGGTACAGCGCAGCGTACAGAGATTTCTCACTTAGTTGCTGCTATCTAAAAACATCCATCATCTCTCCGAAGATATGGTATCATTCTTAATGTACCGTTTTCTACTTCACGCATAGTTGCCTTTTCTGAAATTGGAAAAAGTGAAATGTTTTAAATGTGGAATTTGTCTGTGTGCATTTTGAGTTGAAATGTATTCTATAATAAGGAATATAATAGAATATTCTGTAATTTAATATTCTCTTAATATTTCATATGCATGAAATTATGAAATTGAAGTCTAAGTATTATAATTGCAAACAGGGTTTTATAGTTAACTATAGTAAAAACTTTTTCAAAAAAACGTAATGCTAGTTACTTTTTTCCCATGTATTGACTGACAGTGCGCTGTGTGAACATGCTCTTACTGTATTTCTAGACTAAATGTGCATTAATTCATCCCACTCGCAAAATTAAATTAAAAATTAAAATAGTGAAATGCAAACTCAGAATATGACGCGAACCTGCAATAATTAAATATGTTAAACAACACAAATATATCTAATCTAATTTTATTAACCAATGTGTTTACTGCTGACCTTTGATGATCCAGTTCAACCATATTAATAAGCAAACATTACTTTAGATAAACAAAAATTTGTGCTTCGTTGTTTTGTTTTATATTGCTGAAGAGTTTTGAACCTCCTTTTTCTGCGTTCTACTGTACAGACGTGATTTACTCTTCCTTCCGCATGAGGTTTATTCTTTACACTTTTTGGTGTGAAAGGATTTTATATTAGCTATAAATAGAATTTCTTGTATTAAAAACAAACAATCAAGCCCTGCTCATATTTAAAAAGTAACGTGAAAGTAACGCAAAAGTAATGTAAGGCATTACTTTCCATAAAAAGTAACTAAGTAACGTAATTAGTTGCTTTTTTAGGGAGTAATGCAATATTGTAATGCTTTTTAAAAATAACTTTCCCCAACACTTTTTGTAAATGTCTCGACTCCACAGCCAACAGAGCAATTGTGTCTTTACTGTTCCAATACTTTTGGAGAGCACTTTGTGTGTGTGTGTAGTATATATATATATATATACTAAAACTGAAAAAAATTACTATTTTTTTTTAAATATGAATAAAAACTATACAAAAACAACACAATTACTAAAACTGTTCAAATAAAAAAATATATATAAAACTAAAAACTGATTCAATATATTAATAAAAATATAATATTATCTGTGTGCAAATTATTATTTTAAATGTGAAATCTGTCTTTATTTTTTTAAGTGGACACATTGTAAAATACACTGACAATTCATAATTTATTTAGTTAAAATACATTTGAAACATCCAGCAAAATAATATTTCAAATATTTAGTGCATTCGTTTTTTTTCTTACAAAAGTTATCACAAACTGTACACATCATAACAACATGTATAGCGATCATTTTAGTTGTCCTGTGCAAGTATGACAAAGAATCACTGAGAAGCAGTTCATCAATAGCAAGAAGAAGTCATCTTAGAAAGTTGAGCGCTAATCAAAACAGTTGTACAGTTTTTAGAAGCCATTACACAATATATGCAAACTGTGTATAAAGTTATTCAAGATCACAATAGCCCATAGTACAAACCAGTCACCAAACGATCCATAGAAATGCACTTTAACAACATAACAATTCAAAGAAATCCTCAAGTATACACACACACGCCGAGCACTGGCAAAGTTAAATAAAATAATACCTCTCAGAAATAACAGATTTCTAAACAATATCTAATGTACTGTTTTCAGCATGCTACAAGAATGATATATCGTTGTTCTATCACACCGACCGAGCTCTGGGGCAGAAGCACTGTCTTGTGCAAATTAAAGTTAACAGTACACAGCCATTTGTGTAATTGCCATGATTGCATTATTACTTAATGGACACACCAGAAAACCCAACCGTGAGGGTCCAGCTTTAAAACATTAGTGGCCTCATTTATAAAGTGTATGCACATATTTGATCTTGGAGTGTGTACGCTTATATCCACGCCAACGCTCATATTTGTAAAAACTTCCTTTGATGTGGAAAAGTGCTTAGCGTCACGTCAGAGTCTGAGCAGATGTACACACACTTTTTATTGTCGGAGTACTGCATGTTTTTGGAAATGTAAGCTGTTCTTCCAGCTCGCTGCTCTAAACTAAAGAATATGGATGATGACTGGTAATCTTTTGTATGATAATGACATTACTTAGGAGTCGTTTACAAGGCAGAGAGCTGAAACCATTCAGTTGCGCGCAAGTTCAAGATAATTTGCTATTCATAGATTTCACATCTGAAAGAGAGGCGTACGTGTGTTTTCTGTGCGTGCATTCATTCTATGAATCACACGTATGCATATTTGAGAGATGATCAAGATCACATGTTTTCTGCACATTTGATAAATGAGGCCCTAGGTGTGCAATTACCATGATGTACCATATTATTTGCATTCCGACTGAATAGATACTGGATGATTTCACACAATTAATGCTAATTCCCTGACATAAACTCAACCACACGGATACTAATCAGCAGACAAAATTCACTCAAATGAAAAGTAAATCAAGGCTTCTCTATTGTCTCTCTCTATTGAGCAATTGTTCCATGAATTGTACCTAAAGATTGTGTGGTTGGCAGTGCTTCACCTCTCTTTTTTGCAGAAAAAGATGTTTTAATCATTTTAATTGCTTTAGATGTTATTGATTCTTTGAAAATAATGATTTTACCTTGAACCAATTCATCCTTGACCTCCCCCACCGCTAAAGAATGCTCATGTTTTTGTATTTATCATTAATGACATGTCAACATTGATTTCCTTTTGAATGTCATCTGAAGATGGATCTGCATATAGTAGATGTTGCTAATATTCACTTGATGGAATCATTTTAACTGAATTGCACACAACTTTCCAACAGTGGGATCGTTCTGAGAGTGCCAGACACCATTAAAAGTGAATTTACTTGTCTAGTTTTTCGAACACTGAGGTTTTTCACTTGTAAGAGTTTTATGAATTGTAAAGCAAATCATTTTCGTCTGCAAGCAGTGACATTTAATAATACATCCTTAGCTCTAGGACGGAGAACGGGAGTGGGGTGATTGTTTTTAGATTTGAGAATTTAAAGGTAGGCAAGTGTTTCATATATTTAATAGTTTATATGAATATAATTCGGCATTTTGATAATATTGGGAATAATCAACAATTGCTTTCTTTATTTTTTTTTAACAACCACAATAAAACACGCTACATCATTTGGCTACTGTGAAATTTCCTTTTGACCATAATTTTCAGCATATTCTACATTAGAAAAATGAAATCTGTTTTTAAAAAAAGCCTAGTTATAATAGCATTGATATGTTAGCTCTTAAAAGGATAGTTCACCCAAAAATACAAATTTACTCACCCTCAGTAGTTCCAAGCCTGTATGAATGTCTTTGTTCTGCCGAACACAAAGGAAGATATTTTGGGGAGAGTTTTTAACCAGGCTTTTTTAGGGCACCATTGACTTCCATAGTGGGGAAAAAATACTATGGAAGTCAATGGTGCCCCAGAACTGCTCTGTTTCCCACATTCTTCAGAATATCTTCCTTTGTGTTCAGCAGAACAAAGACATTCACACAGGTTTGGAACTACTTGAGGGGCGAGTAAATGATGACAGAATTTTAATTTGTGGGTGAACTATCCCTTTAAGTTAACTTTTAGTGACCTACTGCTTGCTGTATTTCTGTGCTTTTTGTATATCCTTGATTTATAGATCAATACCTTCATGAAGCTTCTTATCCTCTTATCCTATATACATATATAATTTTAAAGCTGAAATAATGTAATATATTCCATTTATTTACCAACTTTAAGACATTCAAATATGATGAGCACATCATTAAATGTTAATGTAATCAAATTAAATTAGAATACCTTTAAATCAGTATGCTACAACAGTTTTATTAAAATAAAGAGTCTTTAGAAACATCAATTAATGAGCAAATGAATCAGTAGATTCGGTTTGTATGTACAGTAAACATGCTTTGAAAATAATTGATCCTTCATAATACCTCTCAGAGTAATGACAGATGGAATATCCATCCTGTCTCAAATGGATAAAACAAAGTTATATACTTTTGACATTTCAGTGTCTTAGTTGATATAAATAAGTGTTGTTTATGTCAATTGTAAAGTCTTCTTAATATAAAGTAAAACAGGTAAATGTAGCAATGTTGACATCTCAATTGTTCCCCATTTGATCGCATAATTGTATGAATGTTTTGCATACCAAACATGTCTTGATTTCATATTCAAACAACTCTTTTTTTTCACTTTTTTCCCTAACCCTGCATCAAATTTGTCAAATGTTTTCACCAGACAGGGGAATATATATTTGTAATGTTCAAGAATATGAAATGATAAGCACTGTCATTTCATGTGTCTGTAAAATGACATGTCATCATTATACCCTCAAACAGCAAGAGGCTTCACATTATTTCGCTGTCAGCTTCAAAGTGACCTGAAAACGATTGTTTTAGGAGCTCATAAACTCAGCACCAGCAAAATGTCAAAGAAACTGTGAGATTTGGAAACTCGATTGTGTCTGTAGCAGGGATACCGGTAACGTTTAGTTATTTTTCAAATAAAAAATGCAACAAGCTACAACTAGAGAAAACGATACCCTATTAATTATACAAACCAAATGTGTTTTGCGGTTAGATTTTTGTGGACTCCTGGGTGTTATGGGGTCTGTGGAGGTTTTGGGGATGGACATGATCCTTGACTCTCAAAACTGGATGTTCTTCCAGGCCACTGCAAGGACAGATGATACCAAAATATCCCAACAGAGTAGTTTAGGACATGTTAGACTTAAATACACTGGATCAGAATAAACCCAAAGCAATAATCAAGGCTCAATCTATATAACACTGTTGCATAAAGTTGTCATAGTTTTGACTCCACCATCTTAGCTTCCAGGGCTCAATACTATGGATATCTTTCTTCAATAGTTCACATTTTTACCCCCCTGTCAACAATTGTACTGGTCCCACCATAAAATATTCGTAGATGTTCCAGAAATTTTTTATGTAATTTTTAGCAACATATGTGTAAAAACATAATACCAATGAAAAAAAAAAAAGATATTTAAAAGATTGCATTGGGCCCTGCAGTGAAAATATATAAATAGTTTTTCATAATTAGTTTGATATTGAAAAAATACTTTATTTTTTAAATTGATTATTTTCTGGAGAATAATATTAATCAATAAATCCCGAAAATCCGAATGTTTACATTTTGCATCGCTTAAAAACTACATAATGCAACATCTTTCCTATTGGACAAGTGCAAGCTGGGTCCAGCTTTCTGCTCAATTTTCTAGTTTCTCACCTCACAAAGTGCATGCCAGTGGGTGATGGGCTTGCGTGGATAAGCTAGCATCTCGTTCCAGTGGTCCCTCCCAAGACCCTCCGCATCCGGCCCTGCCCTGCATACCCCTATCACTTCATTGTGTCCAACTCTAAAAGCGAAACGGAACATAAGACTTATTTTTAGAAACCATTTGCAGTGGCCAATGGTTTATCTTTCCAATACATTTTATGACAGAAAGGATGTGCATTTTTGATCCAGATAAAAAGACTAGGGAAACCAGTGGATATAATAGTGATCATACCTGATCAACTGGACCTTTGCATTAATGGTCCCACATCCACCCACATATATATTTTACTCCTTGATGGTTCAGTGATGTTTTAATAGCATAATCTGCCCTTAATTGCAGCATAGCTTACTGATTTAATAGATGTGCACAGCAGAGTTTTATAAGGCCAGGCTGTAAGATTTCCATTAAGATATTTGTTTCAAATATCTCAGTAACAGTCGCCAAGCTTGAGTTGCTTGCTAGCATGCTATGTGACTTAATATTTTAATCATCATCATCATTATCATCATGTCAAAATAATTTATCTTCAGCATGCTATACATTTGTTTGGTTAATGTTTTAAAATGATCTTAAGGAGCATGGACTGACCTGTCATAATCCATCACAATGATGGACAGGCTGACCTGCTCTACATTCTCAGGTGGGATGTCGAAAATGATGGCCTCGTTATAGACCGGGTTGAGCGTGTTCTTTTTGGTTGTCGTCTTCCGCTTCTTCAGTCTCCGACCATCACATATGAGGGAGACTTTAACATATGGATCTGTGGAAAGAAGCAAAGTGAATGTGTTTGGAGCTTTTCGGAACTGAAACATGAATGCAAAGGTTTTTCCACATACAGGTGCATCTCAATAAATTAGAATGTTGTGGAACAGTTCATTTATTTCAGTAATTCAACTCAAATTGTGAAACTTGTGTATTAAATAAATTCAATAAACACAGACTGAAGTAGTTTAAGTCTCTGGTTCTTTTAATTGTGATGATTTTGGCTCACATGCCAATCAGCTAATCAACTCAAAACAACTGCAAAGCTTTCCTGAGCCTTCAAAATGGTCTCTCAGTTTGGATTACTAGGCTACACAATCATGGGGAAGACTGCTGATCTGACAGTTGTCCAGAAGACAATCATTGACACCCTTCACAAGGAGGGTAAGCCACAAACATTCATTGCCAAAGAAGCTGGCTGTTCACAGAGTGCTGTATCCAAGCATGTTAACAGAAAGTTGAGTGGAAGGAAAAAGTGTGGAAGAAAAAGATGTACAACCAACCGAGAGAACCGCAGTATTATGAGGATTGTCAAGCAAAATCGATTCAAGAATTTGGGTGAACTTCACAAGGAATGGACTGAGGCTGGGGTCAAGACATCAAGAGCCACCACACACAGACGTGTCAAGGAATTTGACTACAGTTGTCATCAGAGGTGTCTTACCTGGGCTAAGGAGAAGAACTGGACTGTTGCCCAGTGGTCCAAAGTCCTCTTTTCAGATGAGAGCAAGTTTTGTATTTCATTTGGAAACCAAGGTCCAAGAGTCTGGAGGAAGGGTGGAGAAGCTCATAGCCCAAGTTGCTTGAAGTTCAGTGTTAAGTTTCCACAGTATGTGATGATTTGGGGTGCAATGTCATCTGCTGGTGTTGGTCCATTGTGTTTTTTGAAAACCAACGTCACTGCACCCCTTTACCAATACATTTTGGAGCACTTCATGCTTCCTTCTGCTGACCAGCTTTTTAAAGATGCTGATTTCTTTTTCCAGCAGGATTTGGCACCTGCCCACACTGCCAAAAGCACCAAAAGTTGGTTAAATGACCATGGTGTTGGTGTGCTTGACTGGCCAGCAAACTCACCAGACCTGAAACCCATAGAGAATCTATGGGGTATTGTCAAGAGGAAAATGAGAAACAAGAGACCAAAAAATGCAGATGAGCTGAAGGCCACTGTCAAAGAAACCTGGGCTTCCATACCACCTCAGCAGTGCCACAAACTGATTACATCCATGCCACGCCGAATTGAGGCAGTAATTAAAGCAAAAGGAGCCCCTACCAAGTATTGAGTACATATACAGTAAATGAACATACTTTCCAGAAGGCAAACAATAACAAAAAAAATGTATTGGTCTTATGAAGTATTCTAATTTGTTGAGATAGTGAATTGGTGGGTTTTTGTTAAATGTGAGCCAAAATCATCACAATTAAAAGAACCAAAGACTTAAACTACTTCAGTCTGTGTTTATTGAATTTATTTAATTCACGAGTTTCACAATTTGAGTTAAATTACTGAAATGAACTTTTCCACAACATTCTAATTTATTGAGATGCACCTGTAGAAGAACATGGCATTATAAATATTTTTTTTTTCCTTTTTAGCTTTCTTGAGACATTCTGCTTGCGATATGACAAGAGCCCACAGGCATTTTAATATCTCAAAAAACATGCTTAGCATTGATATGTCTGGTTGGTGACTTTTCCCGCTCCCATGAGAACTCAAACATATTCAACATTTTAACTTAACATGCATCAAATGAAAAATTGTATATAATTTTGGGTTTGCAGAGACCCTAGGCATACTAGGCAGCTCAGATGTCGGAAGTAAATGATGACTGCTATGTTCATTATTACATCCAACAACAGATCACCTCAATCGCTTTGGAGCTATTCTTGTCAACACCTGCTCCGTCGACACAATGGCGGACTGTTTACAGCTCACTCAGGGCAGGTCTAAGGTAAAACACCAGTGTCAATCAACAATTGTGGGAGGGGCCTGTGTATGTGTGACGTCACACATCCAAGAATCTGAGAGTGGCTTGATTTGAGAAAGGGGTTATCATTTATTAGGATTAAACAAAAAACACTGGGTGGTTTTTTATCATTATAGGGTGGTTGTATACACACGCTGTCAAGACACATTTCAGTTCAAACATGTAAAAGTGAGATTTGCATTCGATGACCCCTCTAAGACCCTAAAGAATCATATCAACTTGTGGAAAATGTGCATCTGATGTCCCCTTTAACTCAAATCCTAATTAAACAAAACTATTTAAAGTAAACTTTTGGATTACTGGAAACTTCCAAGCAAATGTTTTGGGGCAGGCTAGAGCTGAACATGAGCATAAAGATGATACAATTGTGAGGGACAGAGCATGAGGGTTAACACTGACCAGAGTAGCCGGTTATGTCCATGGCTTTCAGATTGCGACACTTGATGACGGTGAGAGTCATGCGTCCAGCCGTGGGAAGATAGCAAAGGGAATACATAATTTCACCCAGATCAACACTCTCCTGGAAGGAAGGAAAGGAAGAAATTGAGAAGAAAAGTTGTGTAGCCGATAGAAAGCAAGTTGATTGTTAAGAGATGGCTGAAGTAATGTCTGCACATCAGTGTCCTAAAATAGCATTAAGAAAATGATTGATTAGATGATTTTTCGCCTCTAAGAATCTCTCTAGAGAGCACTTGATGCGACTGCAAACAAAATCCCTATTGACTGACTCTCCAAATAGACTTTTATTTGCCTCGCCAACAACAAAATAGCTTTGGGAGATATTGGACTACTGTTTGCTCATCAGTTTTAAACAAATCCCTATTCTATATTAAATCTAGAGAGAGGATATGTCTGTAAAAACATATCGTTTTTGTACAGAAACAACTATATAGTTGTGGGGAGAAATGTGAGTCTTCTAAGAAAGCAAGCTTTTTCCAGGAAGACTTTCATAACAGCTGTGTTTTTGTGTGTGTGGATGAATAATTCGGGTGGCTGGTTCTTGTGTAGTTAAATCACTCAGTTTTGAATGAGACAAATCTAGCTTCCCTGACCTTTGTTAGCTTTGCAGAGGTGGTAAGGATTATTCTAAAAGGTCAGTGTGTCTTTTGGTATTTACAGCCTCTCACTACTGGAATAAGACAGCCATTATTCTTTCAAAGCAAGTTGAAGATAGTGATTAATCTGTCCAAGTAAAGATTAAAAAACAATTGCGTAATAGGGAGAAACATGCATATGTAACCACTGTTGTACTGTATAAATTTCAGGTGAACCACATGCCTGTTTTCCAGCCTTCCAAAGCAATGCAGTTTCTTAATACCATGCTATTAGTTTAGTTACCAATAAAGTGCAAAAATGAAACCAAATATTCAAATTTTTATGTTAATTAAGCATGTATAATGTACTGTTAATGTGCAAGTGAATCCCAACTATTTGAAAAAGTTCATGTTTTTTTCTATAATCTGTCCTTAAAAAAATCAGTGTCTTATTAATATATTGTGTTGTTCTTGTCATATTTTTGGCAGAAGTACTGTACATTTTAATTGTCATAATAATGATGCACATTTCCTTAATGATTTTTTAAAAAGCAATTTGTTAACAAACACTGTTGTCCGTAACTGACAAGATCAACACAGATTATATCAAAACCCTTTTTGTCACACCCTATCCCCTCCTCCGACTGCTCTTGTTATCCACACCACAACTGTTGAATACAGAGAGCCACGGGCTAGTTCTAGAGTCACGTCCCCTATCAGCGTTCGTGTCCTAAACAATTCACAAATCCTTCCTGTTTTGACTGGCCAACTTCCTCTCCTCCAGATCTGAATGGCCTTGTGCCACAGTAGCAATGTTCTCCGAAAAGCAGAGACCGAAATTAGACCTTCAAACATCAGCTTAAGATAAAATAGAGGGTTTCAATTTGCAGTTGGAAGTGTAACAGAGCAAGGCTGCAATCTATGGCTCCGACTATTTTAGGAATTGAGTTACTAGCTTCTTTCCGCAGTCGGGGGCCTAAGAGCAGCTGGTCTGGTTCTGAGAGTCAGTTTTTGTCCCTAAAGGGCAGTTGTGATACTCTCACAACAGAGCACAAGAAGTCGAAACCTCTCCCCCACATTTCCAACACTAAACATCAATACTTTTGTATTGTAGCCACGAGGCAAAGCAATAGTGAAGAGAATGAGAAGTAAATAGAATGAAAATGATCCAAATGTTAGTAAAACACAACACAAGTGATGTGAAAAGCCCATCCCTGTCAAGAAAATGGGAAAATGATTAAATAAGCTGAAACCAACACAATCAGGAAATTAATGAGCCCGAAAGAGACTGATTTGTCTAACAAGTAGGAGGAGGATATTGCGTTTACCAAACAGGAATGACTCACCACAGATTCTCTCTGTGGTGTACAAAATGAAACTCTGTCACCATTCACTTTGTCTTTGAAGCTATATGACAGTAGAATGTCATTGTTAAATGCTTCTGAGTTACTGTAAGTGAGGTGAGTGTGACAAACAATGCTTTTCACCTCTACAGATCGTCTAGCAGTTTAACAAGTCAGTATATATGTAATAATATATAATAAAAGGTTAAACCTGTGTGCATATTACCACTTAAACAAGGGTTTAATGTTCCCCAAACCTTTTTCTTTACCCAACCTGTACAACTTTTTTTCTTCAGATATGTAGTATATGCTTTTCATAAGGCTAAAAACTTTCATAGTGCTAACTATTAAAGTGACAGTTCATTCAATAATTAAAGTTATATAATTCACGCACCCTCATCTTGCTCTAATCCTGTATGTGAAATACAAAAGAGGATATTTAAAAAAATGTCTTGTTGCAGTCCACACAGTGAAAGTCAATGGGGTCCACTGGGGTTGTTTTGGATCCCATTGACTGGTATAATATAAACAAAAAAAACATTGTAACATTTTTTTAAATGTATTCTGTGTTCTGCAGAATTAAGAAAGTCATTCAGATTTTGAATGCCATGAGGGTAAGTAAATTATGGCTGAATTAAAAATTTGGGGTGAACTGTCCCTTTAAAAAGAGCTATCCTTAAAACCCCTCATAAACAACATGACTGATGCAATTACATAAGCTCTGATATATTAACTGAGGCGTAATAAGTGGGCTTCATTATCACGAGGCCCAATCTGACTAAGGAACCTAAAACAAAATTGCATGGAGGAAATTGCTTCGGTTCCTTTATTCTAAAAATGGACTGCCAGTAACGTTTCTTATTGTACTCTGCAGTCAGTGGGACGGTAGGACAAATTCAATTCCACACCTGTTGGATTAGTCATGACTGTCGTTTGTAGGCTCTGGCTTGATAATCATGCTTCCTGTGGCTCTGGAAACTGGCAATTGGATCTATTTTTGGAAGGGGTACGTGGGTGCCCTGAAAGGGTGAGTCAGTTTGGAGATGAGCCCTCCCCAACACCTGGCTTTACATAACAGATCAATCTATCCTTTAATGAGACCTTCACATTTGTGCAGTCAGATTTCCTTTGAGCTCTGTTTGATTGATGCAGAGGTATGTGATCAGTTAGTACATAAGTGAATACAGTTGTCCTTGTACTTCTGTTCGTTCATTTATCTTTTAAACAAATCTTTGTCCAGCCAACATTCAACAAAATCTTGACAATATTTGCATGGTTTTAGTTAAAAATGTTTCATTACTGATTCATTTCTTTGAGTTTCAATTAATTAAAATTAGACTTACAAACTCACAAATTTAAAACCTGCATCCTGTTTGCTACCTTCAGATTAAACTGAATTAAAAAATTCAAACCTGCCAGAAATCTGGTCTCGTTGAGGTATCTGAGGAAAGTACTGGTTATGACCTTTGCTTTTCTATACACACTGTACTTACTGTAGTGGCTACAAAGATGTCCTTCCAAACCACAGCTTCACGTGATAGGTCAGACAGCTCAAACAGGTTATCAACCACCACCTCTCCGATCATGTCATGACTCGTAAAGCGGTCAAAGTCGTAAACGCTGAAGTGCAACTTGCGATTACACAGCTCACTGTACTCCACAGGGAAGCGGAATGTCTCGTCGAACGTGGGGTTGAGTGTCTTGCGGTGGACCCTCGTCTGAAACTTCTTCTTGCGATCCGGAAGCAGGTAGATCTTCACGTAGGGGTCAGAGGTGCCTGTGAAGTCTTTGGCGGGCAGGTCCAGGGCCTTTAGAATGCGAACTACAAGAGCTTGTTCCTCATAGTCGTAGCTGAGGGCAAAGCTCAGCTTACCGCACGTCTCTACCGGCTCCCTGGTGCCCTCTTCAGAGTCCACTGACTTCTGCTTATACAGCTCAGGTTTGATACGACCGATACTGACTGTAGAAGACTGGCGCACAGGTATAGTGTCCATGGGGAAGTCCACACTGCTCACATGCATCTGCCGTGGCAGGTGTCGGCGGAAAGAATTGTGCCTATGAAAAAAGAAGAACTTTATTGCTACTTAATAAATATTTACTAAATAAGTAACCATAGTGACTAAATATTTTTGTACATTGGATATTCTGCAGTAAATGGGTGCCAAAAGAATGTTGATGAATGCAACGCAATAATGTGAACTCAAGTCCATCAGTTAACAATTTGTGAAATGTTAAATGTTTGTAATAAACAAATCTATTAATGCATTTTCACTTTAAACCATTGTTTCTGACCAAAATATCTATTGGACGCTTCCTCCAGTGAAACTGTTGGAAACTGTTTGTTTTGAACTGTTTTTGACTGTTTTTGCTTGTAAACAGTGCTTGGTTTGTGCATGTTTTTATCTTTTGATTCAGTCAAGATAACTTGTTCACTAGAAAAAGCAATATGGATGGAATAAAGTTAAAAACAAATAGGGTTATAATAGGATTTAAATATAATTAGTTTATTGCAAAAACTGATTTTTGCTGCAAAAGATGTTAATTGATGTACTGAAGTAGTGTAGATTACTTGTGGATTATTGTGATGTTTTTATCAGCTGTTAGGACTCTCATTCTGACGGCACCCATTCACTGCAGAGGATCCATTGGTGAAAAAGTGATGTAATGCTAAATGTTTTGATATCTGTTCTGAAGGAGGAGGGGGTCTCATCTACGTCTTCAATGGTCTGAGTGTAAATTACTTTTCAGCAAAATTTCATTTTTGAGTAAACTATCATTTAGTAGCGAGGTTCCTTTTAGTTAATAATCCCTAGCACTGGAAAACAAGTACTTTAGTACCACGTGTTACTCTTTAAATGCCTTGATTCATTTGTTCAGCAACTTTTATATTCTAGTCTTTACAAGATTGTATCACAATAGTTAGGCCTGTATCTTTTTACTATATAAAACCTATTTTCAGCACTCATCTTAACTCCTATGAGGAAATAGTTCTCTACTTATCCTTGGTGTTTCCTAGCAACTAGCACCTTTAAAACTATGACAACAAACATATGACAATGACAGCATGATACAAAAAAGTGATGGATTATATCATTTAACAAACTTGTGATATATTAATCATAATGTTTACCAAATGTGAATTTTTTTAGTGTTTCCACACAATTGTTTCAGCCGTTTTTCTCGCCTGATCTCATAATCAGTCAATCTCTCTTTCTCTCTCGATTTTGTCCATCTCTTCTCTGTCACCTGCACATGTTTGCTGCACATTATCCCTTGCAGATTGCATAAACATCCCAGCACAATGCAACAATAAATTGAAGATATACAGAGTATATTAAGAGTAATTAACTGCTGTCTTCTGATGTTTTGAAGAGCACTTCTTTCGAAATCCAGTGTTTGATGGCAGTTTTTCTTAAACATCTTGCCAACCATTATGAATGAGCCTGTGAGTCAGTGCCAGATTTCAATTTGTATTTTTACTCTCCCATATAAGCGATAGTCAAGGAGGTGGAAATATTCAAGCCCTATTTGCACAGACACCTGTCAGTCACTTGTTGCAGTATACAGATCACTGCATGTGAACTAAACCTATCCTGTCTACTCATTTGATTTCTGCAAGATGCAATCTATCTAACAATAGTATTTTATCACAGCAGAAGGAAGTTCATTTTTGCAGGAATGTGTAATTTGCTCAATGAAATGAAATGAAATGTGCATACAATAATTCAGTTATTTAAAAATTTTAAAGGGAATTTCATGAACTGAGAATCTTGATCTTTTGACATTTAAGAGGTCATTGTACTATAAAAACATCCTGTAAGTTTCAGAATTCAAAAATTAGTCTAAAAACAGCTTATATTGAAGGCAGTCTGCCAAAATGAAAGCTTGTGGAATGTTCTACTCTATGATGTAATTGTGTGGCTAAGCACCGCCACCGCAGCTTTAGATCAACACCAGCTTCGACATCGCTGCCTGTTTAGCTCCGCCCACAGATGTGCGTATGTAATGTTTACAAGAGAGGCGAATGAATGCACAGCTCTATGCAGAAACCAAACTATAAAGATGGCTCTGAAGACAAGACATTGTCCAGTGCCAAGCTGTGGAAAAAACAACCTTTGAATTGCCTTCTTTCTGATCCCAACGTTTAGAAAGAGTGGATTAACTTTAAGTTCCAGATCGCGTCAATTAGAATAAATGAAAGTCTTTTGTTCACTTAATTTTACAGTGGATTAATTTACAAACAAGGGACACTTCGACGCAGCATTTTCAAAAAGATTGAAACTAAAAGACGATGCTGTGCCGACTATATTAGATTCGACTGCAATAGATGTTTTATGTGATCGTTATTGCTTTGTCTCTTTTTACAGATCGTTTGATATGTATTGAATTATTTATGCATTTTTGACTTAAATCACAGCAGAATCCATCTGTGAAGGACAGCCAAAATAAATTTAGCCAGTACATAGTCTAAGGACAATTTAAGAAATGAATTGATGAAAAATAAAACTAGAATTGCCTTTGTGACTGGTAGTGAGCTGTTTACTCTGTGTTAAATCCTGTAGTAGGACAGTCATTAACAAAAAGACACATTTGTGTAGCGTGTGAGAAACTGTTGCTGTCATGACAGATCTATTTCAGAACCAGATGCTATCAAAATAATCTGGCTGCGGGCGCGGGCCAGATATTATTGCTGGCGGGCCGGGCCACTGGCCTGTTGCCAACCACTGAAAGTCTGTAAAACACACAAGAGTTAGCCATTCAATGGGTGTTTACTTCCGAGTCTACAATCTGCCACGCCTATTCAAATAGAGCGTTCTGATGAGAGGGGTTAAAAACAGGACAGAAAATAGCTTATTACTTCTAAATGATGATCTTTGTGATGTAAAAATCTTGATGACAATATAAGTAGACCTCAGAGAACAGTACAAAATAAAAAGTTAATGAGGCAGTTCATGACCCTTTAACTACAGCACTATAGAAACAGAACTGAATTCCAGCTTACTAAAGGCATTAAATGGATATGTTTACTTGGTATGTGGAAAACATAATATCATTTATTACTGCACTTAATGGGTTGTGGCTGAATAGAAATCTTCACTTGAGGCATTGTAAAACATTAAGAAGTTATATAATAATAGCAGTTATTTATATCTTAAGTTTCTTCCCCAAAAACCAAATGATTTAAAACAATAGTGCATTAACTCATCAAAAATAGATTAACTAGCTTCTCCAAAGCATAGTTCTGTTCACTTTAGTCGTCAACCTATGCCATGAAAAGACCATTTCAAAGAAACTAGCTTCACATTTAGCCTATTTTAAAGTATTTTGAAGATGGTTTGCCATTATCTCAAAGCATACTGAATTTGCCTATATGTATTCTTTCATTAATTTTGGATACGAGGCTAGAGTCCAAGCAATCCAGGGAAGGTAATAATTAATAAATGACAGAATAAAATGTCAACAAGTCAAGCCAAACAGTCTTTCACAATGACCTTTAAGTAACTTCACCTGACCTTTTCATGCACTGCATTAATGTACGATTTCTGAAGACACCTTATTTGTTGAAGTTTTTAATAATAATTCTGTGGCTTGTCAATAATGGATTCCACGAGGAACCGAGCACAGCCGTTCCTCACTTCCCCAGACGCACAAACCGTCGCAGCATCTCAGCGCTATTGCGTGGCAACACTAATTACATCCCTGCTTTCTTTAAACACGGTGCCGCATGAAACAAAGAGAAGAAGAGCTGATTGTTTAATTGCTGGGGTCATTTAATGCTGTTGCCATGGCAATGTGACTCTAAAGCTCTGATTGGTGAACTGTAGTGATTAATGGGCGTATGTAGAAACCAGGAGACATGCCATCACCCTGTCAACAGGGTGAATGCATGAAAATAAGAGTTGTGATAATACATTTGATTCATAATTCCTTTTATTTGGACGTATAGTATACTATATATGTAGTATACCAAAATAATTGTTTATTATAAAAAATGTTACTAATAATTTTATCATTATTATTTTTATTAAATGTTTTTGTTGTATTAATAGATGTTCAGTAATAGAAAATACTGTGCGTGGATGCGTGCGTGTGTGTATACAGTATATTTTATTTATTTATTTATTTAAAATGCTATATACAGCTGGCTTAATGTACTTATAGCTGTGCTTTGGCTCGGATCCATTTTTTATTTCTAGCTGGAATGAAGCCATGAAAACCATAAATATGGATGTGTCATACAAAAAACAGCTGCTGCCTCATTTGCTGTATTCAAAGGCACACACTGATCACAAATCATTCAGTATGTGTTTATCATTCAGTAAATGCACGCCTTTATAAGCAGATCTGCTCAATCACACCAAGTACATGTTCTGTTTTCTAATCTTTATGAGTTATTTTCTCAAGTGGCAATAATGAAATGATTAACCCTCTTCTGTAGTGTCATTCAATGTGCAACCACGCATCAAAAGTAGATCTCCATGTACTGTAGTTTATCATGTAATTGGCATTCAGATGTGTGTATCACCTGGAGGACGAGGTGGGTTCAGTAGTCTGCCTCTGGATTTTGGCCTGCTTGCTCAGACGGACACGCAAGGCCTGCTGCACCTCGGCAGGGATGTCTGGCGATGTCTGGCTGATCTTCATGGCCGCCTCCAGAATCTTAACTGAGCTGCGGCCGTTGACCTTCACTTCTGGTACCTTCCTCTTCTTATCCTCCTCATCCCCGTGCTGGATGTATGATGACTGCCTTCCCACAGTTCCAATTGCCTTAGTATCAGGATGAGGAGAAACAGAACGAGACACCGGAGGTGGGGCCTGGGCCGGTGCTGGGGGGGCCTCGGGCAGCACCCCCAGCGGGCAGCAGTCAGCATTGGATGAGAGTGCCTTGCTTCTCCAAATGGGCCAGCACAGCTTCCAAAAGACAAAGAGAGAGACTACCAAAAGGGCGAGCCCACAGAAACCTACGACCACAGCTAGGAGACTTACAGAGATGTCTACAGGCAACGAGGAAGAGAGAGAAAAGAAACAGAGTGTGTTGAGGAGATCATAAAGAACAGAAGGTGAGGGAGAAAGGAGATGAGGATTGGAGAAAGAGATAAATGAACACCAGACGGAGACAGACAGAGCACCAGCAGTAATAAATGATGCATGACAGACAAACAGGAGAAAGAGGGAGAGAGAAAAAGAAAGAAAGAGAGGGCAAGGTATAAGAAAAAGAAGGCTGAGATGTGCTTTTTTAGTAAAGCAGAGATCAGCAGAGTCATTTTGCTCCCCATTTTGGTGGTCCATGCAACCAAAGATAAAAAAGTAATTTCATAGACACTAATAAGCCTTGATTACATTTTTTTTAAATATCTTCAATGTCCATTTAACTTTCATGTGTGTCCAACAGGTGCAAGAGTTTCAGCTGCTTAATGCAATGAACTTTGGAAAACATTATTATAATTGAGTGCTGTATCATGGAGCGAGTTTTACCACCATACTGCTAATGGTGCTACTGCTAACCAATTAGAAATGAGATACAGGGATAGACTCACTCTCATACATGACCACTACCCTTCTAAGGCCACTGAATATGTAGGAATATGAGTATAAAATATATTGATGTCATTTGCATCAGCATGCCGTCATGTAATTTGATTTCTGGCTTCTGATGCACTTGTGGCAATCTAACTATATTTATTACAATATATATCAAGCACATTTGTCCTCACTATGTGCAGTACAGCACATTCTGTACTGTCTGAGGTTTTGTGAGCTGTATGCCTTTATGCAACTTGTAGTTTTTTGTTTCATTTAGATTTTCTAAAACAAACATATTGACCAATTTTTTTCTACAATAATTTCATGCACAAAACGTTCATGGTTTTTTATGTGTTTCTCACCCTAGCAGTGTGGTACTGTGGTACTTTGCACAAGGATCATTTGTAAAAAACACTTTCCTTTGTCACGAGCAAATTAAATTACAAACATTGAAACATGCAGGTTTATGTGCATTAATCACGTTTGATCGGGAAACTCGTGTAATTGTACACTATCAGAAAAAAGGAACACAAACTCTGGCGTTACTCTTTCAAAACGTATACTAATAGGGTACGAAGATGAACATTGTAGCTTTTGTACCTTATACCGCCCCTGTGGAATAAGACCGAGACAACGATTTGAGTTGCCAAATTCACACTTGTTGCGCACTGATTATCAACAAGTGGAACCGTCTGCCAGTCTAATGGCTGATTTCAGGTAATGTTGTGAATATAAATTATGTTTCTATGCCTGTGAACTAACTTTTCAAACTTTCATTGTTCTAACTCCGCGCACTCGTGCTTAGAAAAAGTCTCGTTAACTCGCTAACCAAAGTTCCCGGAAAATGTTTGTGAGAGGATAATAGAACATTATTTGAGTTAAATTTACCTGCATTTCCTTTACCTGGTATGTTGCTCTCCAGTGGAAATATATCCGCGCATTTTTCCCGGTCCACGTGCCCGGAGAGGCACAGCTCCGTCACTATTTGGAGAGCCCTTTGGCACAGGCTGATGCCGTCCTCTGTGCGGACATTCATGTCTTTCCTGTTAATCCATTGTATGTTGGACGATGCGTGAGGACGAGGGTTCATTGGGTCACCATGTGAGCTGCTGAGTGCAGCTGATGCGTAAGGGAATGGAAAAGAATGGTGCTTCCAAGTCCATGTCCTCCGCGCAAAGGCGCACCAGATTCTTTGGCGCGGTGGAACATTGTAGGGGCATTTCTGCACTGCCCAATAGGAGACACGCGTTGTCTGGAGAGGGAGGATCATAAACAGCCCACAAATATATAATGCGTTCTCGTTATTTAAATAATAAAATAAGTTCTTCCAATAGAACATACAGTTGCTGCTTCGCAAAAGACAACGAGTGTGCTGTCAACACACTACATTGTATATAAAATTGCTTATAGCATTTTCCAAGTGTTGTCCAACTTAAAATGAAGATGCAAAGCAGTATATAAACGAATATATGTGAAATATGACCACTTTAAATTACTTTACTAAAATAAATAAATAATAAAGTATACAGTATAGTACATTATTCATGAAATAAACACTGTATTATATATACATTAGATATTTATTTATTTATTTGTTCATAAATTAAATATATAATGTTTACAAAAATATATTTCTATATGATATATAAATATATTATTTTTTTCTTTAATAATATTAATGATTGCTTTGACTTATTGCAGTAGATTGTTTTGGCAATTGCAAATACAATTGTTAACTGTACCTCACATCGTGCTCTCTTCTTTAAAGTTCTTTCATAAAGTCTTGTGTAATAGTTTGTTGAAAGAATATATATTTCATTTTTTTTACAAATCATTCCATTATCAATAAAAGGAGTTTCCAAATGTAAACGTGTTGTCAGATGTAGAAAACAAGTCAAATATGAGTAGACATTGTGTTGAGTAGACAACAAAAGAGGTCTGGAAATGCATGTCTGATGAAGAAGAGAACACTATGTGCTTGGCTCAGGGCTGCTCATAGAGTCTGACAATCTCCTTGACAACCAAAAGCGAACTGGGGAGCAGTTTGAGGCATCATCCTCGTGCAGACCCATGTGTATGTGGCTTTGCCCTGTGAGACCTTCAGCTTTAGAAAATGCACTTGTCTCATACTAAACAGATACGCATAGCCAGGGTGATTTATACAGGCAGAGTTAAGTTTGTGGGTTCACTCAAACACTGACTGACCCAGCATGGGGCAGAATTATTATATAAATATATTCTGAATTAATGACAATAATTAAAGATGTCTGTACAGTCTGTTATTATTATTATTATTATACAGGATTAAAAAATGTTCTAATCGCATTTATTTGCGGTTGTATTGGTGAATCCAGATCTCAACAAGAGACCACAGCAATTCACCCAAGCACCTTACTTATTATTATTATTATTATTATTATAACTACTATTTTTTACATATTACATTTTTTTAATAAAGAGAGGATTCTGTTTCTGGGGGAGGGAGTGGTGGTGTAGGGGGATAAATGAAAATAATTTCCAATTGGTTTAACCTAAACAGTTTCTTTGCAGTTAATGCATAATTTTGTCTTCCTTCTGTTCTATTTGGATGCGATCACGTTTTTCCTATTCCATTTGTTGAGCAAGATTACAGTGTAATGCTAGGAAAAACGTGACCTGGTTTCTTAGAGGTGTGTGCGCACCATTTGCTGGGAATGCCTCTTTCCAAGAATGACAACCGTGAAAAAGATTGTCATCAAACAGTACTTACCCCCAGGCTTAAGTGGCATGTTATCCACTTGTGAAGTCTCCTCAGTGGGCTAGCAATAGGGGCTGTCCATGGTGCTGAAAAGTAATTATAATAGGCTGTACTTATAGCTAAGAGCCACTTTTGTGCTGGATAAAGTTCAGATGAATATTAAATGTAGCACTTACAAATTTGTTTCCCATATCAGCATAGATAAATGTAGGTATCTCACCATATTTTAGGAATAGTTCACCCAAAAACAAAAATTTGCTGTTATGTGTACTCAGGCCATTCAAAACATATGAGTTTGTTTATTTATCAGATCATATTTGGAGAAAAGTAGCATTAAATCACTTGCTCACATGTGGATCCTATGCAGTGGATGATTCTAAACAATGTCAGTGGATTTTCATGTGGGAGGACAACAAAATGTGTACTTTTCCCCTGGATGAAGTGTTACTATGGGTTGTGGACTTATATTTTTACCAAAAGTGATTGTTTAAAGTTCAGTTTAACGTTCCCAAACTAAATGAAGATAAATGTCTTGGCGTATGGCGTTGAAGTGTTTATTTGAACCAATCAGATAAGAGTAAATGGAGTAAACCTCATTTGATTGGCTACAAAAAGAAGGTAGACATATATAATGGTATAAGAATAATGGCATACAATAATGGTATAAGAAACCGAAAACATTTATTAATTGTTTACCTGAAACTTTAGTCTATGACTAGCTCACCTCACCTCTTATCTGACAAGATGCAGTCAGAGCCGGAAAGAGAATTGATCAGTTCATCTCTTGAGTCTTCGGGTTTGAGACATTCATTCTTTTGTCATGTGACGTGACAGCATTGGATAGAGATGTTAATTCACAATCTTCCTTACAAACGGCTGCATAGTTATTATTATTATTATTATTATTATTATTATTATTTACTCTTACAGTTATGTGTTGAGTTTCTGGTCTCAAATTGTAGTTTATTATTTCTTACAGTTTATAAATGTGGGAATTTCTGTCATGGTGGTTCTTTTCCATAACACTGAATGTGGTAACAAAGGTTATAAATTAAAGGGTTGGTTATAATTATTATTCGGAAAAGAAGAAACAGGTAAACTAATTCAAGTACAGAACCCATAGGATGTTTACGCATGCACGACTGAACAAATCACTCCCCGAGAGGACTCGTTCTTCCCGAGTCAAATTAAAGATTCGTTCAAAATGAACATGTGCGTGCGCGTGCGCCTGATGAAACTGCCCATAGAGATTATTGCAGCTTCTGGTCATAAAATGTATCTATTTTGCACTAATACCATTTGGTACATGTAAGAGCAGATAGGCTGGCTCAATGGGTCAGTCAAAACACTGCATTTATACAGCATTAAATAGTGTGTGCTGCTTCCAAAGCTCAATATAAAATAATGAGTGTATTATGATAATTGATGTCGATTAGCATTTCAGTGGCACGGTTCCTATAACATGCCATTAAGTACAGATGCTCCCATGGCTCACATGTCCACAAACCTCCATTAGCTCTAGGAAGATCCAGAAACCCAAATTACTCTTTCAAAAAGCTCTTTGTTTACAGAGAAAATATCACACCCTCGCAGTGGAGGAAATATCACTTAGATTTATTTTCATGACATTAAAGGCTATTTGGGAGATAAAACAGTATAAATAATGGGCGAGGACTTGTTCTTAAATGTTGGCACATTTCAGGCATTTACACAAGAATATTATTGAGTTTATGAGTACAGTAGTTTTTGAATTTATGATTTATCTTACCAATTCTGCTTCTTCTGTCACTTTTTTAAAACTAGGTAATATGTAGTTTTTGAACAAAGTATACAGTTAATATGTTAAAGCATATGATGTGTTGTATTTTGTGTTTAAATTTGTCATGCAGAATCGGAGGTTAACAAACATTTGATTTTAAAGGAATAGTTTACCCCCAAAAATAAATCAATAAATAAAATACAAAAAATGTACTCACCCTCATGCCATCTAATTTTATCAGAACAGAAATGTAGCATATATCACTTGTTCACCAATGGATCCTCTGCAGTGAATGGGTGCCATCAGAGTCCAAAAGCTGATAAAAACATCACAATAATCCACAAGTAATTCACATGACTTCAGTCTAATGGGTTAATGTCTTTTAAAGAAAAAAAAGTTACTTGTTTGTAATAAACAAGGCATTTTAACTTTAAACTGTTTCTTCTGGTCAGAACAGTCTATAGTCCATAATAACGCTTCCTCCAGTTAAAAGGTCCATCCACTGTTGTCCTCTCACATTAAAATCCACACACATATTTGTTTAGAACCATTTTGGACCATTTTTGTTCGTAAATGGTGCTTGATCTGCATATTTCTCTCCTGATTCACTGCAAAGCAATAGTATGGATAGGGGACTCTTATTCTTTTGCTGTTAAAATGTCTTACTGATTGATTTGTTTCTTGCAAACAAGCAGCATTCTGCTTTAAAAGATGCTAATTGATGTACTGGAATCATGTGGATTATTGTGATGTTTTATCAGCAGTTTGGACTCTCATTCGGACGGCACCCATTCACCGCAGAGGATTCATTGCTGATCAAGTTATTTAATGCTAAGTTGGTTCCAATGAAGATACCAACTCATCTAGATCTTGGAGGACCTGTGGGCGAGTAAATACTCAACAATATTTTATTTTTGCAGGGAGGGCGGGGTAAAATATTCCTTTAAGTCATTTTGCGATTCAAAAAAATGCAAAGCTGACTTTTAACCAAATTTAATTTGACTCCTTGTTTCTCCTTCCACTGATGGACTACTAATTAGAAGCTGTTGTTTTCCTTTAATCACATGCTTAACAGACAGTATCCTAGGGCCACGTGTATAATTTGCTACATCAATTCTCATTCCTTTAAAGGTTAAATTAATTCTTCATCTGTGTGATGGCTCATTGCCCAATAATCTCTAATGTAAAAGAGAACCCATTAAAACGAAGCAACTGCTTACAATGATCTATTTTTCTGTGTTTCTCTAGTTAGCAGATACTAATTCAGTGACAAAAAGAGCAATAATACATTGAATGCACAAACCAGAAAAAACATAAATCACCAAATTAGTTGTCCTTTCAGAATAGCTGCTGCTTTTCTATCAATAGAAAACCTTGATATAAGATCACATTCACCAACACGCTCCAAAAGTTCTGATCATTTTTTTCACACACAACAACATATTCATACACACACACATACGCTCGTCTAAAGGTGAGCGGAGTGAGAGCCTCACTGGGCTGTTCTGAGTGATTACCTCCGCATGGCTAACCCTCCGGACACCCCCTGGAAGGTCATTATTCCTAAAAGAGGCTGTTCTCACATTACTCTTGCATAACAGTTCTTGTATTGCATGTCTAATCAGTCACATTCTGATTTAAAATGCCAAATAGTTATTGTTTGGTAGTATGCTTCTTCCAAGCTTTCCCTGAAACAGCATTTTGAGGGTTGCCATTTTTTATGTATATAAATGTGTGAATTCAGGATAATTTTTAAAATACACATTAGTATTTTATTAGAATTAGTATTATTGCACATTGTATTGCAATATGTTTCATATAATGTAATAATCAAAGTCAAGTGTATTCTAATTTATAATACAATTCAGTATATCAACAAAAACATTTAAATCTTTGATTGCAAAATGCATATTTTCCTGATTCATTTATTAGCACTTTCTACCAGCCAGTTATTTTTGTACTTGTTACAAATTTGATGGCACAGCCATTACAGAAGCAAAAAGCCATATCCTATTCTAATAATTGACATAATTACCTGAATGTACTAATTGTTTTTCCATTTTCAAACAAAAATATTTTTTTGTCTCTGCTTCGCCCACTGTCCAAAAGGAAGTAATCAAAAGGAAAAAGCTTGATGTAGAAAAACCAGTTCTTGCATCCTCTTGTTTGTGCTATCATTTCAAGGATCACCATAGTAACAAATGACATTAAAATGTCAAAACAGAGCAAACTGGAAACTGCAGGCTGTTACAATCATGCTTGGTTGTTTAGTAGCTGATATTTGACAATGTAAAGGAATAGCTTGATTGTTCTAACAGTATGTGATTCGAATGAGATGCTTTTTTTATAGTAATTATGTTGACCACATCTGTTTTAGCACCAATGGAGATTTGTGCAAGCAAACAGATGTCGCCAGTCGCTGTCGCCAGTCAATACTGGTTGGGGACTGCCGGTGGAGGTCTTCCCTAGCACTTAGCGGGGCTATAATTAAACTACATTTAGACCGAGCATCCACCGCTAATCTCCGCCACCAGCTTTTTGTACAAAGTGGTGGGCAGAGATGCAAGGGAGTGTACAGCGTGAACACTCCAGCCGCACGTGTTACTTAATTGATATGTTCGAAACCTGTAACACACCGCGTTAAACTAGCGACAGTCACCCTGCATTGCTTCTGATCAGTTAATGGAAATATTTACAGAAGAAACAGGGACATTTGGGGAAACTGTTTTAAAACAGCTGTAAATGTGGCCGGTGGTTGCAGGTTGAGACCTCCATGGAGTGGCTAAGCTTTAAGCTTAAAGGCAACATGATGGAAAAAGTATGCCTGTGAGCAGTAACTCTCCAGTGACTCGCTCATTCTCCTCAGTCAGAGAGAGTTTAAACCTTCATCCTTACAGCTTCAGATCTTTCACTTGAAGGCAAACATCACCATATTTATTATGCTGGAGAAACAGCTTGTACATTTGATTGTTCATCTGCATTTTCACATGAATCACTGTAAAGTGTCCTCAGATGACTTAGTGGAAACAGTAATAAGAATAATAAATCAGAACTTTCTTATATACTGTATATAATGTTAAAGGACCAGTAAGATTTTTAAATTAGTTTCTTATGCTCATCAAGACAGCATTTATTTGATTAAAAAATGCAGTAAATACAGTAATGTGGCAAAATGAAAATGCTATGACAAATAAACGAATGGGTTGCTATATTTATATAATCAAAAATGGGGCAGTCATGGCCTAATGAATAGAGAGTCGGACTTGTAACCCAAAGGTTGTGGGTTCGAGCATGTCCTTGTAGATTTTGTGCAATATTAACAGCATAAATGTAAAAGTAAAAAAAAAATTTTTACATTGTGAGTCAGTTGCTTACTGAATAATAAGCCTTACAAAACCAATAAACTATTAAATATATATTAGGAAAAACAGTGTGATTACAAGGGTGATGTTACGTTGAACAGTTCAATAAACAAGAACGTAATAGTGTAACTGACTCACCACCGAAAATAGTCCAAAACAAACTGACAACAAAATGAACGGTTTTGTCTGCTAGCAGCACTGAATGCTTCAGCACTTTTGAACAGATTGGTCTTTTTGTCTTTTGTCTGGAACTTTTGTCTTAATTTTGTGCCACAGATATATCGTTTTATCAACTAAAACATTTTATTTGATTGAAACGTGTGCTTGTGTTGTCTTTCTTCAAATGGCACTTGGTTTGATTTTTTATATATAAAGCAATGACATCAATACAATTTCAAGTCTTGAGTAAATGGCCAAGTGCTCTTTCAAGATATTTTTTTTATATATATTCTGTGAAAACTCTCTTAGAACGATATCTGACAGAAGCATTCATCTGAAACATTCGCCAGTGAGACACTTGGTCAAGCGTGGCTGTATAACATAGGGCTGTATTGCTTTTACAGTGCAAGTCATGACTAACAAATCCATGCCTCATAAAACCTTCCCTCAGCGCTGGTTTACAGGGTGAAAATATTTTCATTCATTCTCCACTGAAAATCAACCCACCACCAGATCCTATAAGAGTGTCTATTCATGAATGCAGAGCATCCAAATCACTTTCCTTCAATAGTCTGTGACAGAGAGGTGTATGTTATTTATGGTGGTTTTGAGACGGTTTAAAAGTTATCTCTACACCTTATGTAATCAGGTACACTGGGTTATGTAAGAGGACCTTATATAAGATCACTGGACAGGAGTGAATGATAGCTCTTACTAGGAAGATGTCCTGTGAATGAACAGACTATAACTGATGATCAGGATTAGGGATGTTTTGATCTCATTGTTCTGCTGCACATCCTGCTTGGAAACTCTGATGCTGATTTCCACACAGATTTAAGAAATGTATAGTGAATGCTCTTTCCAGTCTTTCACAGTCAATCTTCCTCATATTCTGGACAGATGAAACAGTGAGTTCAAAAGGTATTCTTCCTAAAAATCGATTAGTAATAGAACATGTGAGTCACTAAACTGGGAAAATAGACAAATAGTTAAACAAAAATGGCATTGTTACTCTAAAGTAATCTAATTGATTTAATACAAATTAACAGAACAAGTGAAATTATCAAGAATTTATCATATCAAATTTAATCATTTTATGTTTGATAAATAAGATTAATAACTAGATTATACACACACACACACACACACACACACACACACACACGTTATATTATATTAATCTAACCAGCAATTGCATAATATTGTATACTGAATTGTCTCCTTTCTTTCATTCTTTCTTTCTTTCGAATTTTCATAGATACATATAAGATACATTACCTATAAATTAAGTCATTTCATTTATTATTTTTATTTTGAGAAATGTGGTTTTATATGCTGTACTATACACACCAAATGCAGATTCTTGTCACAGCTGTTGATGTCATATTTATTATGGATTTTGGAATGTTAGGAATACCATACTTGCCAATCAAAAGCCAGCAATGTAATTATGCATTTTATAATTTTTTATACATTTAAAATTTATCCAAGTGTCCTATTGGAATTTTTGTCTCCTGATTGCAAACTATGAAAATATGAAGAAACATGGATTTCAAAACCATATTGTGTACCATACTTTCTAAAGCAAGTGCAACAAAACAAAGCATTCAGCATTCAGTAAGCTCTTGTAATGCAGTAGGACAAACTGGAGCCTTTCTCTTTGAATGCATGTAATGTATTGAGCTGCTGCTCTGCGGGAGATCTGTGACCAGAATAACCACTGGCAGCAGCTGTACATGTTCCACCACAGCCCTTTATGTGCTCACTGCCCTTTTGGGTCCGCTGTCGATGTTATCAGACCTTTTCCTTCTACCTGCCGTGTCACACCTGACATTGAGGCACTTTTGAATAGTTTGGAAACTAAAGGTGTGCAGAGCTTGTTATCATGGTGAAGACTTTTGTGGTTTCCTGTTTAACTGTATCTGTTTGCTCGCTCAGGTTTATCTAGACACTTGTTCACACTGAGACAAACAGAGCTCCACCTGTGCTGAATTGGTTGATTATCTGATCGTGCTAGTAAAACATCATTTAAACATCATATCTAGGCAGTTTATGGGCCCACACTTTTGGAAGTGGACATTAAACATGATATTATATCTTGTAGTCCACAGTATAAATGTCACAAACTGTTGTGTTGATTGATAGCTGGGAGGATGTCTGTATCTGGATGGCAGGAGGTCACCAAAACAATAATACTACCATGTCAGACACGGCACAACAACACAAAATCAATACTATAAAATCATAGGTTCATTTCAGATTGTACCAACAGCTCAGGTAGTTCTCAGACCGAATGTAACATGAAATAAAATTAGGATCTGATATTGATCCCACAGTGTTCAGCAGTCACGCTTTCTCTGAACTCACGTCCAGCCAGATCTGAAGGGTGCTGCTGTCAGGAGATAAATGGACCAGGCTTTTAATTTACAGACAATGTCAGTCAGAAAGTGTCTGGTACAGGGTGCTCTCGCTCTGTTCTTCTCCTCGCTGCTGGTATTGTGAATTCAGAGCTTGAGGGCACTGATAGAAACGGCTCGTTCATTTAGAAACGGCACATACTGATGGCAAGAGTCCTTGAACATGCGTAAGGAACATAACATTCTTAAGGAACATGGGAGAAAGGCTGTATTTTTTTAATCATTTTTGTATACTCTAGCTAGCAAAGAAAACCAGAACCCAAACATATGTTCAATAATCATAATAACCATAATCACGTAATAAATTATTTTGGATGATGTTGAATTAGCCAAACCTAGGTTGCATACAAGGATGGTTCTGTTGATGCAAATAAAATAAAAAATACTAAATTAACAAAACAAAATAAATTATATATTTTTTCAAACATAAATGGTTCATCTTAGAATCATTACATTATTATGAAAACATTATACAATTATTTTAGAATAAATCATAAGATGCCCTTCAATATCTAAACAACAACTATGTTATATTTGCATGTTATATTTGTTTGTTTTGTATTTATTTGTATATTGATTTGTGATTGGGTTATGTTTATGCTTATGCTTATGTTTTTAATCATTTGTTTAACCATCCAACTGCCTTTCTATTGCAAGCTAAATGTACTGCTCTTGCAAAATTACACGAGAAGCTTGTGTGATCTCTGAATTCAGCCAAGAGGTCAATCTGTGATGGTTTGATCCTCTATTAGTCAAATATCTAATATATATAATATATGTTTGGTACACAAATGAAAGTCGCAACTTCTTGCATTTCCGTTCATCTTCATATTTGGCTAAAAACTTCAGCTGATTTCAACCGTTTATTTCCACCTTTTTGGAACCTCGTTTCTTGCATTTCCTTCATTTATCTCTTCAATCGAAGTGGGCTACATTATAAGCTTAAAAAATCAATTCTGTTATCTAAGTGGTTTTGGTGAAAACAAACAGAGAGATAAAATGTAACCACTCCAATTAAGTGAAAATCGATAAAAAATACGATACTTTAAGAGATTGTGATATGCGCAGGTGAGATTCTATCACTGCCTCTTATAAAAGTTAAAAGCATTCAGTGCAGCGTCTCTGCATGAGAGCGATATGAATTGGAACTGCTGAAAAGAGGCATACTGTGAGAACTGATTAGATACTGATATGGTGGGAGTCCTAACTTCACCTCCGGCATGGGTGGGGGTTCTGCCTTTAGTAGAGCATTCTGAGCAAAAGCAAAAGTATGTAGACTGAGCATTGCAAACATGAAAAAGGCAGCCAGCATGACATCAATAATGGCCCTGATAGCTGCTCTAAAGAAGAGTTTAGCATGGTGTGTTTGCTCTCTTTTCTCCAGCGACAGCAAGATTCTCACTGGTTTAATTAGACTTAGAGGATACTCAAGAACTTGACTCTCAGCGTAACGTGTTAAAACCTTGTTAACACACAAATTAAACACTCAAAGTATTATACAAATATTTATTTGTAAATACACTGATTGATTTAATGTTTTCACAGAGTCTACTGATGCTTTCTATTCAGTCTTTCTGAAAAGTCAATCATGGTTTCGTGAGCTTCGGATCAGCTCCGTGAATCATTATGATGATGTAGTTTGAATTTCATGAGCTCTTGTTTCATCCCCTCCAAGGATGTCTTGTTTATGAATGGCTCCCATGAATAAAGTGGTAATCATTTTTGGAACATCCTGAAAATGGCATTGATTGTGAGTCAGAGAACTGTTCTATGCTCCGAGTCAATGCCTTGTTTATGGTTTCACAGCTTTAATATGTGAATATTTGTATTATGTGCTCATAAAAAATAAACCTTGCAAAAAGGGTTTTTCTAAGCGATGTTCAGTGAACAGTTCTTAAAAGGGCCTTTTTTCTTAGTGTGAAAAACACTTTAATTATCTAAAGAAACTTTTACGACTATAAAGAAACATTTGTCCAATGCAAAGGATCCATCAATATTAAACATTTAAGAGCCTGGTTAGACACATCTAGTTTTAAAAAAAGATTATAAATATGATGAAGAATAGCCTCTTATTTGTCAGATATCTGCCATAACTTTAGTACATTTAAGCGCTTAACAGCTTACAGACTTTGTTCAGGGTAGGCCAAAGTTTTGCTTAGCATGACCTGATGCCCTAAAAGTATTTCAGTCTGCTGAAAAACTATGGCAAAACTGCATTAGGTTTACTAGTGTCCAAAATTTGTGGGGCTGAAAGTCAGAAAAAATTTTGTGATTGCATTTAGTCATTTAGCAGATCCTGTTACACAAAGCGATTTACAATGGAGGAATACAATGAGGGATTATTCATTTAAAAAGGCAAATAAACGCATAGTGCTCATAATACGAAGTTTCAGACATCGTTCAGATTAGTACAAATTAGACAGGCAGGGATTAAGGAAAAGTGAATTTTATAAACAGATATATTTATAAATCAAGGACAACTTTTATCACAAATATACGTATTCATAAATGTATGTACATTGTTGCATTGAATTCAGTGGGTTTCATTAATAAGGCCCATGGATTTTTCTGAAATAACATATGTGTGTTAGATCTTAGCTGAATATTAGACCGTATCAATTCTAGTCACATCATCACAAGCTATGCCCCTCATGGGATATCAGTTGCAATTCTTATTAATTCTGTCAGTGTGCCACTAGTAATGTGAAGACCCAACCATTATGCATCCTCATTAAACTGGGAATCACATAGCAAAATGATGTGGTCAAGAACAACCCTCTCCGGAGCTGAAGTGCAAAGCATTATGGTCAGATGGGAGATGCTGCTAAAAATAAATCAAGAGGAGTGCTCTATTGTTCTTGCTCGTGGGTACCTTGGATACCTCAAATCTTTATTTTAGCAGTGCTAAAAAAGTTATCTGATTTATCCACAGTGTGAAATTACCCTCTTGAATCCAACATAATGTCAAGAGCTGCTGAGCACACAATTAAGCCCAGAGTGAGAAAAAGTACATCTGTGTTAGACTAGCTGGATAACAGCTACATAGTTTCACATCCATTTGTTTTTAGCCTACTGATTTATGTTTAAAATATGGAAAAGCAGTAGTGATTCTTTCCTAAGGGAAGTTTTTACATGTAGTTCAGAGAATGCTCCATTTGAAAAATGTATGAATGTCATAGTATTGGATGACTTTAAACTGGCACATATTTCAATAAAGTATCTCTTTGAGGCAAAAGACTTTGTTTGGTTGTAAAGTCTAAAATAATACAGAAGTGTTTTCCAACCATTTAAAAAAATCACACTGCACTCCACTAACCCATTACACAGCATGGGAAAATGGTAACGCGCTTCATTGTATTGTCTTGTATTGTATTGATACATTTTGGGCAACGAGCCCAAAAGAGCCCATGTTACACCTCTCTTTGTGTCCTTGCACTGGCTACCAGTTGCAGCTCGCATCCAGTTCAAGACACTGATGCTTGCATATAGAACAACTACAGGCTCAGCACCCTCCTACTTCCACTCACTATTACGAACTTACATCCCCTCCAGAAGTCTGAGATCTGCTAGTGAGCGACACCTCGTGGTACCATCACAGAGAGGCTCAAAATCACTCTCCAGAACATTCTCTTTCACCATTCCTGGCTGGTGGAATGATCTTCCCACCCCCATCCGGAATGCTGGATCCCTGTCAATCTTCAAGCAACAACTGAAAACTCATCTCTTTCAACTCTACTTGACTACTTAAAAAAAAAAAAAAACATTTGAACTTTCACTTTTTCAAAATCTTCATCTTTCTCTCCTTCCCTTGCTAGCTTGTACTTATTTGAACAATGCCTGAGACTTGGTGTTATTGGCACTTCCTCTGTATGTTTGCCTCTTCAAGATTAATCACTTTATGTACTCCCAATTGTAAGTCGCTTTGGATAAAAGCGTCTGCTAAATGACTAAATGTAAATGTAAATGTATTGCTGTTTTGATGTTCTTGGTCATCTACTCTACTCTCTGCCTTTTGTTTGTTTGTTTGGTTCTTTATTTACGTAAATCAGATGCGAGAAGCTGAGCTTTATGACAAAAACAATATATATTTATATCATATATTTATTATTATTAGTAGTATTGCTTCAAGACCAGTTAACTCTGGGAAAAGGACATGTGTAATAGATCATTTTGATTTATATTTTGTTACGCAATGCAGCAGTGCACATGCCAAGTGTAAAGTATTTCTAATCATTAGACAGCCGCCTCCTGAGTTCCTCACATAATTGAATCAAACCTGCTTTTGCATACATCAACAACCTGCATGAGCAGTCTTTGTCTTGGCTTTTGGCTACCCTCTAATATTCCACAAAGTAGCGGTGACCCATAGCCAGATGTTGTTCATTACAGCCAAGCAGAAAATGGCCTCTTTTCAAGGTGTTTTTGAGCTGCAAGGTACAAGCTGCCTTATGTCTAGTGCAGGGAAAATATACATGAAGCTTCTGTTCATACAAGAAAACATATTGCACATTAACTTCAAAACCAAAAGTTTTTTATATATATATTTTTTGTATGTGTTGCAAGCACAGGTAACACAATTATACAGATTAGAGAGTGGCATGATTTATGATACTCATTTTTGTTTTCATGCAAACATGAAAGAGCATGACTGTGACTGTGCCAGGGGGTTTCACCCGTCTAACCTTTGGATTCATTTCCATTTCTCAAGCTGGGCGATGTCTCTCCTATCACCCTAAAGGTTAATTGATTTCTCCCCTTGTGCACCGAACACTCCGGAACATGAACATGAATAATAGAGCAGGGCTGTGAATGGTGCCAGCACACTGGCTGACGTGCGCAGATCATCTGTGCATTGTGTCAAGATCATGTAAAACAGACGTCTCTATCCCAGCTGACTCGCTCAGACCTGATGGGGAGGAGAAGGACCGCAGCCAAAAAAACATTGGAAAAGTTGTAATACTCAGTAATATGGCGGAATCACTTGTTTGTTTAGAGCAAGATTTAATAATAATAAGATGAATTGTTTACATTTATATTGTGCTTTTCTAGGCACTAAAAGTGCTTTACATAGTGAGGGGGGTATCTTCTCATCCACCACCAATGTGCAGCATCCACCTGGATGATTTGAGTCCTATGCAAATATAGAGAAGCCTACATGTAAAGGGCAGGCACTGCATGTTCCTTTTTCGACAAAAGATGTCTACATCTCACCAGGGAGCTGTCACATAATGAAAGATGAAAATCTTATCCTTCAGGCCGCAAAGTAAAGGTCACCGTGGCAGTAACACTCTGCCTGGGGTCAAATAAATGTCATGAATATGGTTCCTAAACTGCGTGTCTGGCCTGGCAACACTTGTGTTCACCTGCTGTGTGCGTCTCTCACCTGCCTTTGAGTCGGTCGGGAAGCAGGTGGCCAAATCTATGCCATTTCCCTGCAGGATCTGCCCAGATCGATCAGTGACACTTTAATGCCTGCGGTGACTCTTTCACACAAAATATGTGTCAAACAGTTCAAGAGAATCAAAATGTCTGGGTTTAGCAAATCAGATACACCTACACAACAATCTTAAACAAGTCTGGAACTGAAGCACAATTTGATCATTTCTCTCAGAAGAGGGAATGAGAGAGGCATCTAAGCGAACGGATCCGAAAAGAGATGTGTGAAATGAACACAAAAGAAAGGCATTGGCGCAGAAGTGATGGGGTAGTTTGCTGAAACACAAGGCAAATTGATTTCCTGGCTGACAGCAACAGCAGCAGTGCGGCCGTGCATCATGGGTTACATAAGTGGTCTGCCATCATGATCAAGCGCAGCGGGAAGAAACATGCCAGCGCTCCACCGCCGGCGAGATTGACAGCGACAGGGTCGGCACTGGCAGCATGGGTTACAGGAAATGCGACGTGGAAATTGGCAGGGCAGAAAATCTTTCCAGCGCCCATCTTGTGTCTGTCGAGTGGCATCAAAGCAATATGTTTGGCTACAAAATCATCTTGGCTATAAAGAAATAAATAACTTTTGACATGCTTTGATGCTTTTGACATCACCAGGGTCGGAGGCATGTTCTGTGTCGTGTTTTCATCGGTGGCTAGAGTTAGCCTTGCTTAACCTCGCTTGCTACAAGACTGAATTATATATATATATATATATATATATATATATATATATTTTTAAAGCATAATGTTTCAACAGCATATTTATTCTGCATTTAATAAACAATCCCCTGGCAGTGCATGTCTAACATCTGAGATTTATGGATGTGCTGGCCTTGAAAACGTGGTGCCCTCAGGAAAAGTTACCACTGAAACAAATATTGAAGCAATTTTTTAGACTTGTTATTATGTTTTATTAAAGCTTATTCCTAATCACTACTTTTCAAAAGTTTGAGGTTGTTGAGATTTTTTTGTTTTTGGAAAGGCTCTTTCCAAAGCCTGCATTTATTTGATCAAAATTACAGTGAAATATTATTGTAACTTAAATTTATTTTTTCAATTTGAAAATATTTTAAATTGTAATTTATTCTTATGATTCAAAGCTGAATTTTCTGTCCCATGATCTTTCAGAAATAATTTTAATGTGCTAAATTGGTGCTCAAGCAGTTTAAAATATATATTATCAGCGTTAAAAACAATTGTGCTGCTTAATATTTTTTTGTGTGGAAACTCTAAGACTGGATCATTCAAGAGAAGAGCATTTATTTGAAAAATAATTTTTTGGTAACAATGTAAAAGTATTTACTGTCACCTTTAATCAATTTAATGCATCCTTATTGAATAAAATTATTACTTTTGAGGGGACAAAACTTTCAACTAATAATGTACTGTATTTGCTCAACTTTAATCCCAGTCACATTCATTATGTCATCGTCACATTAACTAGATTTATTAGTAAAATGCCATAGCTGTATGTATAAATTGTATTTGAAATCCTTAATAAAATAGAAATGAACTCTTCTTAGCAGGACATTTACACTTTAATTGCAGTATTTTGTCTCCAAACCTCTCAGTGTTAGGCAGTAGTGTTAGACTCTCAGCTTCAAGATAGCTTACAAGTTCAGTGACCCTGCAGAGAGTTCAGTGGCAGAAGAAAACAAAGACGAATCGAGACAGAAGTCTAGTAGCTGACCGCAGGGGCCGAATCAAACATAAATCTAGCATAGAAAAAGAAAGCAGCCGCTGGCTGACAGGTAATAAGTATCGAAGTCTGAGGTTATGCTCCGGTGTGCTCAGGATACCCGAGTCAATAACCACAAGACGTCACGCATTCAGATGTTGACATTCAGCTTGACTGACGTGCAGGCAAAGGGAATGTCAGCTCCTTGTGTAGAATAACACACAAACACAGCTGTCCCTCTGAGTCTCCTGCAATGAAGACAAAGTGGCAGTGGCTTCATTCAATTGATCCCATCAGCTGAAATCAATGCCCGCACACATGATCTGAACTGTTACAAACCTCTGTGCAAGGCCAGGTGGCAGATGGCCATTCAAACCAAGATGAAATTCACAACAGGTAGTTTTTAGCTTGTGTTCTTGGCCTCACATTGTCATCATTTAGCAGCACTGAACAATATAGGCTACTTTGTTTCTTAAAATGATGGTGGCACAATGTGTTCAAAAAAGCCACATTTGAACAAGAATACATTAGGATTAAAAAATGTTTTTCAGTTCATTTGTTCAAACTCGTTATAATGGCAGGAAATCAGTGCATGCTAATGATTTAGGTCCGTCTTAATTCATCTAACAAAACGCTTTGGGTATTAGGGAAATTTTTCTGTGTCTAATATTATTTTGTTTGGCTCTTGGCACTTGAAAACCTTTCATGCTGACGTTCCTCACATTTTGAAATCCCTGTCCATTTTATATAGATTAAGCTAATGTACGTTGAACATTTTTTATTTAAGAAAAAGGCAACATATATAAAGATGGACAAAAAATAGACTCATTAGCATGCATGTCTATGTGCACAATGCATATTTTTTAGATGCATCTTTTATATATATATATTATCAAATAAACCCTAATAAAAAAATGTATAAATTACTTTTTTGTTCACAAATATGTTAATATTATAAGTATCACTTTTTATTTCTCCTCTTTCCTACTACTTGTTCCACTTCTGTTTCAGTTTTTAAAACATTTCTTACTATGTGTAAGTAAGTTGTTGTTTGTTATTTTTTAGGATTATTGATAAAATACTGTCGTTTGATTTGTATTTATCTATTTAAATTTTAGGTAAATTATGTCTGAATTCATTATGTCTTTATAGGTATTTTATTAAGTTGAATTAATCTTTAACAAGATCCCACTTGTT
The DNA here is from genome assembly GCA_027564155.1 of Gymnocypris eckloni scoliostomus. Lineage (NCBI taxonomy): Eukaryota > Metazoa > Chordata > Actinopteri > Cypriniformes > Cyprinidae > Gymnocypris > Gymnocypris eckloni. The sequence goes on from CM050432.1 coordinate 1,482,945, forward strand.
CCTTCACAATACCTGCAGAACATCTGATGGTGCGGCTGGCCTAGAACATGGGTGGGTATATGCAAATGTTGGGGCATACATATTAGTGATCCCAACTGTAACGTCACAGTCGGTGTTATGTTCTGATCCGCCTATTTTTCAGTGGTCTTTTGCATTTAAGAGATTTACATAAGAAGGAGGAAACAATGGTGTTTGAGGCTCACGGTATGCAATCTCCATGAACAGAACTGTTAGGATTCAACAATGCCAAGGTAAGTAGTTTTCTATTCTATGGCACCTTTAATTAATTAATTTATTTTTGTTTTTATACTGTCCCTAAATAAATAGACTAATATTGTACAAATAGCATAAAATCAAACTGCTCAGCATTTTCAAGCAAAGGTTTGTGCCTTCTCAGAATCAGATGATATGCATTGCCAAATATTTTGTTGGGCTTTGAGTTCGCTGCTCGCTGCCAACTGGTCTGATAGTCCTGCCAGCATAATGTCAGTCACACAAATACACACACAGACATCTTCCTTCCTCTCTCCTCTCTCTGCCCCTGTCTCGCCTTTTTAATTAACCTCCAGTCCACCTTTAAATCAGTTCACACTGCTGAGACGTCTTGCAGATAACCTCTGCTTCCTCTTGGAGTCCTTCCATGATTGGCTGCCTCTCCCTCAGCACTTCCTGATTATTTGTCAAACACCTCTCCGATTGTGGGGCTGAGACAGCAGGGACGTTTTTATTTGCAGCATATAGACAACAAAGCATTCCGATTTTACTGTATTCAAGTGATACATATGGGAACTATTCAATTTTATACCACATAGGTTCCCATTCTGGCCTTTGCAGGTCATTGGGAGCAGGGATTGTCCCCTTTGGACTCCTGTAACTCCAGTAATGGGATTCGACTTTTGATTTAGTTGGTCACTGAGCTGCTCTATTGCATAGCTGCAGATCAGCTTTCAGAGCTATTAGAGCTGATTGAGGTCAGATGTTAATTGCAGACTTGTTCTCATATGCGTATCTGTCTGTGAATTCCATTATGGCAACTGAGATCTGCATTGCAGTGTCCGTACAAGTGAAGCAGGGGCAGACATGTGGCAAGATAATACACTCTCAGTGATTAAACTACCCTGACGTGACAACTGTAATGTCTAGATGCCAGGTTTTTTCCTAGCTGATGTTGCTCATGTCTAAACAATTTGTCTTAGATGTTTGTGTGCTGTTCTGAGACGAGCAAATATAATGGGTAAACAGACTTATTTTTGTAGTTTCATTAGGTAATAGTGTTGATTGGGTTTGTGTCCTCTGGAGATGGATCAGCGCACTTAATTCTTACATCCAGCAGAGAAACATCTGGCCAGGCTGAACTGGGCTTCTATTTTAGAATTGTATTACTGTTTTCTCATTATTTTGTCTTTGCATTTGCATGCATGTATATAGTATCCTGCAGAAACAGTCACAGATTCCTGTCCTTCACATTTCCCAGTTTTCATATTTGTGCATGTTGTTATTGATTTCATTAGGCTTTCAGCTAATGCTTTTTACCATGTTTAAATTCATTCCATATTTTAGTGCAGAAAAAACGGATAGTGCAAAGAATGAACAGGCATTATTATTGTTATATTAATAAGAACATATTATTATTGTTATCATCATTATTATTATTCATATATGACAGTACATAAAATAAACAGATTGTCATCTTCATTTTATTTTAAAATTAACTTTTAATTAATTTAATCATAATAATGTAATATATTAATACATATTATTATTATTATTATTATTATCATTATTGTAGTAGTATTTATTCATATAGGACAGCAAATGTATTTATACACAGAATGAACAGACATTATAATGACATCTTCCTATTAATATTATTTAAAATAATTTATGGAAATTATTTGATCCTGTTAATTATGATAATAATAATTATTTTTATTGTTGGTGTTGTTGTTAATGTTTTTAAATGTATATATTATTATGTATTGTTTGGTGTCTACACACTTCAGCTGTAAGCACTTCCTAGTAACCTAAACCTCTTGCCTCTACCAATGGTCAATTTTTATTTGCAAGGTTTTTTCATGATTCATTCTTCTTTGCAACCTTTCTGACTTTGCAAACTCTTAGATTTGAAGGGTTCCTTTTTCCAGTTGCTGTTCAACTGCATTGTATTATTAAAATTCAAGGGTGCCAATACTTCTGGCCACAAATGTACATCAAAAGCCCTTTAGATTGCCAATAGCAGAAGCCAGCTTTGCCCTCTGGATACGTTGTGTACGGCTCAGCAGGTTTAGGTGTCTTGCCAGGATTTATGAGCAGTTGGTGCTGGATACACAGTAGGTCATGAATGGTTCGGTGAATGTGCACTTAGCATGGCACCTTCCCCATTAGAGCTATTCGCTCACACAGAAGGGCATGATGGGAGAAGAGTGTGAAACGAGGGCTTTATGGACTAAGTTGCCAACATTTTTACTTTACAACCTTTCAAACATCAAACCAAGAGCGAAAAAAAGGGAAAAAAGAAAATAAACTCTTAAAGATGGAGAGTGAAAGAAAAGTGTGTGTGTGTGTGTGTGTGTGCTTGGGAACTTGAAACAGGCAATAGATTACAAAGAACAAAGAAAGGCAAAAGAGATCATTACTAGAAAGAACAGAAAAACACGTGTGCGCACTTATCTGTCTGTCCTGATGTTTGTTGGTTTGAGTGTATTTCTGAGTAATGAAGTACAACCAGGCCAGAAGGGATATTGAAATGGTTTCAAAGTGGCGCAGTCACTAAGTGCTCTCTCTCCTAGTAAACAGGGAGGACAACTCACATGCTGCCGAGCTGATAAAGTCTTTCTAATGGCCTTGAGATGTATTATTTACTTCAAAAAGCTAGCTTTTGTTCTCTCCAGTGAAAAACAGTTTGAAAAAACGTGTTCCACCAAATGCACATTTTTATTAGGACAACATTTTTATGGTAGACACAACGTGTGCTACAATGCAACATGATTAATAATTAGTTATAAAACCTAATTGGAGTTATGAAGCTAAAATTCGTAAGCCAAAGAATACTGAAACTGTTTTGTCTCTTCTTTAGAAGGAAGATTCAAACAGACATTTACTTTATTTGACAACTATAACGAAAAACTTTGAAAAACATTCGGTCCTGATAAACAAGACAAAGATTGTTGTTGTTTTTTCATTAAATTGATCTAAATGACTGCAAAGGCATGTTACTTGAGCATCAAATCATCATATTAGAAAGTGACACTGAAGATTAGAGTAATGATGCTGAAAATTCTGCTTTTCCATCACAGGAATAAATAGCATTTTAAATATTTATTAAAATATAAAACTGTTGCATAAGAGACTTCTGGGTGTGTATATTGTTGTTAAATACTTTTACTAAATATTACTATAATATTATTATTAAACATTATTCAATATAAATGTTATTAAATAGATATGCCTATATACACACACATACACATATGTAATATTAAATAGTGTAACAAACTAGTTTTCTCAAACGCTTTTGCCATTGGTCGACCAAACAGATAATCTCGGCCACAACTGTATGCCATTGGCTTTTGTTTGGGTGATTCAGATGCTCAAATAAAGATACATTTGAATGGTTTACTTATATGATTGCCTCTAGATTAAACTAGAATATAAGAAGTTATTATACAACTACAACAACTAACTGATAACTAAATATCTAAAAAAATCACATCATCATTGCATTCTGCCAAAAAGAAATGATTGCTTGTCTCCTGAAGCTACATTATTTTACAATGACGTAAATATAAAAAGATTGCACCCTGAATTATTACACACACCTTCCTCCACAATCAAGTGTATATATACTAATTGAGAGACTCTTATGATATATGAAAACTTTCCACTTCAACTTCCCATTAGTTTGTTGATTTGTTCAAGTTCTTTCGAAGGTCAGACTCAGTAGCATATTCTTCAGACAGATTTACGCTTCAGACTTGGGGCAGACAGACTGGGGGTTGAATTCATTACCATTTTCAGCAACACATGGAACAAAAGCACTCCATGCCTTCTTTCACTCAAGTGTGCTGCTTTGTGTGCAAATGCAGATGTAAGTGCTTAAAACCTTGAACATTTTCCTGGAAAATGAGTGACTTTTTCCACACGTACACCCTGACATTAGCCTAGATTACAAGATGAGGTAATTGTAATCATTAGCCTAGATTACAAGATTACGAATTACACAATCAACGAGTAATTCGATTTTCTTCTTTTTTATTTGTATGTTTTGCTGTTGTCATAATCTCACATTATCATCAAAAATTAGTTTGTTTTGCTGGCATTTGGTTAAGAAGACGAAATGTTGAGGATGTCTAGACGCGGCCTGACCTTTATGAAGTTCTTGTTGGGTAAGAGCTCAAAGCGTTTGGCACAATATTAGCATAGCTGCTGCAGAGCGTTCACATGGGTGACCTTTTCGTGCTAGACAACGGTCTTGTCTTGTGGTATATTTGACTTTGAGATTACAAGTACTTGCAAGTACATCTTATTGTTTGAGTACTATCAGTTGTTTGAGGTCAGTCATATATGGATAATTATAGAGATAAATATTATACAAATAAAATACTGAAAGGGTTTTTGCATTTTAGCAATGTGTTCTTTTCCAACCCCCAATCTATTTTCATAGGTCACAACAAGCCTTAATCATGGTTTGAAATGCTTTTGGGTGTACCGGTCAGTGAGCATCATCTCTGCTTCAAAATAGTTTGCTGCGGATTTGATGAATGATTTTCTTCAAATCATAAACGCCCATTTGTGCAGAAAATGCAAATAGATTGCCTTCAGAGTTGCCTTTCAAATCTGGATAATCAAACCTAACCTTGAACATGTAAATGGCCTCTTATAAGAGAAGTTGCATTAAATTTTGCTAAACGTTTTTCCAGGATGAACATGCTTTAGAATCCGAATCTTCAGTTATTCAGTACTGCTCATCAAAAGTGAATTAAAGCGGCTCTTTATTTTTTAATGAAAATTGTCAATAAGCTTGCATAATACTGATTTTCAGCCAATTTCGATTCTTTTTTTAAATGACTGCGATCAGTTAATAGTAAAAATTCATCTATTTTTACTTTTATTTTAAAATTTCAATATTAATTGCAATCTTTAATCAACCTCATTTGAAAATCTATTTTTCATACTTGTTATTTCGTACTCGTTTTCTCAAAATATTCTTACATTTCATTTCTGATATTTATTGGTTATTAGCTTAAAATAAATAGTTTATTTTGCTTTATTTATTAGTTCATTTATAGCCAGATGTATACTATCGGTGCATTCATTATTCTTTTTATTTACATTGCTGCATACTTTGGCATTTTGTTTTGTTGATAGATTTGTGTAATTTCGTTTTTCTTTTTGTTCAACTGGTGAATTATTGGATTTTTACACTTGGGATTGTGCCCAAGACATTTAGACGGTAGAAATACAATTGGTTCAGTGTTTCTGTCTCATATGCATGCAGCAGCGAGCTGGATCTGTGGCCTTTACAGGTAAGCCAGAACCGTCGTTATGTAACGGTTAACCTTCAAGATGGTTGATGTGTTCACATAACTTTAAATGAGCGTTTTAGCAGGATAAAATTATCTTGGTTAAAATAATTATGTAATATTGACAGACAATCACCCCCCGCCAGCACCTGATCTCCTTTCAAAGGCACCAAACAGTGTCCAGCGCTGTTGCATAATCGGCTGTGGTCGTTAAACAACACAAACATTTACACAGGAGCCTCATGTTCAGTGTTGCTTTTTTTTGGTTCACATTGTTTCTTCAGGAGAATGTGGGATGCCTAAAGAGGATTAGGCTTTACAAACACTCTCTGCAGAAAATCACTATCAAGTCTATTTCTCATCAAACAGAGCCCCATATCGCCTTCTCCCAGGCTCACATGAAAATTAAAAGCTGCTATTTTGACAGTTTCTGTAATGAATCATGCCATTCAAAGTAACACATTTCAGTAAGGATCAACGGTTCAGTAATTCAGCACTTCAGTTCAAAGAAGGCATTTGGTTTAGATGCTTGTGAATGGTTGATAGCAAATGTACACTAATTTGATTCCAATATCAATGACAAAACTTAAGGTCTTGTTATTCAATGTATAAACAGGCATTATTTTGTGTGTGGGAAAGTATACCTCTTAAAGTAAAGGAGGTCTTATGTTTAATGATCTAAAATTACTTCAAATGATTTTGTTATAATCGAAGAATCAAAAAAAACTGCCATTTGTATTATTTCTTACAACTTTCAAACCACACACAGGACTGTCATTTTAAATAATTATTATCACACAAGTATTGTTTAATTTAGAGACTTATGAACAAACAATATAGCCATATTTTAATATTTTTCACAAAATGACAAATCACACACACAGGACTGTGGTACACAAGTAAATTTTGGGTCAGCTGCTACACTGCCACCAACGTCAGTACAGCATATAGGCCAATATTTGCCATTAACATTTATGTTTACCTTTTTGTTTGTGTCAGAAGCGTGACTTTTATTTTGACAGCACTGAAAATTTGTATAGTAACGTATATGTTTTGTATATGTATAGTAACTTATACTGTATTTAGTTAAAGGTGGGGTGTGTATTTTTCAAAAACCTTTAAAAAAACTGAGTTGGCCCGAGTACCGAAACAAACTTGTAGCCAATCAGCAGTAAGGGGCGTGTCTACTCATGATGTGGAGGAGGGAGCGTTCAGTGAACATGATGGACATTAGCCGAGCTGAGCGACGATAGATAGATAGAGACGATAGAAAAAAACTAAATTAGGATTACACCGCAACATCTAAAGTCTGTTTGGATGTGAAAAAAAAACAGTTGAAAATCATTTGAAATTTGAACCCGTGTAAATATCGGATCAGCTTTCCAGCGCTGAAGAGAACTCAAGGAGCGGGAAGGCCTACGATGGGACGCAGAGGTTGCTTTGCTTTGTTTCACAGAACTAATCATTGCTTGGGTTGTATACGTATGTGTGGGGCGAAGCTATCAAAATAGGGGGCGAGACGTGTTTGTTTTGGTGATTTAAAATATCAACATTATCTATCAGAAATCACTTACCCCACCTTTAATGTTCCCTGATTTTTATTTGAGAAAATGTGATTGCCAATGCACACTACAGGTTACTGCATTTAGTGTTTAGAAATGTCTTTATCTGTGATAAAAGAATCATGCAATTACTATCTTACATATAAATCTGATGTTTTTACAGATTTATTTTATATCAGGTTCAATTAAACACATTTTTATTATTTCTAATTATTTTACAAAATAATAATAAAAATAAATATTAGATTTATTGCAGCAATGTTGTGTGAGTCATTTATTGTCCTTAAATTAATTGCTTTTTAAACCCATCCATTTAAATGCATCTTACTAAACCAAGCTTTGCATGCTTTTTTATTTTCTTTGCTTTGAATATTATATTGCTTTGAAGGTATCGGTTTCTACTTTCAGATGGAGCTGAAGTCAAGCGTTAACCAACCTGAGCGCATGCCGACGTGAAACAGACCTCAGTTAATTCCACTCGGCTCTTTAGCCACTTACACAGTATGATTTACAGCTTCTCTCACAATGTTATTTGTTGAAGGGCTTGACAACTGAACTAATGAGTGATATGATATTGGAACAGGTGGTCTAATGCGAGTCCTTCTGTAACATAATTACATTTATCATGCAGAAATGTCAGTTTGCATAACTCAGGCTGAATGAAAATGAGGAGTAATTTGGTTTGGCCCGGCCAGACTGCATGAAAACCCCTCTCAGATAAGATATCAAATTCCTTTCATTTACTTGCAAATGACTTGATTAATTAATGCAGTGTTAATGTTTTACAATTGTGTGTATCTTTGTTTTCAGTGCGGTAATTAGGCAGATAAATGGGTCTCATTGCCAGTGAATTGTGTTTAAACCCTCCAAGGAAAGACTGTATTTCATGTATTTAATTTATTGAGTTACTCCTTTGACTGGCATTAATTACCATTTAACATCAAGACAAACTGATTAAAAGTTATTAAAGCAAATAATGAATAAATGATCAAACTTATAATATTATCTCAACAGGCCCTGTAGCTTGATGTGACATAAGTATGTAGACAGTTTTATTCTTTATTCATTCCCATAATCAGAAATGATGTTATTACACAGAGTAGCGGAGCAGAAGAGACGAGAGACTGTCTGAAAGACTGTCTACCGACCTCATTTATTTCAAAGGACAAATCATTATTATCACAATGGTATTATGCCGTTTTGAATGAAAGAAGTCTATAGGAGATTTATAAAGATAGAATATTTAAAAAAAGTAAAGCTGAATTAGCACCAAAAGACACTAAAGAAGCAGCATTGCTTATCACTAAGAAAGTATATGGTTTTTGAATGATAATTTTCATGCACATTGTTATTTATTCATTATTTATTCAGTTTTCACAATTCATGCACGATTTAGGTTGATTTTTGGTTGAACATGCTTGAATATATGAAGAGTTTAGATGCAAAAGCCTCTACGTGCCATCTGAAATTTTCATCTGAAATGAGCATTTTTATCAGGCTCTTGTGTGTGGGTTCAGTAATTTCACTTTAATGGCAATGTATATGTCCTTTTCTATGCAATTAAAGTGAAAAAAATTGAACATAAATACAGAAGCCTGATAGAATTGCTCATTTTAGAAGAAACATTCAGACAGCACTTAGAGGCTTTTGCATCTGACCTCTTCATATGCTTCGGCGTCTCTATGTCCTTGAGATTCAGAAATTTGATCTGCTAGTTTGAAGTTTTCATTTGATCATAATGGCTTTTTTATGTTAACAACTTTTTTCTCAGCCTCTTTCTTTTAAACCATTGCAATACATAATTATAAACATAAATGTTCTTGTGTTCTCGGAGTGTGTTTGTTGTTGTTAGCGACAGACATCACTGTCTGGTTATATTTGTTACTAGGTGTTCTTTGTGCACCCAAAATAAAATGTATTTTTACTTACTGTACAAGGACATTTATATCTTGCTATCATCAGTAAGAATAAAATGGTACAGTATTTGTGTAGCATTAAGAGATTGGCTTCTCAATTTCATTATTCAGACATTAGCTGATTTACCATTATCCTTCAGCCATATAGGTGACCTGTTAGAGCAGGGATGTGCAATGCATATATCATTATTTTTAGCTTGGCATTGCTCCCAATATAATATATTAAAATGGAGGAACTGAAATGTATACTGTCATTCTTGTTTCTTTTTTATGCTAGGTTACTTTGTGAAAGGTAAAAACATCTTCATGTTGGATTTATTACAACAAACAAACATCTTTTCACTCCAAAAGACATTAATTGATAGACCAGAGTCGTGTTTGATTACTTGTGGATTATTGTGTTTTTGGACTCTCATTCTGACAGCACCCATCCTTTTAATTGACAGCAATTCTAGAAGTTTCCTTTAAAAATAAATTAGTAATTATGATTTTTCATGCCATTGGCAAAAAAAGAGAGAAATATTGAGGCTTTAACATTTGCTATGGTGACATCCTATGTAGACCAATCCATGCATGAGTCACTGCTTGAGTCATTCAGAGCTGGAACATGTCTGAGAACTACTCTGAATGTCCATTAAGACTAAACGCTAATTATTAGCAGCAATTCCACCCCAGCATGCTCACGACAAACAAGAACCTTTGATGAGTTAACAACGTCATAGCTTCGGTGTGTTTATTTTGAACTCCTATAAAAAAAAGAAAAGAAAAAAAAGAAATTCTGCAGCATTTGAAGCTCTTCAGAGTGAGTATTTAGAGAGGAAAAAACAAGTGTGCTGGAGCATGAATGAATAATGGAACTGGAAACCTCGGGGATAAGAAGAAGCTTGACTCTAAATGAACAATCTTACTGTGTTTTTCTTATAGAGCCCAAGATCCAACTCATCCATCTGACTAAGAGCAACTTTTTGGGCATTTCTTTACCAGGTGTCACTAAGTGCCTCCCCTAACGTGATTCCCTGCTGAGCCATGGGCTTCTTGTTACTGGCTCCCAGCGACCACAGATCATTACTGAATGTGGCAGGACCTTCCACACAACGAATGGCTATTTGTAGACTTTTTCACTGAGGTTTTTAAAGGGACATTTCAGTTCACCCACAAATAGACATTCTGTCAATGTCTAAAACAACTTTTCGAATCTTATTTTGTATTTCACATCAGCTATTCATTCTGTGTATGTATGTTTAATCACAGGCATCGGACAAGTGGTCTATTTCTGGGAAAATGACATTCTTACAGGCACTGAGGTGAGTGGTACATGCCGTTGCCCAGGTGAGAGAGAGATTGCTGGCCATCTTCCCGTTAATTAACATGCTGTGTCCTTATACATGAAATAAACAAAGGTCATCTCTGTGTTACCTGGAAGCAAAAATGATTACATAAAAACCCTTTATGCTGATGGTTTGGCGTGAGGTGTTTGTTCTTTGGACACATTGAGTCACTGGTTTCATTCAGAGATGGATTTAAATTGCCTCCACTTTGTTATTGAGGATTTTCAATACTATTCAGGAAGGTATCTGCCTCTGTTCGCTTTGGCTAAATTCAGTAGAACTTCTCCCACACAATTTCGCTGGGATTCACGAGGGAAGTTATTTTGAATACTAAGTTCTATCCTGTATTGGTATTCTCCAGAATCATTAGCTTTGTCCCTCCTCACAGTACACTCTGTACTTTTCCAAGAGTGCTAACTTGACCCAAGCAGGGTACAACTCTTACCCCAGTCACAGTGGGTAAAATAAGAGGGTTGTTTGTGCCATTGAGAAAAATAACTAAAATGATTTCCAATGAGCCTGGTTGCCATGGACACAGAAGTGCCTTCATCCAAAAGGCAGAGAAAACAGACCAGATATTACAGGTTAGTGGAGGTAACTTCACTTGTGCTGTTTTTCAATGTCTCAAGACAATTAAATCATTGGGTTCGTACTGTAAACATGGACCAGCAAATCTCTTTAAATCCTAAAATCATGGGTCTGTCCAGGAAGAACAATGTTTGAGCACATGACAGAGGTAATGTTTTAGCAACCTTGAGCATCCAAGGCATAACTTAAATACAAAAGCTGAATTATGATATGATCCCATTGTAAATAATCGTTTTAATGGCATTATGTATAAAGCATATGTATAAAGTTAATGAATTTAATAAAGAAACAGCTGTTTGCATCAAACTTTTACTGTAAAATAAAAACTAGCCTTTGCCTGCCATCTAGTGTGAAGTGTTTGAAAATAATTTGTATGTGATAATGAAGACAACAATAGGGAAAAAAGAGATGAGGATATCAAATGGGAAATGTGGTGACACTGTGTACTATACACTTGTAGGCTATAACATTCTTAACATTATATTGAAATTGGAAAAAATATATATCAAATATTTAATATCCACAAGAGGGCGACATTTATCAGTTTGCCGGGAGGTTTACTTGCAGATGACTTCATATCAGAACATTTTGGAAACCTTTTTAGTTAAACCTCATTATTACTAACATCAACAAGCATTACTTAACATTATATAATAATACTAGTTTGTGCATATTCAAATAGGTAAACATGTTGATTCATGTACTTTATCATGTAACTTTTTATTTGATTCTTAGCATTGTTTATTTAATAATGAATTATTAATGAAAAATATTATAAAGCAAAACATGTAGTAGGCCTACATGCAATGGATTTAAAAGCTTTCACTGGAAGAAATGGCTATTTTATTTATTTAGTTCAAAAATATAAATCTGTTTATAACAAAGGGACATATAGATTAATTCAAAGTTAAATTACAAATTATGTAAATTAAAATAGTCCTTGGCAATCACAAACAACGGAGATCAGTCAAGCCTGAGCAGAAGAAATAAACAAAAGGGCGACCACGTGATATCACCGCATGCTTACATTTTCGCAACAGTAATTTAATTTAATTTAATTTGCTTGAGAACATCTAATAAACTACAACTAAGAGACGTTGAAAATACACAGGGGATAGTTTAATTAGATTATTGTTTTGGAATCAAACCTGACCCCCTGGACGACGCCAAGCCCTCTTTTAATTCTATTCCTCCCACTATTTCAATTTCTGTGGATGTATTCTATATTATAGCATTGTTTTCAATCTTTAATGGAACATTGAAGGCTCACGCACGTAAAAGTTTTACAGAGTTTTCTGTGGAGGTAATTAATAACGTTGGATAGTTTTGTGGTTGTGGTTGGTTTAGCATGCGCATGCGCACTCGGGCGCACAACTCTCTTGAAGTCTGAAAGTTCCGCCGCTGCTCTCGGATGAGACGCGTTCAACTTCATTTCTAAACATTAATATGAGGGACGCTCGGGGATATCTGTTGATTTCGGACACACACGCCTGCTGAAGGAGGTTTATCATTGCAAGAAACGATAGGACTCTCATTACATTAGAAGGTAAGCCATTTACGATATTTGAAAAAGCGAATAAACGATAATAATGCGCTTCATCTGTATCGCACCTGAGAGTCGTTAACGCGTTTTAAGATGTTAGAATGATGTTTATGCTTGTTTTTTCTTTTCCTCTATTTACTCGTTCTTTGTCTTTTTTTTCTTAGCTGCACTTGTACACGTAAACGATTTTAAATACGTGTAACATTTTATGAATGCATTTGCATAAAATCCCAATTTTTATAACAGATTAACTAAATATCTATGGTCTATTAGGGCATGAGCTACATTAAAAAAATGTTTTACTTGTGTATTTTTGTTGGACAATGTCACATTTATTTTCTTGTGGATTTGTGGAAGCTGAATTTGCTTGTGGCATGGGTGTGATATTTGGTTGTGTGAATAAATCCTAAATCTGAAGTTGCTCATGAAGTTGGTCATTTGTGCACACAGTAAAGTAAAAGGACTGTCTTAACCTGGTGCGGTAAAGACTTTAAACCTCGAGCGTGTACGTATATCCTGTGTTTACTGTAACTTCCAGGGTGGAACTGTGGCCTTTCAGTGGCAAAAGGTCATCTATGACATCAGGGATTTTATTTTTAATTCTTCAAATATAAGACCCCAAATTGCTCCCATGCAGGCTTGAAGTGTGTCAGATGTTTCCTATCTTGTCCTCCACATGTTTCCTTGTATTCATTTGAGCAAACCACAGACAAGCTACACAACGTCAGAATCAAAGGATTATCAATGCAGCCATTTGTTTTTTAAATGTTAATGTATGTAAACTTTTGTATTTTTTAATGAATGTAACTTTGTTGTGAGTGTTTGTTTGGGGGGGGGGTCAATTTGTGATCACATACAGCAAGTATATAGAGTTAAGTCACAGAAGCATTGTGTATTTTTTACTTTTTTGTTGAATCTATAAAACAAACAAATAGATTCAAACAACTAACATTTTCTCTTATTTTTGGGATGTTTTTAAATCATACAAAACGTTTAATGTCTGTTCAAGGTTTTGTAGATTTGTGTGGGTATGTTAATGATAATGCTAAATGATCCCAAAGTGAATAAGAACACATGTTTGGATTGCGTTGATTTAGGGCTTTACTGATGGGTCTCTGGGCGTACGTTAGATTAGACAAATGTTTGGTAAACTGATGTATGGGGAGTGATGTGTCTCTGGTCTTTATCGGCTGACAGCTCACTCTTTAAGAGGAATGCTGCTCAAAAGCACTTTATCAAACCAAGTGATATGAGATATGCTTTTACTTAGATTCAGGAACTCAAAGCTAAGCAAAATTTCTATGCATAAATCTTAACTTGCACGCTTCAACATCTAGCCGAATGGGACTTCGCCACTAGGAGTTTATTTTAATGACGAAGGCCACATATGTGTCACATCTGTGTGTTTGTATAGCATAAAGCTCAGTAGCACGATCAGTCTGAGGGATTGCGTGTATTTGGGACGAGGCTCCGCCTAGATAACGGCACGGCCAGTGAGTTGTTTTTCTTTCAGACTACCCCCACTGCATACCCTATCTCCACAAATCACAATGACTTCTATCTTTGTACTGGTAGGCCTGTCTGGGCACCAAGCCAGCTAGTCACGACCGTCCCTCCTACAGTGCTCTGCTTAACAACCCTTTAAGGCAATATGCGATTTTATGATTTATTGTATATTTACTTGTAAAATACTTGAATTAATTTGCATGAGGGACTTGACAGTGCTTTGGCCTGAGGGCGGGCTGTACATATCTATGTTTGGAGGAAGTGCTGATTGTGAAGGTATGTGTGAGGGAGCACACATCTGGAGGAGTTTTTCAGGAATCTGGGAGAAGGGGGAGGTTCTCGATAGAGCTGGTCATGGAGCGATTGGTGCATGGTACACATACACAAAATATACAGTTAATTCAACCAAACTGCTTTTCCCCCTATTTCCGTATGGAAATTTAGTTCCTCAGTCCATTTGCGACTGATTAAAATCTGTTGCATTTACTACTGGAAAGTATTGTTCAAAAGTGTGCTTGGAGCCAAAGATCACTCCAAACTATCTAGAGGGGCTTGCTATTATCCATATGACTTTCCGTTCAGGCTTTGTGAAATGGAAAATCAAAATATCCGTGAAAAGAACAGATCAGAGCTGGATGGAAACACAGTATGTGTGTCATACTTGAGCCTAGTTTTTTGCTGGGTCGAATTGTGAATGCAGAAAAGGTATAGAGCGTATAATCATTGTATGTGTATATATATATATATATATCACGATACAGATGCCACGATATGTATCACAATATGGGACTGCACTGAATTTCACCTCAGAATAATTTTGTAAAACAGCTGTTTATTAAGGGGGAGGCATCATGATGTCTGTCAGCCATCGGCGATTAACTCTTATGAAGTAAGCAAATATTCACTTTCAGATTTTATACTTGCACTATTTGGAGAAACTGCCAGCTATCCGGGGCTTCTCCATAGGAAGTGATGTAGCCAGCTGACTAAATACAGCTCCTTTTCCCTCAGGGATGTGGAGAATGTTTTCTCTTTGCCAAAAGTAACTGGAAAAGCTGTGGATTTCAGGCTGGCCGGACCTCCACTTTGGCCAGTGTTTCTACAGGTGGTAATGGATCTGAATGTCAGTTTAAATCCAGTAGATTGTAACTTATTTTAGCACTTTCATTCATCATTGAAGTTTCGGTCAGGATTTGGTTGATGTTTTGTGGTCAGAAGCTTGATTTGGTCATTGGGCTCTAAAACAGCTTTTATTTGCTTGTAGAAAAAAGCTACTGTCTATGCAGTGTATTTTGAACAAGCGTTGTATATAAGACTCATTGACCCAACACAATCTAATCCATCAACAAAACCCTGGTCTGTTCTTCTTGCTACATAAAAGCTGTGAAGTGACGTGGGCTGGCCCTTTCTGCAGTCCTCGTTGATCAGATAAGGTCATAATTGAATAGGTTCAAGTTAGAATGAGAATGTTGCTTGTTTCTGTGCTCTTTCTCTCGGGTTCAGTGGTAATAGACAAACAAAGACCCCTCTGTGTTAGTTGTTGAGAGTTCTAGCTCTCTTGCAGACTAACACAATTAAGTAGGGTCATTTTTGGAGTGTTTTACCCCACTGTTTTGTGTTTTAATTGTGACCAGCAGTGTAGTCCTATCAGCATGGTTAGTATGGTGTTGTATATTGGGTCAGTATGGTTTACTAGTTTTCCAACAAAAAACTGATGTTGTTTTTGTATTTTACCTTTTTTATTTATATTGTTGTAGTTTAGTTTTTTTAGATAGTTTACATAGTAACACTTTTAATTTGTGTTCATCCCCATTTGTAGCACTGTGGTCAAATCCATACACATTCAAAAGGATGTCTTTTACCATAGCAATGCATCTCTGTTTTGAGTTTCCCTCAAAATCATAATGTAATGGAACTATTAAAATAGTAGGACTTGGTAATAACATATCTTGAGACCCATGTATTCTGCTTTCACAGCCCTTGGCCCATAAGCCTGAAGTTAAATTAATCATAATGTGAACATTAGAATTTAAAACCTTATGGATAAATAAGTAAATTCAACATAATTAATTTTAAACACAAAATATTTTGTTCGACGCTCCTGCATCAATGTTATTTTAATATTATTTCTTAATGTTTGTAGACTCATGTTTGTTGAATGAGCTTATTTTTTAATTTCCATTTTTAGTATTTTTCACCATTTTTAGTTTATATATATATTAGTGGTGGGCCTATTTTAATATTTGGCGTTAATTTGTCAGTTAACGTGAGACTCTTATCGGCGATAAAATTATCGCCGTTAATCTATTCTCAAAGTTGGGTTGGGAGCTGGGTCTATACTAATTATGATGACTTTCACCCTGATATTTTAGTTAATGTATACCAAGTCTGTCTTGCACTGTAAACGAGTCTTCGAACTAGAGGCTCGCAGTCCGTGATGGACAGATTGTTAACTGCTGGTCTGTGTGGTTCATAAGTGAGGCATGGACATCCAAACGCCATTTATCATTCATCAACCTCAAATATGTCTTTTCCTCTGAAAGATGTATGTAGTAGCAACTTTACATGGGATATGATGTGGGTAACCTAGAAGAAATGTGCGCTATTGAAGTGTTTGTGTGGCAGCGGCTTGCTGCAGGACAGGCTCGTGCGCTCACTTGCTCTTAAAATCTCCGTCATTCTTGGTCATACAGATAAAAGTAGCCTGATACATCTTTCGAATCTGTAAAGACGTCTCCCATTCTGCATGTGTGCACTCAGAATAACAACTAATATTGCGCTTTTAAGCAAACAGGATATGCTTTAGGTCTCATGTGAACTTGAGAAACTTTGTTATATATCTAAAAATACAGTACATAGAAAAATATCTATAGAGAGTGAAATGTCTAAAAAAAAAAATAGAAGACGTGTGTGTTAGCATGATTTACATTGAAATGTAATCTGTGCAACACTGGAGCAGATAAGATGGCATCAGTTCAATATAATAACAAAAACTAAATACTTTGGGTTTTATTCAACTAATATCCTTTCTGTGATCTGTACTATATTTTTACTGTAATTGACAGCTTTATCGGCAAAAAGAAAAAACAACAACACGGGAGTCATTTATTAAAAATGGGAGTCATTATTTGAAATAATTAATTTTCCTCCAGTTTTTGGGATTGGGACGGAAGAGATTAAAGTTTGTGATGCATTTTGGAAACAGGAGATGAGCCCCTGGTCTAATCGCCACCTGGCTTGAGAAACCACTATTTCAAAGACTTACTTTTAGTCATTATTTGGGTAGCACACATATTCTGAATGCTCTGGAATTCAAATGAGCTATTTAATCTAGATTAATCTAGATTAATTCCAAAATTAATCTAGATTGAAAAATTAATCTTTTGCCATTCACCTCTGTAATTTAGTAAACAATTTTAATATTTGGCTTTAATTTGACAGTTTATTTTAGTTTAGTGGCTAAAATTGATGTAGTTTTTTATCTAAAATTTATATTATAGCTTTTTATTATTATTGAAAATTATTTTAATAGTTTTTAGTTAACAATAACAAGTCTGTCTTGCATATCTTAAGGATTATGTATGATTTTTTTGTAAACACATTTGAGCAGCTGCTTATGCATGTTTTGACATGTTCATAAGTGAGGCATAGCCATCTATTAGATTTAATTTGCCTTGCTAATATAAATTAATTTTGAAATTGTAATTAAAGGGTTTATTCAGGGATCCAGCCTGGTGGGTGGAGAAGGCAAGCTTCTGTCAAGCTGTAGGCCAGTGGCAGTAACAGGCCGGACATGAGTCCTGTGGGACTTTGTTTTGAAGGTCTGGAATTCCAAGCATTCCAACGCACAGTGGAGAAAAATCCTGGGAGAATCCTGCTATTATCCCACACATGAGTTCTCCCATTCTGCATAGTGGGACAGAAACACCTCATATTAGTGCCAGACAGGAGAAAGAACATCAGATAGATGGAAAGCAGGATTTATAGTTTTTTTAGAGCAATGTTACCTTTAAATGTTAAACATTTGTTTGTTTCAAGAAAGGTGATTTGATATTTTGCGACGAGTGAAAATGTTGGCAGCTGCTCTGGAGCAGATGGATGGCATCATTGCAGGTACAACTAAATAAATGAAAAATACTATGTACAAAAATTATCCTTTCTCTTCTTGTCTTTGTTTATTTGCAGCTTTACACAGTCATCATCAACAGTGTAGTCATTTATTAAAAATAAGACAAATTATTTGAAATAATTAAGGTCAATGCACATACGTAAACTTGCAAAGAAAATACATCTGCACAGTGAGTGTTTCTGCAGATTTGTGAGAACTGAGAGTATGCGCAGTGAGCAACATTACATGGCTTTTCCACTATTTCAGCACTGATGAAATCTAATGCTTATTCAGTATGCGACCACAATATTGTCCATCTCTGGGAACATCAGGGAAAAATGAATGTCTTTGCTTGGAGCAAGAGTGAGTCTCTTGAAGGTTATGCTTTTCCATTCACTCTGTAATTATGGAAGTGGACGTCCCACTGTTTACATAATCTGACAACAACCCACCCGAGCAGTGCAGTCACAGTCATCCAACCTGTGTGTTGTTTTGGAAAGTGCTGAAAGTAGCTACAGCAAAACATGCCAAAAGAATTCACCCAAGAATTCAATTTAAAATGAAATTTCAGTCATTTACTCACTCTCTTTTTCTGTTCATTTTTAGGGAATACAACCACACAGTCATGGTAGCACAGTTAAAAAAATGACACAAAATATAACAATAGAAGCAGTCTTTTCAGTTAATTTACTATAAATACAGTCTATTCAATTGGCTCATGGAACTCTCAGTAATTTTGACTTTCCGCCAAAATTCCTTCACTGATCCTCTTTCCTGCACTTGCCTCAGGTTCTAAGGCTATGAATTACACCAATGGCCTCTTTGATTGTCAGTCACCAACTTCACCATTCCTGGGCAGCCTTGGGTGCAGCAATTTGAGGACCTGAGGGCTGCATTGGACTTGATGGATCCCGAGGAAAGGAGAGTCTGCGCGCATCAGGTGTCCAAAACCACAGCCGAGGGTCTGATGGAGTGGCTACAAAGTCGACTGGTGGGTTTTCATCAGACTGTTTGTTGTTCCAAACCTGTAAAAAGTTTGTTTGTCTTCGGAACACTATTTAAAATATTTTGGATGAAAACCGGGAGGCTTGTGACTGTCCCATTGACTGCAAAATAATTAACACTGTCAAGGCCCAGAAAAGTATGAAAGACATCGTCAAAATAGTCCATCTGACATCAGTGTTTCACCGTAATTTTACAAAGCTACTAGAATACATTTTGTATGCAAAGAAAACAAAAATAACAACTTTATTCAACAATTAATCTCCTCTGCATCAGCGTAGCACCATTTTGAAGAGTATCTGCTGGACTCAAACAGCGTATGTTGTTTAATGTCGCAATACACAGATACACTGTTTTTGTTCAAATCAAAGCGTAAACTGTTTGCCACAGCCATATCCCCCTGCAGCCCAAGACTGGTTGCCCACCGAAGCTAAGCAGGGTTGAGTCTGGTCAGTACCTGGATGGGAGACCTCCTGTGAAAACTAGGTTGCTGTTGGAAGAGGTGTAGGGAGACCAGCAATGGGTGCACGCCTTGTGGTCTGTGTGGGTCCTAATGCCCCAATAGTGACGGGGACACTATACTGTAAAAAGCACCATCTTTCGGATGAGGCGTTAAAGCGAGGTCCTGACTCTCTCTCCAAAATCCCATGGTACTTCCCGTTAAAGAGTAGGGGTGTAACCCCAGTGTCCTGCCCAAATTCCCTCCACTGGCCCTTGTGGCTTCCTAATAATCCTCATCCACTTGATTGGCTCTACAGCAGGTTCTCTCCTCTCCACCTGTAGCTGGTGTGTGTGGCACTGCATTTGACACCGTTGTACTGTGGCTGCCGTCGCATCATCCAAGTGGATGCGGCACTCTGGTGGTGGTTGAAGAGAGATCCCCATATGACTGAAAAGTGCTTTGGTGTACAGCAATACACAATGAAAGCACTATATAAATGACTCCATTCATTCATAAACAAACGTAGAAAGTGTACATGGTTTGCGTCTAGCGAAAACTCTCCAAAATGGTTCTAAGCTGATGCAGAGGAGACAAATTGTTGAATAAAGTTATTTTAGTTTTCTTTACTTACAAAAAGTTGTCTCATAGCTTTGTAAAATTACGGTTGAACCACTAATGGCAGATAGACTATTTAGACAATGTTTTTCATACTTTTCTTGGCCTTTTGAGTGTTCATTTTTGAACAAGTCAATGGGACCATCACAAGCCACAGACGATGGCAGCATGTGCTTTTCTTTCAGGTTCCACTGACGTTTGACTGAATTTGTCCATTTCAGTTCATTTACACTGAACCCATTTTGTTGCCTGTTCAGAGCCTTCTTTTTCAAAGATGCAAGCTTCAGAAACACAACCAGTAAATCTGGTGTGTCTATTTGTATTAGATAAAAATGTTTAATTTAAGTATAATTTTAAGTTCTCAGTTTCAGTGTTTTTTCCACTTTGTTAGTGTCCTTGAGGTATTGTTTGGCTTACTCGTCCAACAAAACTCAAAGCATTTAGCATTACAAGTCACAAAATTATTCTTGACTCTTTGACTAATAGATATCATGATTTTTCTCCTTAGGGTCTTTATCAGGATGTGAAAGACATGCGCCTTCAGTTGAATTCTATGGAGGACGAGAGACAAGAAAATGAGAGAAGTCTTAACTCTACCAAAGTACGAGTGCCTCATGGTCAGGTGATATTTACACAACATAAGATTAACAGCAGTGAAGTGTAACGGCAAGCACTTTTCTATGAATCACTTAACTACACAGAAAAAGTATTGTGTAGTTCACCCTAACCTTCATGACTAGCCACTGGAATGTGTCAAGCTAATGAACTTTATCCACATGCTCAAAGAAGGAAAAATTCACATAGCTGGACAGATTCATGAAAAATCCTGATTCTGCCATTTCTTTCTTGCATACTTTGAAATTGCATTTCCAATTATTTGCTTGGTAATACTATATTAGTAGATAAGTCAATTTGGGGTTGCACATGGTGAGCTTATTTTTAGTTCTGGAATGTTCTGGGAGCGTTAATTGTATTTTATTGCTCAGGACGAGCTGATATCACTTCAAAAGCAGTTGGAGGAGAGAGAACGGGAACTTAGAAGACGTCAGGACCAGGCCATGCCAGAAGTCCCAAACACAGAACAGTTACAAAGCAGAGAGAAAGGTACAATATGAACATTCTGCTTTATCAACAACATGCCGAAGTCAATTTAAAATATAACTAGAGGGGATTCACAATCTAATTTAAATTTAAAATAATGTAATAATGTACAGAAAATAATTAACCAAATCTCTTTTCTTGTATACATGGGTGCATTGTGGATTACTTGCACATGTCAGATTTTATCTGGTTTATCCTAACTTGGGATCTGTAAAAAAATGTATTATCAATGTTTCAACTATGTTCATGTGTTTTTGTATTCACCAATATTGTTTACGCTTATTGGCATAAATATGGTGGATGAGTGGAAAACGTGACTAGTCGTATACTTTTGGACTCCACTGTGTACACTCTCTAAAGGGAGTATCGCACGGGCACATTATGCAGCTATTAAATCCACTATTAAATGCATGACATAGGAACAAAACATTTTTGCGTTATAAAGGAGAAACTATCCCAGCACACTGTAAGCTCAAGAAAAACTGTGTTGGAATGTATGAGGTATATGAAGGTTTGTATTACACGTCTAGACACGCTTTTTGATTGATGGTGACCTGGTTTTGGCTGCA
Organism: Gymnocypris eckloni scoliostomus; assembly: GCA_027564155.1. Classification (NCBI taxonomy): domain Eukaryota; kingdom Metazoa; phylum Chordata; class Actinopteri; order Cypriniformes; family Cyprinidae; genus Gymnocypris; species Gymnocypris eckloni. The sequence continues at coordinate 1,504,747 of CM050432.1, forward strand.
GACTCCCCTTCTCTTATAACTCTGATTTGCTAGATGCGCTTGAATTGTCTTACAATATTTATTCTTGACTGCAAATCCTCTTTACTTCCAAAATGACGAGTATGCAGTTTCTGGGTGTTTATTTTGGTGATTCCCGACACACAAAAATGTATCAGAGGCCTGTCTTGTTCTGAAATTTTTAGCTGTTGTATGCCATAGGATATCATTTCTGGAGATGTTTTTGTGTGTTCAGACATGGAGGTGCAGAGAATGAGGAGTGCTGTTGAGTCTTTGAAGGCAGCTAATGAAGAGAAGGTAAACAATATGATGTCTTGCTATTTTGCTGTGACGATCACATCAACCACCTGCCAGCACACAATTATTTCACAGACTTTGGTTTATAATTAAACCATCTCCATAATCTTTCTAATTAAAGAGTCTCTGCCTAGATGTATGCATGTAGATATCATATAGACAGTACCAGTTAAAAGGGTTTTTATATGATCCATTTATTCAGCATGTATGCATAAAATTAACCAAAAGCGTCCAAAAATTGTATTTCAAATAAAAGCTGTTATTTTGGTGCAAATATAATATTTTACCATTATACCATGTTTGTGTGTATTTATTTTGTTACATTATAATATTTGTATTTCATATGATAATCAATTTTACCTCGTTTTAATCGGAATCTCTTTTTTTTTTAGGATTTGAAGATAAAAGAGCTGCAGCAGTCTCTGATCCGTTTCAAGCGAGTTCAGGAAATGGTGATGTCCGTGCAGGCATCAAAAGGTGAGATGCCCTTGGCACATTTTTATGACTTCTTTTGTTTATTATTTCCTTTTGAGAAAACATTTTTTTATATTGCAATCGCACACTATAAACAATTACAACAATATCTCCTCGACACAAAATTGAAACCTGTTGACTTTCAAAAATCTGGGAATTAGTACGTAAAAGCCTTTCCATTTCTATAAGTTCTGCTATAAATATAAAACCATTGATCTTTTAGCAGTTCTCTACATTTAGAAGTAACATGATTACAGTAATATTTTCAAAGACATTGCTTTAACCAGTGCCACTTGTGTGTTTTTTCTGGTGTCTGTATGGCATTTAGGCAAAAGATTATTTTGATCTCAAGAATATTTCCAAGAAAGCTTTTGTCTGAATCTGTCTAATAGCTTGGCTGATTTATCCGGTCTTATGACTTGTGCTGTTTTCCCAGACAAACCCAGGGACGAAGAGACAAGAGAAGGGCTGTGTGACACCGAGATGGTCTCCACAGGAGGCACAGAGGAAACTGATGAAGTATGAAGGGTCTTACACACAGTTTATGTACACAGGATGTTCCTCAGACTTCCTTTTAGACCACCTCCTTGCAGGACTTTCATTGTGATGGTCTGACAGAGAATAACAATTTAACCATAACCTTTTGTTTGATGGGGAACGTCTGTTGTTTTTGTTTGGGAAGCAGCATCCTGTGATTTCAGGTCATTTCAGACCGGTCACTGCCTGCTCCTACTTTTCTCACTTTTCTAAAATACTTTTCTCACTGCTGTTCTCTTGCATACTCCCGTCAGTTTTGTTGTTTTTTCTCACACAGCCTCAGCTCATTCCATGTTCAGAACTGCTCCCTGAAGAGACCGCACACAAACCTGCAGCTGAGACCACTGACAGGTCTGTTTACTTTCTGTAGACCTTTATTTAAACCATGTTCATAAGATATATATTGACGTTCAAGCATTTTTCACGGTTGGGGAACGAAGTTGAGAAAACTGATGATAAAACTGACTATATTCAAAGCTGTACTGATTTTCAGGCACTTTTCATGAATGGTGTACATAATAGGCCTTAAAAAAGTAACAACATTATTACTATTACGTAAATTAAGGGAATTTTAACATTAACAAATAAAATTATCATATCTGCCATATAAGGGATTTGTGCTTTTGTTTGGTTATTTCTATTACAATTTATTAAATTTGTCATAATTTTGATTTTGTTCCTTATGCTTTTTCAGTGTATCTGAAGTACAGCAGCCTGAAAGGTCTCCGTTGACAAGCAATTATGAGGTACCAACTTAATCTATATGAGAAATGATGAATTAGATATGTTACTAAGATCCTGTAAAACGGTTAGATTTGCATATGTAGGTTTCTGTCACCACCTGTTGGTTAAAAACTCAGTTCTCTGTCACTGTTCTCATTTAAGCACAATGGCTCTCCCTACAGCATCTCGTATCACCCAAGCCAGCACACTTTACAAGTTCATTGTAAAATTCTATCAACATGAGCCTGACAAAAAGCTCTATTTACAATATAACGACTTCATACATGCACTGGACACTTTTTATAAATGATGCTAATAACTAGGCATCTAATTTGTTTTTAATTGGAACTGTTTTGACCCAATCATTTGGCAAAACAAAAACTGAAATATCTTAACCAAAAACTGTCAATTGCTTGTAATATTTTAGGATGAAGCCAGTAAAAATGGAGGTTCTCCATCCATCTCCCTGACTCAGCCTAGCTCAGGGGGGACTGAGAGTTTTGGCTCTAAAAAAACACGTTCATCTTTTGGACGTGGCTTTTTCAAGATCAGAGGCAACAAGATGACAAGCACCGCTCCCAATCTGAGTGAGTGAGCCCAAACACTTTCTGTAAAACATTTTGTATTTAAAACCTGAAAAAGTTTGACCTTAATAAACACATGAAATAAAGTAAGCACATTTCTTGGCAGTTTTGGAATCTTGGAAGATTTATCCTATTAATTATTTATTAAATGTTTGCTTGGCAGTTGAAGGAGAGTGTAAGGGGACTGAGCACTTGGATTTAGCCGGAGTGCAAACTCTGAAACCAAAAGCATTAGAGACGCACTCGCCTGAAGCGAAGAAATCAAAGGGGATCATGAAGTTATTTGGAAGGTCTTTTTAATGTGTTTAATATATTAACAATAAACTCCACTGTCTATTAAAATAAAGATATTAACTTTTATAACCCCTGCATCAGAATGAAGAGGAGTCAGTCCACCTCTGACGACCTGGATGATTCTCCAGATTCAGCGTTTAGGAGAGGGGGAGTCCGAGCCACAGCGGGACCCAGACTGGGCTGGTCACGTGATCTGCAGCGAAGCAATAACAAGTACATACAGTTTGTTTGTTAAGAGTTCTTTCGTTTCATTTTTTCCAAAGCACTTCAACATGTAATGTTGTGAGTGTCTCTCTCAGCAAGCTGGACAGCCCATTTTCACGCTGGAGTAAAGAGCAGGTGTGCGAGTGGCTGCAGACCCAGGGACTGGACTTGTATGTAAATCAAGCTCAGCAGTGGATCAGCTCTGGACAGACATTATTGAAGGCATCTCAGCATGATTTGGAAAAGGTTTTCTGAAAAGCCTCACATTTTCAAACATGCGTGCACATACTTTTATTTCTTAATTTGTAAGTTTAGGTTATTCTGTGTGATGTATGACATTTCTGTCTGTGCTTCAGGAAATGGGCATCAGACATCCTCTACACAGAAAGAAACTGCAGCTGGCTCTTCAGTCACTGGGCTCAGAGGAGGAAGATGCCATGAGTAAACTGGACTACAACTGGGTTACTCGTGAGTAACAATCTGGTTTTTATTTATTTTTTTACTAAAAAGTTTTAAATATATAGTTCGCTCAAAAATTTAAATTGTCATTAATTACTCGCCCTCGTGTTGTTCCAAACCTGCAAGTCCTTTGTCCATCTCCGGAACACAAATTTAGATATTTTTGATAAAATCTGAAAGCTTTCTGACCTTGCTTAGACAACAACGTTCAAGTCCCAAAAAAGGTAGTATGGACGTTGTTAAAATTGACCATGTGACATAATTGGTTCAACTGAGTGTCATAGTACTCTACTGAACGTGTGGCGAAAAATGGCAAGGAAGAGAAGAAATTATTGAATTAATTTATTTTTGTTCGTTTTTTCTGCGCATAAGTATTCTCAGAGCTTCATAATATTACGGTTGAACCACTGATGTGACATGGACAATTTTAACAATGTCCTTACTACCTTTCTGGGCCTTGAACGTGTCAGTTGCTTTGCTGTTTATGCAGGGTCAGGTATTTCATCAAAAATATCTTAAATTGTGTTCCAAGGATGAACGAAGGTCTTATGGGTTTGGAACGACATGAGGGTGAGTAATTAATGACAGAATTTTTTTTTTGGGGTGACCTATCCCTTTAAGCCAGATGTCTGAATACGGTTAATTACAAATGTTATTTGCACCATTAACATTTTATTACAAAGTGTGAGTACCAATATTATTATTGTAATTATCTCAAAAGGATGGCTGGATGACATCGGCCTACCTCAGTATAAATCTCAGTTTGATGAAGGCAGAGTGGATGGGCGCATGCTTCACTATATGACTGTGGTAGGTGTCAAATAATAACTCTAAATAATATAATTACAATTTGAATATTGCAATACCTTTTATTTTAATATATTCAAACTAAACTTATTCCTGTGATAGCAAAGCTAATTTTTTAGCAGACATTATTCTAGTCTTCAGAAATCATTCTAACATGCTGTTATGGTGTTCTAGAAATAATACATTATTTATGTTGGTAAGTTTTTGCTGCTTAATATTTTATGAAACGCAATTGGTTGGTTAGGATGACCTGTTGGGACTGAAAGTGGGCAGTGTGCTTCACCATCTCAGTATTAAGAGGGCCATTCAGGTGCTACGTATCAACCGCTATGACCCCAGCTGCCTCCGTCGCCGACCGATAGAGGTAGCACACCCTGCAGTTACACTATCACGCTTGGCTCCATTCACTTTGAATACGACTTTGATTTTTACTGTATTTTTTCTCCTTTGATTAGAATAATCCCACGCCAGCAGAAATCTGTCAATGGACCAATCACAGAGTGATGGAGTGGCTTCGTTCAGTGGATCTAGCAGAATATGCACCCAACCTGAGAGGAAGTGGAGTCCACGGAGGACTAATGGTACATGCAGAAGACATCAAATTTCTATTAAAGTTGTTTTTACTTATTAATTTTTTACCTGTGTTTCTCAGGTTTTAGAGCCTCGCTTCAATGTTGAGACAATGGCTCTGCTTCTTAACATCCCACCAAATAAAACTCTGTTGAGACGTCACCTTGCAACCAACTTCCATCTTTTGATTGGTTCAGAGGCACAGAGACTAAAGCAGGAGTATCTCGAAAACCCAGATTACACTGTCCTGACAGCTACAACCAAAGTTAAGGCAAGTAACTGTGTGTAAGGTCACTTATAAGGGGGGTACAACTGTAAACAGCGTTTTATTAACTTAACAGCATGCTGATAAAGTCTTACCTGTCTTTTACCATCATCTCCTCCTTTTAGCCAAGACGTCTGTCGTTTGGAAGTTTCGGGACATTGAGGCGGAAGCGACAGGAGGAGATAGAAGAGTATGTTTGTCCCATGGATGTACAAATGCCTCAGAACAGCAGTTTCAACAAAGGCCTTTGCATATATGAGGATAGCTTGGATCAACTGGAGCAGGTATAGACAATTCTAATGACTAGGATGCAATGCAGCTAAAATTGTGACTCGTGTGTGATTTTATTGTTTAAATGCTGTTGTGCAGATGGAGGACTCTGAAGGCACAGTGCAACAGATTGGAGAATTCTCAGAAGGAATCAGCAACCTGACTGTAAGACAGACAACCACACAATATTCCAGCTGTACTGTATCTGCTGTGGTCTCTCTTGTTCTTAACTCAGTTCCTCCTGTGTTCTCCAGAGCATGCTAAAAGAGGGTGAGTTCTTCATGGAAGCATCCTCCCGTTCACCTGAAACCAGCGCTATAGATGACGACTAAGACTGTTTGAACATGACAAGTCTGTAGCTGTGAAATTTGAAAAGTTGAAGATTACTGTGATTTTACAATGAAAGCAATAAGCTCCACTCACAGTGAATCACAAAAAATTACACCGTAAATGCAATAGTATATTAATTCAGTGAAATGCTATTTATTCATTTAGGATCTGCAGAATATACAGTAACTGAAACCGTATTTATAAGTGTTTGCACCTAGCTAAAAACCAAAGACGACAAATCAAAACGGCAGTTAGTTCTTAATGATTTTTGTTTTCTTTTATAATCTAGACTATTCTTATGTGACTGTTTGCTGCATGTTTTTATCCTTCCTTTTCTAGTTGAATGTTTACGTAATTTTATTGGGAGCGAAAATTGTTAATTTTGCCAGCAAACTCTTGATCTTTTTATACTATAACTATATCAGTGAGTACCATGTACTGTTTTATACGTTAATTAAAAACTTTTTTTTTCCTGAATTCAATCTCTGTTTTTATACAATGTATATTAGTTTGTCTTGGGTTCGTTCAACTGGAATTGTATCATCTATGAATCTATAAAATAATGGCTAATGCAGCTGCTCCTCACCATCCTGCAAAGTGATTAATGTTCATGAAACTGACAAAGTAAAAAAAAAAACTCCATTACAAAAAACTAGTGAAACTAACCAGTTTCACAACATATTAGAAGAAATGATGCAACAAACAAGAAAATCTCATAGTTTCCATGTAAAAGGCAGAACACTTTGAAAAACAAGTTTCAGGCTTCGTGGCATAAGGTTTTACATGTGGAGCTTTATGATAACATGCAAAGCTGTAACAAGCTGCCATATCTGGAGTAGTACAGAAAAATGTACACAAACCTGTTTAAGTCTTCTATCAGTTCTCCAAACCACTTGACCGGTGTAGGGTCACCTGAGAAAAAAATTATAGTTGCACAGAAAAAGTAGCGACCAGATATCAGAGCTCTAGTTGAAGGTGAGTCCTCAGCAGACAGCAAGCCAAATAAGTTCACTATATTTTCTAATGATTATATGGGCAAACGAACTTGTTAAAGTCATTTTTATAAATGTGCTTTAGACAAAAACATTACTGGTGTCCATCTTGAGACAAAAAGGCATTGATATATTTTAAGATCAATCCATGCAAGTTAATTTGAAACCTCTCCGACTTACATTTTAGTCTGGGACTAGGCTTAAAGGGATAGTTTGCCTAAAAATAAAAATTCAGTTATTTACCCTCCCTCAAGTAGTTCCAAACCTGTATGAATGTCTTTGTTCTGACAAAGTTTAACCAGGCTGTTTTGGGGGACCATTGACTTCCATACTAGGAAACAAAATACTATGAAAGTCAATGGTGCCCCAGAACTGCTCTGTTTCCCACATTCTTCAGAATATCTTCCTTTCTGTTCAGCAGAACAACGACATTCATACAGATTTGGAAATACTTGAGGGAGGGTAAATGACTGAATTTTCATTTTTAGGTGAACTATCCCTTTAAGCCTTGTCTGTGAAACTGGGGGTTTATTACATAAAATCATGCAAACAACTGCCTTAATGCATAATTAGTTGTCAAGTAGCCTATTTAAACAAGATTTTAGGTAAAAAAAAAACACCAGTAAGTCTATGCGTGTGTAATGCTTTAGACACTATACATTAAACCACATTACATTACAACACATTAAATTCATCATAATATTAATTTAAATAAACTGGCTGCAGAATACTGCTACAACATATCAGAAAAATGACACATCAAAACTTAAATAATATTAAATTAAATAACGTAAGTGCAAGTACTTGTGTAGTTACTTGCAGGTGAATCGTGTGACTCTCGATTCCAGCACTTTATCGTAGCATGTGTTTTGTTTGTTTATGTGCTGGAATATATGATGTTTAGTGACATTAAACAAACTATCACTGAGCTGTCATCTACAGGATCTGTATTTTAAACGCTTTACACATGTCACAACAAGTGTCACGCTGGCACCCAGCGGATGAAAAACCACTTCAGTTTCTACAGTCATCTTCTCCATCGTGTGGTCAGCAAATGTATAAATGTATACATTAAAACAAGGTGGCTAGTTGTTTCATGTATCTTACAAATTTCATGTATTTTACAACAAATCAAATATTTTGTCACGGCCAGCAGAGAAACATGGATCTGCCAGTTTAGTTAAATACACGTGATCAGCTCTCAACTGATGAGGTTAAACTGATCAAATGTGTTGAACTCAAAAACACATTGACAGTTATGAATGTTTTTATATTTGGTTCTGACTGACATCTGGCAGACTTTATGGTTTGTTAATAAATTGCTTGAATACATCTCCTGTAAAATTTCATAACAAATGCAGCCCACGGAGTATGTCTTTCTATAGTACTGATATAAGGCACAAACTCAGAAAGAGTTAATCAAACTGAGATGAGTGTTGACGAAACAAAAAGCTGCATCTCTAGACTACCTTCTTGTACATAAATGAAATCCCTTTAAAATCACTTAACACTTTGTCAAACACCACAGCTCAGAAGATAAAGTGCTGGGCTTCGAACGAGGAGATCTGAGTTCAAATCCCACTGTAACATGCATTTAGTTGTTAGTCAGTAATCAAAACTTATCCAAATTGATTGGCTCAAATATTTAATGAAGAATGTAAAACTTTACAAAAACTCTGTGGCTCAGCACATAGTGATATATTTATCATATTCCGTGGTTTACATCCTACAATTGCATTGATGTGATAATTGCTTTTTTTCATCATATTAAATAAAGGTCTTGACTCAGTGGGCAGAGAGTAAAAACTTTGTGTGTTTTGTCCTGGAGTCCTGAGTTCAAACCCCACCATTGCTGACACTATCATCAGCTAAAACAAAACTCTCAATAACACCTCATCCAAAATAAGATTGTGTTCCACAGACTCAGTGGCTCAAAAGATATGTCTTTGTCTTAATATTTGTGTCCTGAGTTCAAATCCCACAATTGCTGAAATCTTTCATCATTAAAACAAAACACTCAATAACACCTCATCCAAAATAAGACTGCAGTCTGTAGACTCAGTGGCACAGAAGTTAAATCTTTGCATTTCAATCTAAGAGACCTGAGTTCAAATCCCACTCTAATGTGTTTAAGTGTTACTGAAATGTAGCCAAGTTTATTTGCGCATACATTTCATGAAACATTTCAAACTTGACATAAACTATGTGGATCAATGCATAGTGAGTTGTTTCTAAAATTGTTTGGTTTATATCCCACAATTGTATTGATGTAATTAATTGCTTTTCGTCATGTAAAACAGACCTCTGCAGACTGAGTAGAGGAGATGATTAAGCATTGTGTTTTAATCATGGCGGTCTGAGTTCAAATCCCACTATTGCTCATGTTATATTATTAATGATACTGTTGTTAAACTAAACATAAAAAAGACCAACACCTCACCATCACAAACTCTGTGGCTCAGTGAATGAATGCTTGACTGTCATTTATAAAAGTAAGGGTTCAAGTCCCACAACTACTACTGTTCTTCATTATTTCAAACATTTTTTTTTATTAAAATCACATCCATAACTAATCAATCTGGAGACTCAGTGGCTCAGTGGATAAAGCATTCGTTTTTCATCTTGGAGACCTGAGTTCAAATCCCACTATTGCTTGTGTTAAATTGTTAATGATGCTGTTCAACTAATCATCAAAAAAGATAAATTCCTTATCATCATAAACTGTGTGGCTCAGTGGATAAGTGTTAGCCCATCACTCGAAAAAGCGTGGGTTCTAACCCCACACTTATTGTTGTTCTTTACTATTTTAATTAAAATGATTATTATTATAATCACATTCAAAACACTAAAGCACAGTGGATATTCAGTGGCTCAGTAGATAAAGCATTTGGTTTTCATCTTGGAGACCTGAGTTCAAATCCCACTATTGCTCATTTTAAATTGTTAATGATGCTGTTAAACTAACCATCAAAAAAGATCAATGCCTTACCATCACAAACTGTGTGGCTCAGTGGATGAGTGTTAGCCCATCACTTGCAAAAGCGAGGGTTCTAACCCCACATTTACTGTTGTACTTTTCAATTAAAATTATTATTATTTTAATCACATTCAAAACACCAAAGCACAGCGACCTTTATCTTGGAGACCTGAGTTCAAATCCCACTGTTGCTCATCTTAAATTGTTAATGAATGTTAAAACAAAGCTCTGAAATAAAATCCCTCCAAAAACTCCCGGTAAGTCATCAGACTTTGTGGCTCAGGACATAAGGTGTTGGGTTTTCATCTTGGCGACCTGAGTTCGAATCCACCCATTGCTAAAATTTAATTGCTGTAACCTAAAATATTCTGAACAAAGTGGCCCAAATGTCAGAACTCAGCGTGAAAGCCACAGTGGTGCAAGTGGTTAAGCGCATGCTCTGTGAAAAGAGTGTGCAACAGAGACACAAGTTCGAATCCCACAATTGCTTCTATTTTATATCTTACAAAAAAAAGCTCTCAATAAAATCCCTTGAAAAACACCAGTTATGTCACCAGACTTCGTGGCTCAGGTCATAAGGTGTTGGGCTTTCATCTTGGCGACCTGGGTTCGAATCCACCCATTGCTGATATTTAATTGCTGTAACCTAAAATATTCTGAACAAAGTGGCCCAAATGTCGGAACTCAGCGTGAAAGCCACAGTGGTGCAAGTGGTTAAATGCATGCTCTGTGAAAAGAGTGTGCAACAAAGACACAAGTTCAAATCCCACAATTGCTTCTATTTTATATCTTACAAAAAAAAGCTCTCAATAAAATCCCTTGAAAAACACCAGTTATGTCACCAGACTTCGTGGCTCAGGTCATAAGGTGTTGGGCTTTCATCTTGGCGACCTGGGTTCGAATCCACCCATTGCTGATATTTAATTGCTGTAACCTAATATATTCTGAACAAAGCGGCCCAAATGTCAACACTCAATGTGAAAGCCACGATGGCACTAGTGGCTAAACACACGTTGGTTGCGGACAAGGTTACTGGTAGAGGCAAGGGTTCAAATCCCACCTAAACAGAGTCGGCTGGCAACCGACTGTGGCCTGGATGGCACAATACCTGGGGCATAACCAACAGAAGTCGGCTGGCAACCGACAGTGCAAGGATGGCACGAGAAAAGGGGCGAAACCAAAGAGAGTCGGCTGGCAACCGACTGTGGTCTGGATGGCACAATACCTGGGGCGAAACCAAACTGAGTCGGCTGGCAACCGACAGAGACCTGAGAGGCACAAAACTGGGGCGGTGAACGTGAGCGAAAGACATACCTGGAAGGTAGAGATGGAGGCGGAGCAGGACAGGCTGAGAGATACCTGAAGAGAGAAAGATGAGGAAAAAAAAATTAGAATTTTCTATTTTTTGGCAATTTTTGGTTTTTTTTCGCAAAAAATCACTAAATCTCACACTGTTCTCCAGCAGGCTTGAACCCCAACCTCCCTCGCTGAGGCCTGTGTACTAACCACTCGACCACGACCAGCTCACACTAAGAGATGTACGTTGACAATACTTAACGACAGACTCACAGATGCACTAATAAAAAAAAAAGATTATGATTATAAAGACAAAAATACATATTTCTCAATTACTGATCATTAAAATATGAATTAAAACCTTGTGACTACATTTAATTGTATATATTTATAACTGTAAACAATTTTAACACTAAAATAAAGGTTTATAGCCAATATATACCACTAATTACACATTTCACAGTAAAAATACTCTTTTAGAAACACATTTATTTATATCAAAACAAAATATTGTATATGACCAAAAACATACAGAAAATAAATAGGTTTGGATCTTACAGCTTGCTATTGATTGCGTTACATTATAGAAAGCATATTAGTATAGAATAACATTATAGAGATGTGTGCTTTCAAGATTTTAGCAACAACATTAAGAAATGACTAGAATAGGAAACCCATTAATTACAATAAAGTGTCCACATTCATTTGGCCTTAGAGTGTATGTGAGGGCTATCATTATAAGAAAACCCCTAAATACTAATACTCTAAAAACCTAAATACATGGACATGGACATAAACATTACCTTGAACTCTGCTTCTGTTGGGTAGATGTGTAGTCCAAAAACATGCTTTAATCTACAGGTTAAACAGACAAATAAAACATGATGTATATGATATTCAGTCTTCATTGAAACACACATTACAAAATAATAAGTATAACCTCCTAAGGCTTAGGTTGCAGCAAACACATAAGTGATGTGTGGAATCTTAACAAAATCATAATATTCAATATCATTATTCATGTGCAGTTAATAAAGATAATGCAACAAAGACTGATTATTCTAAAAGTTTGACAAGAGTTCAGCAAGAGAGCATGTAAACAAAGCCTTCAAAGAAAATGTGACTGCCGTTATACACGAAATCAAATAACAAGCACTTTTTATACTTTATAAATCCATCATAAACTCAATGAAAATCCACGAAAGCCTGAAAACACATCCAATCTTATGAATTACTGACAGATGAGCCCAGCTAATGCATATCAGAATGACACAACAAATAAATAAATACTTAACAAGAAAACGAGTTGATAGAATACAAATAGAATAGACAGTTCTAGTGTTAGAGGCTCTATTTAAAAACAAACACACACTGCTGTGTAATGCGCGATAGTAATATTACAATTCAAATGCACTGTATGCAGAAAGTTACTTACCAATGTCTCGCGTTTCACTTGCTTCCCGAAGTTTATCGCAGTTTCTTTGTTAACACGTTGTAATATGTGCTGTTGAGAGTCTGTAACCGAGCCGTCATCAGCAGGATCTGTATTTGTATTGCATTAAAACAGTCTGAACGTGTTGTAGTTTGAGCCACTGTTGTCCAGTTATCGTCTGAAGGAGTCACGCTGACCGTGAAGCCGCTTACGCCGCCTCGCGGAGCGGATGAACCCCGCACTTCAGTTTCTACCTACGAGTCATATATTATACTGACAACATGGTCAACATAGTTTCTTTCTTTTTTCATGTTTTAACTTCTTCATACTCAAGCCAAAGTCCCTATTTACGCCCTTAAACGTGTATAAGCCAGACAAAGAGCTGACCATCGGCTCCCTCTTGTGGTCAATGAGTGTCTCAGCATCTATAGATTAAATGAACACTAGGAGGATAACGTTAGTCGCACTCTTCACAGGACAGGACTCAGATTACAATGTTTCTACATTTCTTTTGAACTAATCTATGATCTTGTCAGAGCTTTGTCCAGCAGAGAAACGTGGATCTACTAGATCGGTAAATAAACACGATCAGCTCTCTATTGATGGGTAATGTTGCATTGAATTGAACTCAAGCACATGCTTCAAAGTGTAAACACACATAACATACGGGATATAAGATCTCCCGAGACTGTTTTAGTTTGATGTATATTAGTTGTATTTATTTAAAATGATGTGTGCCTCGTTTGTTCACAGTTAAACGATGATGTTGGTGTTTTGTGTCTGTGTTTGCGGACTCGAGCAGCATTTCTTTTAGTGTTTGGTTTGTTTAATGTAATGTGGGTTGTATTGAATCACGCTCCTGGTGGCAGTATTGGGCTAGTTTTTTGCGATCCGTCGTTAATAATTAATTAATAATAATTTGTTATATTTATATGGCGCTTTTCTAGCGCCATATAGTTGACATGTAGTTGCAAAGTTGCTTACAGTCAATAGACTAAGGGGACATCAAAATAAAATGTAACCTAACATATAAACATTGCATTTTGTCAGTTGAAATTATTAACTATCTCACATCAAAATTAGCCTCAAAGGGAACACTCAAATAACACTCCACACCTAACCACTTACAAGATGTACTGTAGTATGATACTGTGCAGATCTTAAATAATCTCAAGATATATATTCCCATTATCAATGTTAAAGTAGATTTAATATGTGTTCATTGTGTTATAAATAATCATAATCTTAAAAGTTATAAGCACAAATGCGTAAGCATTATAATTGTTGTTATGATTATTTATAAGACAATATAACATATGATAATGTTTTTTATAATACATAATGCATTCATTATAATGCCTTAAGAATTCCCTTATAATGTATTATAAATATGGGCTTCATAGAAAGTGTTACTGTAATTTTTGGACTGCACGGATTTATAAAGTGTAAATGTCTTAAACGTTTGTAAATAGATATCTGTTTTTATACAGTCTATGATAGAAACACTGTGAAAAGTGAACAGTTGGATCAACTTACTTCAAAAAATACTTCAATTGGTAACACCTAAAAACTTAATTTATTACAAATAAAGGTAATACATTAATTTGGAAAAAAATGTTTTTAGAGGTGTTACCAATTGAATATTTCAACTATTCACTAATCTAAAGAATAAGGTACATTTTCAAAAGCATTATATTTAGAACACATCTCCTAATCCACAATGTAATATAATTAAAACATGGTTTAAATAACATATTTTTTCAATACTAATAATAATAATCAGTTTTGTGTAAATTAATGGTGAATAAACTAGCTTTTGGTCTTGTGATTTTTAAAAGTAATACTTTTAAAAATAGTAATAAAGTATAATTTACTTGGCCTAATGTCATCCCTTAAAGTTTCTGGACACCTTTTACTTGCATAGCATAGACCTACAGAGCTGAGAAATTATTCTAGAAATGTTTGAACATGTTCAACAAGAGAATAAAGTCATGCATATCTTGGATGGCATGGGGAGAATGTTTTAAATGTGTTAATGCTCATTGTGCTTCTTGTGTACTCACCACAGGTTATGTTGGGAAGATCAAGCGAGGCGAGCTCCGTGGAAGTTACTCAGAAGCGGTGCATCCGGGATTTAGCCGTGTCCACTGCATGCAAGTCTATTGTGCTGAATGAATGATTGTACATAATATGATTAATCAGAAATAAAATCATTTACCCACCCTGAGATTTCAAATTAATACATTTGTAGATGTATTAGATCATAAATAGATTTGTCTGTCATTTGCTGTAATTTGCTACAAATAATATATGCCAAAAAAAACATGTGCGGTACAGGCAAATCGTAACTGCATTTTCTTAACAGTACTCAACATTTTCTTTATGTATCACATATTTACCTCCTAAGTGCAATTGCCTCTCACTTTAATGTTCCTTGGTAGGCTACTGTAGAAGAATTGTAATAGTAAAATGTAATATCCAGAAATATGCTTAAATTACTACAGTTTAAGGATTTAAAATGACACCACCACGAAGCATGGCAAAATGTGTAAAGACCTGCTTTCAATGTTGAGTGAATGTATTGGATAAACATAATTATGCCAAAACTAAGGATTTCAGTTTAAACTACTATGAAAATGCATTATATTTATATAATTTTTAAACTAGGCCTACGATGAAATCCAGCCTACTTGCGAAGAAGCTCCTCCCATTTGCTGTTCTCAAGCTCCTCCCACTTGTTGTTCTTGTCGTACGCTCCTCCCACTTGTTGTTCTTGTGTAAGCTCCTCCCACTTGCAGGTCTCTGGGCTGCAGCGATAATTACTTGAAGATGCTCGACTGTTTCGAAGCTCAGAACACAGTCACTGGTGATGCCTGCTGGTCAAAGCTGTACATGCAAGAAAAACTGACCAAAACATGACTTAAAAAAGCTTTTACAAACCCACTGCAAATATATGATTTTAAATACAATCTTTGAAATGCAATCAACAAATCATCAAATACCAATAAATATGACATGTCTGTATAATATGTGTTCTTTTATAAAATTTGCAGGGTTTGTTTTGTTTTATAGAGGATAAAAAATATTTGTTATTAATTTTTTTTATATTTTTTGTGTTGCTCAGTTGTGGATATTTCCCAGCATGCACTGCAACATGAATAAAACATGTAAATGAGTGACGTTTTTTGTTACTGTTTATTGCATTATTTGCACTTAATGTTTTTATTTGTTGTGTTACATGTGAGTTGATGACATTTTCGAGTGAATTTGACACCCTTAATGATGTACTTCTGAGTGTCACCATCATTGTGGTTTGCAGTCAGGATCACCTATCCAGCAAATATGAACTGATTATTTCATTTCACCTTCAATTGTAGAAACATTATAGAGCTGTGAGATATATGAAGTTTAGTTGAATATGTCTTTGGTAAGGTTTTGTAAGATAAGGGCTGTAGAACAGTTTTGAGTACAAACTGATGTTAACTTTATGTGGATGATCTTAAATGTAAAACTGTCCAAACATAACTAAGGATGTTATTATTTATATTATTAAATATTGGCATTTTAAGTCAAATCTGTTTTAATGAGCAACTGCTTGATGAAGCGTTACCTTTTTTATCTCAGATAATATTATATCAAGAAATCTTCGAAAAAAGTAACTGATTGACAAACTATTTGTCAAAAAAAAAAACGTAATTCTAAAGACACTGTTGATTGTATGTTTGCTTCAAAACAAACTCTGTGACAAAAGATAATTGTTTGCCTTTTAACCTGAAAACCTTGGTTTAAATTTCCACATTAAATTATATGATTACATTTTTACTATCATACTAAAAAAATAGAATCACCTTACTATCATGTGCCCCTTTTGGCTCTTTGGCACGTTTTTTTGGCTTTCATTCATGAAAGCCTTGATTTGAACCACACAATGATTGTTAGTGTTATATCTTAATACAAGGCTCTCAATAAAACACCATCTAAAAACAATACTTTGTAAAGGATAATTGTTTGACTTTCAACATAAAAAATTGCACTTAGGAGGTAAACATAAAAAACTTTTAAATTGTATGACTACTTTTTACAATTATTCTAAAACAATACCACCTTAATGCTCTAAGCCAGCGTAGCACAGTGGTAAAACACTTACCTTCAATGCGAGAAAGCCTGAGATCAAAGCCAAGGATGCTTTTTCTTCTCATAAAACTGAGCTCTCACTATACACTTTCTAAAACCCAACCCAACTCTCCAGCTGCAGTGGCTCAGGTGGTAATCGTTGCACTGATTAATTATAGAATCCTGAGGTCAAATCCCGCTAATGCTTATGTTTCATCTAAATTCTCAGTTTGAACAGTGAATCCTCTGTGGCGCAGAGGATAATCATTTGCATTTGAATGTGAAAGCCTGGGTTCAAATCCCACAGTTTTAATGTATTTATTTAACTTCATATAATTGTCAAATACACTGCAAGGGATAATTGTTTGACTTTCAACCTGGTTTAAATCCCACAACTTTTAAATTATATGACTACTTTATACAATCATGCTAAGAAAAATACCCCTTGAACACTCCAAACCACTGTTGCTCAGTGGTAAGCAAATTACTTTTGATGCAAGAAAGTCGGAGATCAAATCCCAAGATGATGGTTGCTCTTTTTCTTTTTATCATACAGAGATCTAAAACAATTTTTAGTCTTCCAGACTCAGTGGCTCAGTTGGTAACGCATTGCTTTGCAATCATGGAAGCCTGAGTTCAAACCCTGCTTTTGCTAATGTTTCAGTTTTGTTTAATTACCACTTCAACAAAGTACCCCAAATGCCATCACTCAGCGTAAAAGCCACAGTGGTACAAGTGGTTAAACACATGCTCTGTAAAAAGAGTATGCAACAGACACAAGTTCGAATCCCACAACTGTTTATATTTTATATCTTACAAAAAAAAGCTCTCAATAAAATCCCCTCCAAAAAGCCAGTTAAGTCACCAGACTTCGTGGCGCAGGTCATAAGGTGTTGGGTTGTAATCTTGACGAACTGGGTTCGAATCCACTCATTGCTGACATTTAATTGCTGTAACTTAATATATTATGAACAAAGTGGCCCAAATGTCAGAACTCAGCGTGAAAGCCACAGTGGTACAAGTGGTTAAACACATGCTCTGTAAAAAGAGTGTGCAACAGAGACACAAGTTCGAATCCCACAATTGCTTATATTTTATATCTTACAAAAAAAAGCTCTCAATAAAATCTGTCAAAAAACACCCGTTAACGCACCAGACTTCGTGGCTCAGGTCATAAGGTGTTGGGTTTTAATCTTGACGAACTGGGTTCAAATCCACCCGTTGCTGACATTTAATTGCTGTAACCTAAAATATTCTGAACAAAGTGCCCTGAATGTCATCACTCAGCGTGAAAGCCACGATGGCACTAGTGGCTAGACACACGTTGGTTGCGGACAAGGTTACGGTAGAGGCAAGGGTTCGAACCCCACCTCAGCAGAGTCGGCTGGCAACCGACTGTGGCCTGGATGGCACAATACCTGGGGCGTAACCAAAGAAAGTCGGCTGGCAACCGACAGTGCCAGGATGGCACGAGAAAAGGGGCGAAAGCAAGAAAATGTCGGCTGGCAACCGACAGTGGTGTGGCAGGGGGCGAAACCAAAGAGAGTCGGCTGGCAACCGACAGTGGTCTGGATGGAAAAAAACCTGGGGCAAAACCAAACTGAGTCGGCTGGCAACCGACCGAGACCTGAGAGGCTCAAAACTGGGGCGGTGAACGTGAGCGAAAGACATACCTGGAAGGGAGAGATGGAGGCGGAGCAGGACAGGCTGAGAGAAAGACGAGAACGAAAAAAAAATTATAGATTTTTTTTTTTGGGCAAAAATTCAATAATTCTCACACTGATCTCCAGCAGGCTTGAACCCCAACCTCCCTCGCCAAGGCCTGTGTACTAACCACTCGACCACGACCAGCTCACACTAAGAGATGTACGTTGACAATACTTAACGACAGACTCACAGATGCAATAATAAAAAAAAAAGATTATGATTATAATGACAAAAATACATATTTCTCATTTACTGATCATTAAAATATGAATTAAAATCTTGTGACTACATTTAATTGTATATATTTATAATTGTAAACAATTTCAACACAAAAAGAAAGGTTTATAGCCAATATATACCACTAATTACACATTTCACAGTAAAAATACTCTTTTAGAAACACATTTATTTATATATATCAAAACAAAATATTGTATATGACCAAAAACATACAGAAAATAAATAGGTTTGCATCTTACAGCTTGCTATTGTTATTGATTGTTACATTATAGAAAGCATATTAGTATAGAATAACATTATAGAGATGTGTCCACATATATTTGGCCTTAGAGTGTATGTGAGGGCTATCATTATAAGAAAACCCCTAAATACTAATACTCTAAAAAACCCAAATACATGGACATGGACATAAACATTACCTTGAACTCTGCTTCTGTTGGGTAGATGTGTAGTCCAAAAACATGCTTTAATCTACAGGTTAAACAGACAAATAAAACATGATGTATATGATATTCAGTCTTCATTGAAACACACATTACAAAATAATAAGTATAACCTCCTAAGGCTCAGGTTGCAGCAAACACATAAGTGATGTGTAGAATCTTAACAAAATCATAATATTCAATATCATTATTCATGTGCAGTTAATAAAGATAATGCAACAAAGACTGATTATTCTAAAAGTTTGACAAGAGTTCAGCAAGAGAGCATGTAAACAAAGCCTTCAAAGAAAATGTGACTGCCGTTATACACGAAATCAAATAACAAGCACTTTTTATACTTTATAAATCCATCATAAACTCAATGAAAATCCACGAAAGCCTGAAAACACAT
This sequence comes from Gymnocypris eckloni scoliostomus, assembly GCA_027564155.1. Classification (NCBI taxonomy): domain Eukaryota; kingdom Metazoa; phylum Chordata; class Actinopteri; order Cypriniformes; family Cyprinidae; genus Gymnocypris; species Gymnocypris eckloni. The sequence goes on from CM050432.1 coordinate 1,524,149, forward strand.
CCAATCTTATGAATTACTGACAGATGAGCCCAGCTAATGCATATCAGAATGACACATCAAATAAATAAATACTTAACAAGAAAACGAGTTGATAGAATACAAATGGAATAGACAGTTCTAGTGTTAGAGGCTCTATTTAAAAACAAACACACACTGCTGTGTAATGCGCGATAGTAATATTACAATTCAAATGCACTGTATGCAGAAAGTTACTTACCAATGTGTCGCGTTTCACTTGCTTCCCGAAGTTTATCACAGATTCTTTGTTAACACGTTGTAATATGTGCTGTTGAGAGTCTGTAACCGAGCCGTCATCAGCAGGATCTGTATTTGTATGGCATTAAAACAGTCTGAATGTGTTGTAGTTTGAGCCACTGTTGTCCAGTTATCGTCCTGAAGGAGTCACGCTGAACGTGAAGCCGCCACGCCGCCGCGGAGCGGATGAACCCCGCACTTCAGTTTCCACCTACGAGTCATATATTATACTGACAACATGGTCAACATAGTTTCTTTCTTTCTTTCATGTTTTAACTTCTTCATACTCAAGCCAAAGTCCCTATTTACGCCCTTAAACGTGTATAAGCCAGACAAAGAGCTGACCATCGGCTCCCTCTTGTGGTCAATGAGTGTCTCAGCATCTATAGATTAAATGAACACTAGGAGGATAACGTTAGTCGCACTCTTCACAGGACAGGACTCAGAGTACAATCTTTCTACATTTCTTTTGAACTAATCTATGATCTTGTCAGAGCTTTGTCCAGCAGAGAAACGTGGATCTACTAGATCGGTAAATAAACACGATCAGCTCTCTATTGATGGGTAATGTTGCATTGAATTGAACTCAAGCACATGCTTCAAAGTGTAAACACACATAACATACGGGATATAAGATCTCCCGAGACTGTTTTAGTTTGATGTATATTAGTTGTATTTATTTAAAATGATGTGTGCCTCGTTTGTTCACAGTTAAACGGTGATGTTGGTGTTTTGTGTCTGTGTTTGTGGACTCGAGCAGCATTTCTTTTAGTGTTTGGTTTGTTTAATGTAATGTGGGTTGTATTGAATCACGCTCCTGGTGGCAGTATTGGGCGAGTTTTTTGCGATCCGTCGTTAGATGAGTGGAAGAGGTTAGCGTGATGTACAATTTATGTTTGTTTTGTTTTGTAAAAAGTATTACAAGCTGTGAAAAGTGAATTTTTTGGTAGCTTTTGTACAACGTTTTCTTAGTACCACACACAGCTTACAATCTGTAATGTGCCTGACAATATTTTTTTTCTAGAAACAACTAATTTGCTCTCCAGGTTATGGATACTGAAGATAAGCAGGTAATTGCATGGCATTATAATTTTGGTAACACTTTCTATGAAGCCCATACAATACATTATAAGGGTATTTTAAGGCATTGTAATGAATGCATAATGCATTATAAAAAACCTTATAATAAGTTATATCATCTTATGAATATTCATAAGCACAGTTTTAATGTATTATATTATTTACGTATTAGTGGTTATATCTTTTAAGAGTATGATGATTTATAACACACAGTGAACACGTTGCATCCACTTAAGTTACAATGAATTAAATTGATCAGTTATGTATTAAAAGTCTCATAACTTGCCATTTTTCTTATGCTACTTTACTTAAAGCCATCAATGACCACTTATAAGTATAGTAATAATAATAGTAATAATCGTTTTCTCTCAAACAGCTATCAGATCAGATTGCTTTGAACTATTTTATGTTAATATCAGTTAGATTATTTTGATGTACCCTTTAGACAGCTGTTGTTAAGTGGCTCTGCAACTACGTATCAACTAGCAGTCATTGGAGTATTATTATTATGTCTTCTAAATATGTCAACACTTTATTTTGATGGTTCCCACCAGACAAACTGACTGTAAGTAACTTTGCAAATACGTCAACATTCTACCTACCCCCAACCTTAACCTAAGCCTACTAATACTCTAATGAGAGTTAGTTGACATGTAGTTGCAAAGTTGCTTACAGTCAATAGACTAAGGGGACATCAAAATAAAATGTAACCTAACATATACACATTGCATTTTTTCAGTTGAAATTATTAACTATCTCACATCAAAATTATCCTCAAAGGGAACAAATAACACTCCACACCTAACCACTTACAAGATGTACTGTAGTATGATACTGTGCAGATCTTAAATAATCTCAAGATATATATTCCCATTATCAATGTTAAAGTAGATTTAATATGTGTTCATTGTGTTATAAATAATCATAATCTTAAAAGTTATAAGCACAAATGCGTAAGCATTATAATTGTTGTTATGATTATTTATAAGACAATATAACATATGATAATGTTTTTTATAATACATAATGCATTCATTATAATGCCTTAAGAATTCCCTTATAATGTATTATAAATATGGGCTTCATAGAAAGTGTTACTGTAATTTTTGGACTGCACGGATTTATAAAGTGTAAATGTCTTAAACGTTTGTAAATAGATATACATTTTCCCCATACATTTTCAAAAGCATTATATTTAGAACACATCTAATCCACAATGTAATATAATTAAAACATGGTTTAAATAACATATTTTTTTCAATACTAATAATAATAATCAGTTTTGTGTAAATTAATGGTGAATAAACTAGCGTTTGGTCTAGTGATTTTTAAAAGTAATACTTTTAAAAATAGTAATAAAGTATAATTTACTTGGCCTAATGTCATCCCTTAAAGTTTCTGGACACCTTTTACTCGCATAGCATAGACCTAGAGCTGAGAAATTATTCTAGAAATGTTTGTACATGTTCAACAAGAGAATAAAGTCATGCATATCTTGGATGGCATGGGGAGAATGTTTTAAATGTGTTAATGCTCATTGTGCTTCTTGTGTACTCACCACAGGTTATGTTGGGAAGATCAAGCGAGGCGAGCTCCGTGGAAGTTACTCAGAAGCGGTGCATCCGGGATTTAGCCGTGTCCACTGCATGCAAGTCTATTGTGCTGAATGAATGATTGTACATAATATGATTAATCAGAAATAAAATCATTTACCCACCCTGAGATTTCAAATTAATACATGTGTAGATGTATTAGATCATAAATAGATTTGTCTGTCATTTGCAATGAAAATGCATTATATTTATATAATTTTTTTAACTAGGCCTACCATGAAATCCAGCCTACTTGCGCATAAGCCCCTCCCACTTGCAGGTCTCTGGGCTGCAGCGATAACTACTTGAAGATGCTCGACTGTTTCGAAGCTCAGAACACAGTCACTGGTGATGCCTGCTGGTCAAAGCTGTACATGCAAGAAAAACTGACCAAAACATGACTTAAAAAAGCTTTTACAAACCCACTGCAAATATTTGATTTAAAATACAATCTTTGAAATGCAATCAACAAATCATCAAATACCAATAAATATGACGTGTCTGTATAATATGTGTTTTTTATTAATTTGCAGGGTTTGTTTTGTTTGATAGAGGTCTGTTTCATTGAAAGCACACATCATTAACTCCAATCTGATTAAAAACACCTGAAGCAGATAATCAGGGTCTTTAGGGTTACTAGAAACTTCAAGACAAGTGTGTTTCAGATTCAGAAACATCAAAACTATTCATTTGAATAAACAAATATTTAAGTCAAGTGTTTGTGTTTATCATCTGAGTCTAAAGGTAAATGAATAAAGAAATGTCTCTACTTCTCGTCACAGATTCTGTGGCTCAGAGGATAATTAACTGTTGACGTTGTGGGAGACTCCTAGGTTCAAATCCCACAGTTAACCAAGTATTTCTACATGTTCAATAAAATCCCATCCAAAACACTCTCGAGTTGACTTCATTAGATAAACTGTTGAGCTTTAATCTTGACGTCTTGAGTTCAAATACCATGAAAGCTTATGTTAAACTGTGTCATTATAAATTCAACAAAGTATCACAAACACAAGAGTTCGTTGTGAAAGCAACAATAGGTTAGTGGTTAAGCACATGTTTTCAGCTCATAAGGCTTTGATGGAGGCATGGGTTCAAATCCCACCTCAGACAACAATCACCCGACCGAAAGCTTTAAATGATTTATTGTAAAATCACATACAGGTGAATAGTGAAATTTAAGTTCCAGCGCATGTTTAAACAAGAGATCTGTAGCTCACAGGTAAGAGCGCTGCCTCGCGGTTCAGTGGTTGCTGGTTCAATCCCAGCCAAAGCTTTAACTAGCTTATTGTAAAATCACATGCAGGTGAATAGTGAAATATAAGTTCCAGTGCATATTAAAACAAGAGATCTGTAGCTCACAGGTAAGAGTGCTGCCTCGTGGTTCAGAGGTTGCTGGTTCGACCCCAGCCAGATCTCTGCGATATGTGTGAATGAAGGAGTGGGGATGAGTCGGGTCCCCCCCGAGTCCCAGAGCGATGTCCAGCAGCGGTTATGCTTCTTTTTTTAAATTTTAAAAAATTAGCTGTATAAAAATTTTGCTCCGCCGTACCTTCCCCACCCGTTTAGGTTACCATCATTTGCTTTCTAGAGGGGTGACCTCCAAAAAGAAAATGATGGTAACCTACATGTGTAGTGCACAGCATGAAACATAAGTTAGAAGTCTCACCTGTCCATGAGCAGATGTCCATCATTACAGTCAATGTCTGTCCACACGCCCCAGAGCTCTGCTTCTGTTCAAACACATCCCTTACTCTGCAGGGAAAACACAGATCAGCAAAGAATGTCCTTTTATGTAGCATGTACTGTACAAGTTTGTTTAAAAAAATTAGATGTAAAACAAAAATAATAAAACTCTATACATTTTGCAGACGCTTTTATTAAAAGGCTATGTTCCCTTGGATTAGAACCCACAACCTTTTGCACTGCCCACACAATGCTCTACCACTGAGCCACAGGAGCACTATAGCATAGGCAAAGTATATAGCATAGGCAAAGAATTAAAACCAGAGATTTCAGAGTAACATATGTAGTTGACAAATATTTGACAAGGCATGACAAACATTTCAAGACACTCAAGGCTATTCATATCCAGACAATAACTTCAATACAGCTGAAATAAAAATATTTTCTCCTATGGCCACTAAAGTAAAATGTTTAAGTAGTGTCACTGAAAAATTATAATTATTAAAATGAATGGTAGTAATTTAGAACATTATTTTTAGTTTAGTTATTATGTTTTTATAATATTTACATATGTTGTCTATTGAATAAAAGAAATCGTACATTTGATATATTATGTATATATATATATATATATATATATATATATTATGAAAAGCAACAGAATTAAGATGCATTTTCAAGATTTCTTGTGAGAAAATAAATACTACAAAGTGGACAAGAAAAATGTCTGGATGATTTTAGATCAAAGAAAACAGTCTTTCTGCGACCTGTTAACAGTTATCGGACACGCCTTCGCTCTCGTCCACGCTGCTATTGGATAAATAATATGCCCCGCCCTACACAAAATAACCAATCCGGAACGAGCGATGCTGTTCTCCACTTCTATTGGTCCGATTTGTTAATCAATCACACTGTTTGACAGCACGTAAACACACCCACCAAATGCAGCTTTCATCGCTTGACTACAAGATAATTGTTTGTTTTATTCTTTAAATCACTTTACATGTGTACAGTTACAATTTTTCTCCACCTGCCAATACATTTGGATATTTGATCATGTAAGTGTAAAAATGGTGTTTACGATGCTTTCTATTTATAATGTCATAATTATATTTGTGTCAACACTATTAAACGTGTTTGTGGTCGATGAGACATTTACAAACAGCCTCGAGGAACTGCTGCTGTGTCTCGTGGTGGCGCACAGTTCAGTGAAATTACATTTTATAAACGATTAACTGACTCCCTAATAACGTCAAAATAGCACATTTTCGATAAACGTTTGTTGTGTGAAGCCACAGACGCGCGTGTAGTGTTTGTGTTCATGTGAGGATTCAGTGACTCACGTTGATATGAAATGTTGTTTTCTTCCGAAGTTTCTTCATCTTCTTCGGATCAGTTTCATGTTGTCGAGGATCCGAAGTCTCTGAAAGTACTTCTGCCGCCTCGTGGTGCGGGTGAAAAACTGCACTTCACTTTACTATTACCTGTCGTATTACAGCGCCAACAGACTCACAGATGCTTCAAATCGACTCATTTACTAAATGCCAAAGCGACACATATATTAATATTTCCATACTCAAACTTTTGTTGTGTTAAATGTGAAAAAGTCTTGTAACTGTGATTATCAGCTCCCTCTTGTGGACAATTACGTGACCTACAAACCCGAGGTGATCGGCCATAGGTGAGAGAACTTAAGTTTATATTTCATAAATTAAACATAAAAACATAATTTTACAAAGTCTCAACCAGTATAACAACATGCATTTAGTAATGTGTGAGGAGCACTGATATAGAATGAAAGGTCAAAACAAATTAGTTGCATCACAAATTATGTAATGTGTGCAGTTTGGCAAGGGTTTCAACAAACGATATTTACACAATTCTTAAATAATGTACTCTTACCTCTGAACCTTCTTCCACGGTGTCTCATTCAAATGTATGCGTTTAATTAATTAATTTTTGTATAATTTTTTTTTTTAAATCAGAGTGCACAACTTTTGTCAACAGTGAAAACTGAACACAAAATTGTTTCATTCACTCTCTTTTTACCAATTTGTTAACATAACATTATTTTCAGGTGCATGTACTTTAAGGTGCTTTGCATAATTAAGCATGTGTCAAATGTGTTAAAGATTGACCCCAAAAGAGATGCATATAATGGATAAATAGAGCTCACAACCTTCACAATTTGTATAATCTCTTTTTCGTTTAATTTGTGCTTTGAGCACGGCAGTTATTTAAAACATTGTATGTTGGACATTTATTAATGCCTGTAGTACAACAGAATTTAGAGACTGCTGATGGTTACCAAAGTTCAAAACATTTACACATTCAAATAATCTCTCATCCAAAAACAAAAAGAACATGCATACATAAGCTCAGTAGATTCAGATTGATTTCTCCGTCTAGTGTTAGTGTTCCTCTGTCCCATCACTGTGACAGAGTTCACCGCGTTCTCTTGTGTTCTCGATGAGAATGTCCCACTGCTCTGCAACAGAAAGTATTCAAATAAGCCCGTAGTTTATGCCTGATGAGCTGATTTCAGCTGTCCTGGAGGAGGTTATAGGATCCACTGGAAATCACTTGATGCGTGTCTTCTTCCTTTCACAAAAGACAAAACAGATCCACATTAATGTACTTCAATTTGAACACATTAATCCAAAAAATGGAAGGTTGGTATAATGTAAAATAAGTCTTGTAAGACATAATAAAAATACATCAGCATTTATGCTATCATAACAAGCGTGTACCCAGTTAGCAATTTTTGGTTCACCAAAATGTTTAATAGTAAAAAAAACTTCCCTCCAATATTCTGGGAAGGTTAGTTTCAGGTTACATGTGTGTGTGTGCGTGTGTGCGTGCGTGCGTGTATCAACAATTGGAGAACATTCTGCACTCTTAAAAATAAAGTTTTTTTATTGGCATTTATGTTCCATGAAGAAACTTGAACATTCATAGAAACTTTCAAATGCAGAAAAGGTTCTTTATAGTGGAAAAGGGTTATTTAGATTTGTTTAATGTTTTTATTTTTAAGAGTGGGTATGGATTATGGATTATAAAAAATAATTAAAAAAGTGTGTATGGAGTGTGGATTAAAAAAATCATCCCTGCAACATTCTGGGAAGGTTAGGTTATTGTTATAAACATAAAATGTAAGATTCTTACAAAAACACATCTGCAATGTTTTGGAAAATGTAGATTATGGTCATAAAAATTAAACCTAAAATAACTTTAGAGAACATTCTTTAAAGGTTGTTCATGGTTATAAGAAATATAATCAAAAAACAATCATTACATAATATTTAGTATAGGTTTTCTTTAGGTTATTACAAAAAAAATCAGGGAAAGTTTGTTTATGTTATAAAAATTAAACCTAAAAATGATAATTCTGTGTAGGTTTTCTTTGGGTTACTACAAAAAAATAAATATTGGAAGGTTCGTTTTTGGTTAAAGCGAACTTACAGATCTCAAACAGGAAGCATATATTTGGGAATGTCAGGGGAAGGAAGTGTTTGCTGGGTCATAAAGCTGCTTCTCTTACGTTCGACTCGCTGACCGTTGGAGTTTGTTCTTTTGTGGAAGGAAAAGAGTCATATACAGGATTACTGATGTTTGGACTGGATACCGATGGGTTCACATCTTCATCATCCTAACAATATAATACAATGATTATGTATAAACAAACACCACACATAGGCAAAAACAATGTGTATGTAATAGGACTGTCATTTGATTCCAATATTTAATAATTTCACATCATTTATGTGATTCTTGCATTTGGCAATTTGTGTGCATGACATTCAGTAGAATAAGTTTGTTCAACTTTCTCCCTTGGTTTTAATTCAAAAATACATTTTTGATAAATAATTAACTTATATATCCACTAATAGTGAACTTTGACGGCCCTAATATAGAAACATGAGCACAAACAAGGATTACCTTGAAATAATGGAACTGGAATGGCTTTGTTTTATGTGTGTAGAAATTATATCCCACAAATCCAGCTGCTACGATGAGTATGATGAGCCCCAGGACGCCGATGCCCATCCCAGCCTTATGAGCTGCGTGAATGGATGGAGGTGGAGGAGGAGGTGCTTTCAATGGGCCCTGCAGAACATGGATGACCCCATTGGATGCCAAAATGTCTGAGTCAATGACATAGTGGTCGTTGATGTATCCCGAGGAGGTCTATGAAGATGAGTTACAACAAGCAGATTAAACATCGTGACTCAAATGATTTGACATGAATGGAAGTAAGATAACCGATCAAGCAACTCGTCAACTCGGGGCATTGTATAAGCGTCGAACTTCGACACGCCATTCACCTTCCTGTAGTCCACACAGAACCGGACGGAGCCGTCCGTTTTAGGAACTAACACTATCGGGCTCGCCCAGTCACTATGCGATTCTTCTATTACGCCCAAGTTTAGCATGGCCTTTAACTCTTCCTGAACTAAGTTTTTCTTGTGTTCTGGAAGGCGATAGGGGCGGCTGCGCGCCAAATCCCCGGGGAGCATTTCGATGTGGTGCTGTACGAGGTCGGTGCGACCGGGCAGGGGTGAGAACACATCCGCAAAATCTGCTTGCAACTGGGCCAAGTCAGTGAGCTGCCGCGGCGAGAGGTGATCTCCCCCAGAGACCAGAGGAACGGATGGTTTTGGAGTGCTGCTTCCGGTCCGAGATCATCCTCGTTCGAAACAACCGCGGCTAACCCCACCGACGTCCCCTCGTTCCAGCGTTTGAGCAGAGGTGATAAATCTGACATGCATCACCCCTATCCATTCGTTTGACCTCGTAATCGAGCTCCCCCACTCTCCTAACTTTGATCTCCCTTTTTTGTTACAGACAGACGCGTCGGACAGGGGACTGGGCGCCGTCCTGGCCCAGGTGGTCGGGGGAGAGGAGCGGCCGGTGCTGTATCTAAGTCGGAAGCTCTCAAAAAGAGAGACTAGATACAGCACCGTGGAGAAGGAATGCTTAGCCATCCGGTGGGCCGTCCTCACCCTCCGCTACTACCTCCTGGGTCGGGAGTTCACCCTCTGTTCGACCACGCGCCTCCAGTGGCTCCATCAAGATGAAGGATACCAACGCGCGGATCACCCGTTGGTATCTAGCTTTACAGCCCTTTAAGTTCAAGGTGGTCCACAGGCCGGGGGTACCGATGGCGGTAGCCGACTTCTCCAGGAATGTCCTCCCGGCTGCAGGCCGGAGGGCTCACCGGCCTGAGAGGGGCGGTGGGGGTATGTGACGAGGGTGGCGTGGGAAGGCGGAACGCGCTAAGGGGAGAGCGGGTTCGGAGACGAGCGGTAGTGAGCAGATGCTGACACAGAGTGAGAGAGCCAACGGAGAAGAAGAGAGAGAGAGCCACGAAGAAGAAAGCCGTGTTTACATTTTGGTTAAAGTTTTATTTTGTGTGATTAAACACCCTTTTTGGCTCGTCACCCCTGACTTCCTCGTCCTTCCTTCCCTGATCCCCGAACCTTGCTACAATCAGATTCTGACTAGATAAAAAACACAGCTGAATTAGTGTTCTGTCTTTAATACAGTGTTTAGTTAACTAGATTTAAATTAGGCTTTAATACATGGCTGTTATGCTAGTTTACGCATACAAGTTACATGTAAAAGTTTGGTGTCAGATTTTTAAAAGGTTTTTGAAGAAGTCTCTTATGCTTACAAAGGCTGTGTTTATTTGATGAAAACTACAGTAAAAGTTTAATAATATATTAGAATTAAAAAGAACTGCTTTCTATTTTATTATATATTTTTAAATGTACAACCCGAATTCCGGAAATGTTGGGACATTTTTTTTTGTTGAATAAAATGAAAACTAAAAGACTTTCAAATCACTCAAGACAATTTTTTAATCACAATAGAACGGTTGGTGGTTTTTGCATTGTGCTGAAATACATGTCGTCTGGAGGGGAGCATATGTTGCTCTAAAACCTTTATATACCTTTCAGCATTTATAGTTCCTTCCAAAACATGCAAGCTGCCCATACCATTATGCACTTATGCACCCCCATTCCATCAGAGATGCTGGCTTTTGAACTGAATGCTGATAACATGCTGGAAGGTCTCCCTCCTCTTTAGCCCGGAGGATACGGCGTCCCTGATTTCCAACAAGAATGTCAAATTTGGACTCGTCTGACCATAGAACACTTTTCCACTTTGAAACAGTCCATTTTAAATTAGCCTTGGCCCACAGGACATGACAGCACTTCTGGACCATGTTCACTTATGACTTCCTTTTTGCATGATAGAGCTTTAGTTGGCTTCTGCAGATGGCATGGCAGATTGTGTTTACCAACAGTGGTTTCTGGAAGTATTCCTGGGCCCATTTAGTAATGTCAGTGACAGAGTCATGCCGATGAGAGATGCAGTGTCGTCTGAGGGCCGAAGACCACGGGCATCCAACAAAGGTCTTCAGCCTCGTCCCTTACGCACAGAGATTTCTCCACTTTCTCTGAAACTTTTGATGATGTTATGGACTGTAGATGATGAGATTTGCAAAGCCTTTGCAATTTGACGTTGAGGTACGTTGTTTTTAACGTATTGCACAATCTTTGTATGCACTCTTTCATAGATTAGAGAGCATCTTCTCATCTTTACTTCTGAGAGACTCTGCCTCTCTAAGACATCCCTTTTATGTTACAGACCTGATGTGAATTAACTTAAATAGTTGCTAGATGTTCTCCCAACTGAATCGTTTCAAAATGTATTGCTTTTTCAGCCCTTTGTTGATAATTTATTTGTTATTTCCGTGATGCAATGCTGAATTTTCAAAAGCCATTACTCCAGTCTAAAATGTCACATGATCCTTCAGAAATCATACTAATATGCTTATTTGGTGCTATATTATTATTGATGTTGAAAACAGTCACTATTTTTGTTTATATTATCAAAATATTTCATTATCTGTTTTTTTCAGGATCCTTTTATGAAAGGTAAATAAACCCATGACAAACTAAATAGAGGGCAAATTTAAAGACATATTTTACTCCATAATATGAAAAAGTAAGGTTTAGCTTTGAATGAAAATAAAAAGTACCTTTGCCTTGCTTCCAAGTGGGCAATCCAAAATAGCACGGCTACAATGCCTGCATGCCAACTATTGCACCAAAAGAAAAAAAAGAAGCACATTATTTTTTTAAATACCAAAATGAAGAAAGATATATTTGCTCTGATCACTTTAGCATTGATGCAAACTGCACATTGCATACTAAACTTATTGTACAATGTACTACAAGTACTTCTTATGTATAATTAGTGAAAATACTTAGACTTACAGTGAAATCAATGGTGTGCTTATAGTCACAGCGCCCCCCCGACGCTCGGAGGATTCAGCAGACAGTCAATGCCATAAATCATGCCTCCATTGAAATCAAGGTTTCTCTTTACAATCCTACAGCTTTTATGGTTCACATAAAGCTCTCCCTGAGAGACAAATATACATGATATGATGCACAGTGATTAAAGAAACAGCTATATGAATGAACAAGCCAAATGTTTTTTGTTTGTTTTTTTCTCCAAAAGTACTCACTATATGCTCTTCCCCCATGCAGGCCACTGACAGATCTGAGCCCTGTTGAGTCTTTAAAGAGCTGGCACGGATGAGCTCAGAGGGCAGGAGCTAGTGGACACAATAAAATGCAATACATTTAGACAATGCATTAGGGAGTCAACACTGAATTTCCTGTCATTATTAATACAGCTATGCTCTTTCCAACCTTGGTGTCACGCAAGATGTGGTATCTAAGAAACTCAGCTAGCTGATCACGGTTATGCATCGCATACAGGAAGTCTTTTTGCTCTTGGGCAAGGGCGCTCATTGCAGCATCTGTGGGCAGGAACAGGTTGACAGGCTGATGAATTTGATCCATCACCAACTTCAACGTATCTGTGTCCTTTAAACAAACAAGGTAATAAAAGACTTGGATTTCATTAGAAAGTAGAGGGTTCTTCTAAAAATAACACACAACAATCTGAACCCAATACACACCTCCAGAAGATTGTAGAATGTCTTGAAGCCATGGAGACTGACCACATCTTAAAAGACAATGACAAACAATAAAAACAAAAATCATAATGTAATTTCATAATTTCATGCTTGCGGGGACATACTGGTGTGCTGTCTTGTTCTCTGTCTTTCTGAATCTGAAAACCAGGGGGCACTAGAATGGTGTCAATCTCATGGAAAATCCCGTTGCTACTTTCCAGATCACTGAACACCACTTTGGCTTTGTTATTGATGTATATAGTATCCTGAAAACAAACAATGAGCATGTCAATATGTATAATACGTATCTTATGCAGTCATCATTATCTGAATTATCAATGCATCAGGCACACTGTACCTCCAAGTACGTAATGGTGAGGATGTCATCAGTAAGTGTGGTCAGATTACGAGGCTGCGTGAGGTCCTCTGGGAGGAGGGCACGGCAGGCCACTATGTGGTACCTTAGGATTTTGACGTTTTCTGAATGAGTCCGCTTTATAATGTCCTTCAACTAAACAAAAGCAGTGACAATAACAAAACCTGCCAGCCAGTTATGGTGCAAACTGATAGGTCCTCTACTTGTAATCTGTCAGCCAATCAGATTGCATACTATGCAAACGAGCTAATAGGCTTGTAATATGTCAACCAATGAGCTTGCATGCTGCATGTACCACAAACATTTAAATAGCCAGCTTTAAGCAGTTGGCCAGTTTAGTCAGTTGCTGAATGGTTAACAGTTTTGTTGCTCATAGACTATGGGGTAAAATTTAGGGTGAGTAAATTATTATTATATTAATTTTCTTTATTTTTATAAGTGTTGAATCCCTCACTCAAATACCTTTCCTATTGTTTTGCAGGAGGTCCTGTATTTATCAGCTTGCTATCCTGTATTTCCTAATGGTATTTTTTGGCCTTCATAGTGTAAGTGTTTTGAACAAGATGGGCCTTAGCCAAATTGGCTCTATTGAACTATACTTATGAATCCCAAAACTCTAGATTCAAGAGTAAATATACTTGGTCCTGTGGCAAGATGTGTAGCAATTCAATCCATTGGAGTTAAGTTTTGTTCAATGTAATGCCATATCCTGTATAGTACAATAATATTTTAAGTTGTCTAATATTAAAAGTGACTTTTGTATAGCTTTGACCTGCTACTGCACTTACTTGACAGATTCTAGTAAACATTTATCTGGTTTAGGTGTACTGCACATGGTTTTGAACTAAACTCTGCAGGACTGTGGCCCTCCGGCAGCACGATTAGACACCCATGACTCTCCACCCAGTATTTTATCCAGTCACACTGCTGCCTATATCCTGTCACAAGCAGGCTCACGTCTCAACTTTTCATTGATGGCTTTGATGCTTGAAAGTCTTATTGAAAGGTAACTTATTTTATTCGTTTTTCAAAGTGCCTTTGCCAAGTTTGTCAATTAATAAACTGTTTAGGTTTATTTTGCACTGTATGTGAAATGCAGCTTCCAATCTTGCCTCATGGTTTCCATATGAGGTGGTGCAATTCACTCCGAGGTAGCAATACCTTAATTTTATACCCCAATCAAACTAGTTTTAAAAGAGTCTTTGTCTTTGTTTGCTGATGAGCTGTGCTACCTTCCGTCTCTCTCCCACTGAAAACTGAGAAGGCCTACTCAATGTTGCCAGGTGTTGTGAACTTGGTTCTTCTAAAGTGTAGAAAACTCAGAAGAGAAGACCAGGAGACTTCGGATTGGATCGTCAGCAGGATTCTTTTATTGAGAACACAAGCTGTTGGTATCTGTAGTCATCGAAATCTCAATATGGGTATTTTTGGAGGAGGGACTTTTGGAGGTGGAAAACTTTTCGTGGCAAAATTATAGTTATTCAAATGCATAGACACTAATCCAATCAACCTAACGAATCCACGTCTGGGCCAGGGGATGCGAAAGCCATAATCCAATCAACCTAACGAATCCACGTCTGGGCCAGGGGATCCGAAAGCCATTTGCAGAGAGCCTGAGTGGTCTGACTCATTTAACTTAACATTATCATAGAGACAAAGGCACAGCTGTATCTCACGCTCAATGGTCAGGAAGCAATCTCATGGCTAGACAATCTCAGTCAGGAAGTGAATAATAAGAATCTAAATTAAACATTTAAATAAAATGTGTAATCTCACAGGTATTATATAAAATGGACTTTAAAAGTAAACATGATTAACACTTGGGCAGTCTTGGCTTTCTAGCTAAGCTATTTTAGTATCTATACTTTTATTTTTTACAACTTTGCAGAACACCTGTGGCTGTTGTTGAAGACCAGAACCTATGCAAGAAACTCCATCTCATGCTCGGTTAACTACTTTTAATGTTATTGCAGCAGTAATTAATGAACCACAGGAGAGTTTATTTGTGTGCTAGTTTTAAACATTTCTGACATTGTTTTATAACTAAGATGTTTAAATGCACTGTTAAAATGTATTATTGTTGTCCTTATCTAGACCATAGATGTGATTGGAAGTAAAGCGTTTCCCACACATCAGTTTTAAGAGTGTAGCAAAAGTCTTTAATACAATTGAAGTGTACTGCTGTTAGTAAGTTTATTTTTATTTTTATTTCTTTGGTCAATGGTTCTCAAGTCCTGTCCTGGGGACCCTCTGCACGTTTTGCATGTCTCCCTCATTTAACACCCCTGATTGAGATTATCAGCTTGTTAGGGGAGAGAGCAATGAACTGAGCTGACCTTGGTCAGGTGTGTTAAATAAGGGAGACATGCAAAATGTGCAGAGCAGGACTGAAATTGAGAACCACTGATTTAAGTCTAATTTTGCTTAATCTGAACACATTCGAGTCTTACCTCTGATTTGTTGTAAGCGTCTGCATTAGGGACAAAGACCGTGAAGGGGCCGCTACTTCCAAGTTCAGGAATATTATTTCTCTAAGTTCAGTAAGATCAGTCTTAGAAATTCAGGCTTAAAGCATTGTTAAAATGATTAAGAATAAGCGTACCACCAGTCCAGTGTAAAAGTCTCTTAATTTCCGGTTTAGAATCTCCTAAAATTAAAGAAATTAGTTGCTGTTAAAGTATTGGTTCATTTGTGTTGTGTTTTGCTGTACTACTCACTTTTTGCAGGGTGCCTTTGCAAGTTTCTCCATCTCCAATAAAGCCAGGCCTACAAGTGCAGTTCCTTTCCAATCATGGTACATTGGGCATACCTGGGACATCCTCCGTTTTTCTGACAGAAAATAAGCAATAGTTGTTCCATGTTATTAATGTTAATCTTTAAGTGTTAAGCTGCAACAATGTCATTTATAACTGTGGTTTTCAACAGGTGGGTTGTGATTCAGAGTGGATGAACACTATTGACTTAAACCATCAAGTAAGCATTGAAGAAGTCTTCTGATTAAGGACAAATTTGGTTTCAGACAACAACTGTGGTGCTGTTAATGTACGTGATATTCTGTGCAAATCTATGCGATGTAAAACCAGTTGGGAAACACTAAAGAAAAGTTCATTTTAATGTAGTTTTCAAAAGCACAAACCTCAAGACAGACATCGATGGCTTCACATTGCTTTCCATCCCCAGAAAAGCCTAGTTTGCAATAACATGCTGTCTGGAAACAAATTACATTAAATCAGTGTACAGTGCCATTATTTCAACTCCATTCTATGGATGAGTCTCAAATCTTTCTCAATTATGTTTCTGTCATTTCTTACTCAATATTTTGCCAAATTTGAGACTAATGTTTTCTCTGGCTTTGTGGACAGATTTAGTCCAGTTCTTTTATTTTGCATTACAGTAATGAGTGTGTGTTTATACTGTATTTGTGCTGAGTTTCATTTACATTGGGAGAAAAAAAAAAGTTTCTCTCCACCTAAAAGTGAAAGTTTAATTATCTTTTTAAGAAATTAATACGGTTTTGGAACTCTGTCGATAAAACCTTCAGATTATTATTTTTGTTTTCTGTATTGCCAAATGTTGAAGTATTGTTACTACAACTTGAATGCTCCTTGTACATTTAGAGAACATAATGACGTGTTGTGTTCCCTTTGTTTTGTTGTAATTTTATTTTTATGATATTTACCTTAAAACCTTCAGAAACTTTGTACTCACTTAAAAATTGTGCTTGATTTGTTTGCTGGCTATTTGAATGGTCTGTTTCTATTTGCCTCTTACCTTATTAGGGCCTGTATGAATGCAGTCACCATCTGTATGGCATCCCCCATTATTACCATCCAGGCATGGATTGATGGCTTCAAAACACACATGTTAACTCCCATCAAATGCAATAAGTTAGTTTAATTTACAACACAGCACTGAAATCACAATATATATGCTCTGTGTACTACCCTTTAAACTGGATATTAAACAGACTTACAAATGCATACTTTTCCATCGCCTGCATAACCCGGGTGGCACACGCATATTCTCCGTCCTGGGAGAGTTCGCTTGCACACGGCATGAACGGAGCAGCCACCGTTATTCTCTGCACATGCGTCCACCGCTTGGGTTGAAGATAACAACGCATAGTATATTGAAGCTCCATTTAGACTCATTGGCTACAAATGTTAGTGTGCTTGAATGTTTCTTGAGACGCTTACCTGTGCAATATGTGCCGTTGCCCTGAAACCCTGCAGCACAACTACAGTAGTACTGTCCACCACTTTCATCAAGCAGCTACAACACACATCAAACCCAAGTCATAAACACATTATTGAAAGAGCATGGAAAGTATGAATATCACAAAAGAATATCCAGGTCACATTTTAGTGCTTAATCAACTGTAAATACGGTCTTAGCAATTAGCAATAGATGTAACCGTCTTTAGAAATATAGGTCTAATACAAATTTTAGGATTTGTTTTCTAAATGCATTGTTCCCAAGAGGACTCAATTAAGAACTTTTTTGCACGAATTACAAACCCCTCCCCCAATTAGAGGAGTGCACCTGTAGCTAATTGTAAAGATTCCTATAAAGACACTGTTTGCCTAACAAGCTCTTGATTTTTTTTTAAAGAAAGCTGACGTTTATATTTGCAAGGGTGAGTATTTTTCACCCAAACTCACATTACCACTCAAAAGTAAGACCTTGTTTCAAGAAAGTCTTTTAAAATGTATTACTGTTTTTACTGTACTTTAGAGCATATAAATGCAGCTTTAGTGAAGTGTATATATATATTTTTCAGATATCTAAAAAATCTTACCTGTCCCAAATGACTGAATGGTATGTATCTGTTTTGCATAAATATAATGCCTATTTTTAAGAGGTTTTTTTTTATTTTTTATTTTTTTCATTGGCATTTTATGGCCATTTTTCAGTCAGTTTGTGGAGAAATATAATGTCTATGTATGTGAACTTTTTTAATCCTTTGAGTTTTGAGGTGTATATGACATGGTTTGTCAAACTTGTTCCTAGAGACACACAGTTCTACACATTTTGCATGTCTCCCTAATTTACACACCTGATTCGGATCATCATCTCATTAGGAAAGAGCTTTGTGAACTCAAATGAGTGTCAGATAAGGGAGACATACAAAATGTGCAGAGCAGTGGGTCCCGAGGAACAGGGTTGAAAACACTCATAGTGTTCCTGTGGCTCAGTGGTTAGAGCATTGCGTTAGCAGCGCAAAGGTTGTGGGTTCGATTCCCAGGGAACACATGTAATGACAAAAAAATGTATAGCCTGTAAGTCGCTTTGGATAAAAGCGTCTGCTAAATGCGTAAATGTAAAATGACTGCTCTAGAGCAGTGCTTCCCAAACCTGTCCTGAAGGCCCCCCCGCCCTGCACATTTTGTATGTTTCCCTTATCTAACGCCTGATTCCACTCATCAGCTCGTTAGTAGAGACTGCAAGAACTAAATTGGGTGTGTCTGATTAGGGAGACGTACAAAATGTGCAGGGCTCCAGGACAAGTTTGGGAAGAACTACTGTAGAGCTTTCATGAGATTTACCCAACTTGGTTTGGGACATCAGCGATGGTAGTACTACCATCTGTATTATATACTTTATTATCTAACTTGGCACTGCTGTGGCATTTTCCGCCGCACATATCTGATGTAATAGCTGAAAAGAGACAACATCTTTCATTTATATATTATATTTAATATACTGCGATTGTACAAGGCATCCAAATTTACTATGAGCATTTGTGCGACAGGTGAGCATCATACCAACGTTGCAGTTTATTCCTCTCCAGCCCAGATCACATGTACAGCTGCCGTCTCCATCCACTCCATCTTTGCAGCGTCCATTGACACACTTGCACTCTTAACAGAAACATAGTGCATGTGCAAACTTTGAATAAGCTAATTGCTCATAGTATGCAGTATTTGAAAGTATGTGCTTTTAAATGCTCAATACCTTGATCACAGTGAATTCCATATTTTCCAGCTTGGCAAGTCTCACATGCGGTGCCATTAAAACCCTGGTTACACTGACAGACGCCTGTGCCATTGATCCCGTCTACACACACACCATTGCCAAAACAGGACTGACCTTCTGGCCCCGGACACTTCTCGCAGTTAATACCATAATAACCTGCACAACACTTTCGTTCCTGTAAACAGAGAGAAACCGTTTCTGATACCTGCTTTATTTTCATAATAAAAGCAGATATGGCTAATTTGAACTGAAATGTATGAGGCTTCCTTCCATTGTCATTTGCTTGACACTGCAAACTAGTATTTCTTATGTGTTTTTGAAAAATATAAACACTGAATTGTAACGCGAATAGTTTTGCAGTTTTCAGTACTTTGTTATTCTAAATCATTTTCCTATAGAAGCTAATGAACCAGAAGTCTTGCACATTCAGAGAAAATAGCTGACAAATTAAATCACTCCAAGCGCGATGAAATTCCAGAAGGCTCTAGCTGCTTATGAATATGTGGATGTAGTTAATGGATGTATCATGTACGTACAATGTTGACTTTTTCACAAGATACTTTGCATCCAATGGTCAGCAGTGTATCTCCGTGATATACTCGACTGTACATGCATCTTCTCTTTCGGCTCATCTGAGAATAAGCAATGAAGCATTATTATTTATTAAAGTAGGTTTCCAGTGGGAATGTGGGAAAATGTTGATTCCTTTGTCAAATCCATAATACAAATTATAAATAAAAAATATTAATTTAAAATGTATCAAATCATTAAATACATGTGATAATTTAATTAAACTGATCTAAGAAATAAATATTCAACTGATACTTAAACCAATTTAATTCGATACATTTTTATTTTAAATGTGTATATATTATAAATTAATGTTTTGTGTAAATTAACAATTTGTAAGAATGATAATCAAACTATATATTCAAACTACATATACACATATCAAATATATATATATATATTTTTTAATTGCATGTTTTAAAATGACAATCTTAATAATATAAAATATTGCCATCCAAAAACTTTGTCAACATTATACACTCACCAGTCTTTTTGTTCCTGAAGGGCAAGGGTTCTCAGTTGGGTGGAAACAGTCCATGCAACGTCCCTACAGACACAATGTACACACTTAAAACCGATATTTAAAGGCACAGGTGAAAATGAACAGTTAAAAAGGTTAAATAGATATATTGCACCATGGTAATTTTGGTGGTAGCTCTGTCACATCGGTTGTTGGGGATGCTCAGGACAGCAGACACGGTGTGGATTACACCTTTACTGGTCTCTATATTAGTCACGTTCACCTCGGCCTCATTTACAAGCAACTATGACAGAACAATCCCATATTTATACAAGACATGGCATGATTTACTAAGACGACTTTAAATTTTCTGGCAAGAAAAGAAAGTAAGTCAGTGCCAAATTATTTCAAGTTGATACGAGAAGCCAAGCATGGTATCTTTATACAGTCCATCCACCAAATCTCCATCTTTTAGAGTCTCCTTAATTATAATGTGATACTGGGTCACATTCAAATCCTGGAAACACACAAAATTCTAATCAAATCGAAAAGATAAGCTGTTTCCCTCTTACATCATTGGTTGAATAAACAGGAAGTGTCCTTTTTAAAAGGGAAACCAGTCGTGGGGAAGGGGATGCACGGAGATTGCTGAGAGCATATAACCCAGAACAGCAAGTGTGTGAGTGTTTGTTTGGGGGGGGGGGGGTCAATTTGTGATCACATACAGCAAGTATATAGAGTTAAGTCACAGAAGCATTGTGTATTTACTTTTTTGTTGAATCTATAAAACAAACAAATAGATTTAAACAACTAACATTTTCTCTTATTTTTGGGATGTTTTTAAATCATACAAAACGTTTAATGTCTGTACAAGGTTTTGTAGATTTGTGTGGATGGGTATTTAATGTTAACGATAATGCTAAATGATCCCAAAGTGAATAAGAACACATGTTTGGATTGCGTTGATTTAGGGCTTTACTGATGGGTCTCTGGGCGTACGTTAGATTAGACAAATGTTCGGTAAACTGATGTACGGGGAGTGATGTGTCTCTGGTCTTTATCGGCTGACAGCTCACTCTTTAAGAGGAATGCTGCTCAAAAGCACTTTATCAAACCAAGTGATACGAGATATGCTTTTACTTAGATTCAGGAACGGCACGGCCAGTGGGTTGTTTTTCTTTCAGACTACCCCCACTGCATACCCTATCTCCACAAATCACAATGACTTCTATCTTTGTACTGGTAGGCCTGTCTGGGCACCAAGCCAGCTGGTTGACCATCCCTCCTACAGTGCTCTGCTTAACAACCCTTTAAGGCAATATGCGATTTGATGATTTATTGTATATTTACTTGTAAAACACTTGAATTAATTTGTATGAGGGACTTGACAGTGCTTTGGCCTGAGGGCGGGCTGTACGATATCTATGTTTGGAGGAAGTGCTGATTGTGAAGGTATGCGCACATCTGGAGGAGTTTTTCAGGAATCTGGGAGAAGGGGGAGGTTCTCGATGGAGCTGGTCATTTGGGTCATGGAGCGATTGGTGCATGGTACACATGGGGCCTCTGGCTGAGACAAAATATACAGTTAAGTCAACCCAACTGCTTTTCCCCCTATTTCCGTATGGAAATTTAATTCCTCAGTCCATTTGCGACTGATTAAAGTCTGTTGCGTTTACTACTGGAAAGTATTGTTCAAAAGTGTGCTTGGAGCCAAAGATCACTCCAAACTATCTAGAGGGGCTTGCTATTATCCATATGACTTTCCGTTCAGGCTTTGTGAAATGGAAAATCAAAATATCCGTGAAAAGAACAGATCAGAGCTGGATGGAAACACAGTATGTGTGTCATACTTGAGCCTAGTTTTTTTGCTGGGTCGAATTGTGAATGCAGAAAAGGTATAGAGCGTATAATCATTGTATGTGTGTATATATATAAAACTCTTATGAAGTAAGCAAATATTCTCTTTCAGATTTTATACTTGCACTATTTGGAGAAACTGCCAGCTATCCGGGGCTTCTCCATAGGAAGTGATGTAGCCAGCTGACTAAATACAGCTCCTTTTCCCTCAGGGATGTGGAGAATGTTTTCTCTTTGCCAAAAGTAACTGGAAAAGCTGTGGATTTCAGGCTGGCCGGACCTCCACTTTGGCCAGTGTTTCTACAGGTGGTAATGGATCTGAATGTCAGTTCAAATCCAGTAGATTGTAACTTATTTTAGCACTTTCATTCATCATTGAAGTTTCGGTCAGGATTTGGTTGATGTTTTGTGGTCAGAAGCTTGGTTTGGTCATTGGGCTCTAAAACAGCTTTTATTTGCTTGTAGAAAAAAAGCTACTGTCTATGCAGTGTATTTTGAACAAGCGTTGTATATAAGACTCATTGACCCAACACAATCTAATCCATCAACAAAACCCTGGTCTGTTCTTCTTGCTACATAAAAGCTGTGAAGTTGTAACCCGTGTCTCGGATTTATATCAATGAAAAGGAGGAAAAATATCTACCGGGTCTGAGCTCACCAAATACGTATAAACTTCTATAAAAAAAATCTATTACAGTATTTGGAGTCTCGGGTTCGGGGTCTCACACTAAACACAGAATATTGTGTTTATGAAATGTGTCTGCACTTGTAGGCAATTCAGATCTCAATTTAGTCACTAACTGCTTGAATAAAAAAAAACACATACACAGAAATCAGTTTTAGAGTATACTTTTTGTATTCAGTATATCTTTCTCTTTACTGCATTGCAGTATGCTTGAAAACCTTTTCACATACAAAAAAAATAATAATTCAACTAATGAATTTAGTTGATTAAATTCAGCCTTTGAACAGTAAAGCTGTCAGTAACCAATTACAATTACATAATAAAAAAAATAGAAAGGAAATAGTCTAAAACAGTACAAAAAAAATGTAGATGAATACCAAACTTTAATGAAGTAGGAATGTGTTGGTTCAGTTCAGTCAATATGAGTGTAGAAGTGTTTACAGAATCATCGCCAAACGAACGATGAAGAAACTTTTCCGTCTTTACGAACGAGCCCTCTGATTACGCAATCCGTCCATAGTGAAATCCAACTCGTTTATTTTTTTTCCCTTCCTGGCGTGAATCCAAAACGACCACAATGCGATGAAACAGTCCGATCTCATCGAGCACAAACAGCATCCTCCAATCACTAATGCAAAGAAACAGTTCAGGCATGTATTTAAAGAAGGAATGACGAGGATGAATAAGATTAAGCAGCAGCCAAAATGCGGCTCGCATCTCTTTCACCACGAGCTGGCGCAGAAGTCACGTGGCCAAATCATCCATTAACTTCACATAACATTGATAACTTAAATGTACAACATTATTTCTACAAAACAATTGTACAAACATGTTTAACAATTCTACTAATATAACGAAAACAATTTACATTTGTCCTTTTGTGCACTTTGTCCGATTCA
The DNA here is from genome assembly GCA_027564155.1 of Gymnocypris eckloni scoliostomus. Taxonomy (NCBI): domain Eukaryota; kingdom Metazoa; phylum Chordata; class Actinopteri; order Cypriniformes; family Cyprinidae; genus Gymnocypris; species Gymnocypris eckloni. The sequence continues at coordinate 1,547,581 of CM050432.1, forward strand.
CGAACATAATCATCCACATCATTTTACATTACCAAATTAATATACATAAATATGCGGAAAATAAGAATGATTGTGACTTACCTAATGCAAAGAAACAGTTCAGGCATGTATTTAAAGAAGGAATGACGAGGATGAATAAGATTAAGCAGCAGCCAAAATGCGGCTCGCATCTCTTTCACCACGAGCTGGCGCAGAAGTGACGTCAGCGCCCGTCAACGCAGGTCAATTCCGTTTTGCAACGAAACCAAATACCTAAATACATTTATAAATATATAGTTTTTACATGCCTGAACCTAATATGCATTAAGCAATAAAAAAAAATACATTGTGAAGAAAAAAATAAAAAATACAATTATTCTCAATTATTTGAGTGGGTTACATCCTCCCCTGCTCAAAACTCTGATGTCCTCATCAGATACTTAATTGTCTGACCCTTAAGGCTAAACAACAGTTCGCTCTGAGATTAGATACTTAATTTGATACATGACCCATAAGGCTAAACAGCAGTTCACCTTGAGTTTGTTGCACTTTCATCTGTTGTTGCATCATTTCAAGTACTTGACTAAAATAGTTGGGTTGGGATTCTACATTTACACTTTGCCGGACACATTGCGCTTTCCAACCAACATAATCCTTCAATTTACTTGGGGGTCTCTTTTCTCTTTGGGACCTTCTCAACCCCACAAGTGAATCATGTCTCTCTTCAGCACTCAACTCATGTTGTCTTGACTCATCAGCACCTTCCTCCACTAAAGATGAAACATCTTGCTGAATTTCAGTCTCACAACCTTCCTCTATCTCACTCTCAACAAGTTCATCTCTTAACGAGTCACCTGGATTCATTTCAACCTTTTGCTCATTTGACACACTGTGATTCAAGGAGGAATCAGGGACGTCTTGAGATGCTGTCCCCAACTGAAACTCTGGGGCATGAGAATTCAGAGACATATGTGGACTCTCTGCTTCCACACTTTCACCACAACGTTCTTCTTCCAAGTAACTTTTACGCACTCTGCGAGGACGTGTCTCTACAACTGTGGCCACTTCATCATCCTCAGAAGGACTAGCTGGAAGAAACCCGCATGGGAGCAAGAGATCTCTGTGCAGGATACGCTCAGGGCCATCACCATTCTCAGGCCGAATGACGTAAACAGGAATCTCTGAATTTGGTTGTTTTGTTACCACATAGACCGTGGATTCCCAGCGATCCGCAATCTTGTGTTTTCTTCGAATGTTGACATTCTTTACTAGGACACGATCGCCAACGTCAACCGCAGCAGCTGTAACTTTCTTATCCCATCTGGCCTTATTCATCAATTGCCTCTTTTCAGCATTTTGAACGGCCAGTTGGTAGGCGTACCTCAGTCTTCGCTTCAGCTCATTGACATAATGAGTGTGAGTTTTGAATTATACCCTTTCGGGTTAATCCCAAAGCAAAGGTCAATTGGAAGACGAGGTTGGCGTCCAAACATTAGAAGAAAAGGAGACTCACCAGTCGTGTCATTCCTAGTACAATTATATGCGTGCACTAGGGGACGGACATATTTTCTCCAATGTTCCTTCTTCTTATCACTCAGGGTTCCCAGCAGATCAAGAAGGGTTCGGTTAAACCTTTCTACTGGATTTCCCCTTGGGTGATAAGGTGTAGTGCGAGATTTTACCCCAGCTATTGTACACAACTCCTTCACGAGCTCAGACTCAAAATTGGCCCCCTGATCACTATGTATTCTTTTCGGGAAACCAAAATGGCAAATCAGATTTTCCCACAACACAGAAGCCACAGTCTTGGCCGTTTGGTCCTTCGTAGGAAATGCCCAAGAGAACTTTGTGAAATAGTCTGTGATTACTAAGATGTTACGGGTGTCACTTGAGTCTGGCTCTAACGAAAGATAATCAATACAGACTAGCTCCAAGGGAGCATACGCTTTGATGTTCACTAGCTCTGCAGCCCTTTGAGTACGGGACTTTCTCTTGATGCATCGCTCGCAAGTTCTGCACTTTCGCTCCACATATTCTGCCATTTTAGGCCAATAAAATCTGGCTCGTGCAAGCTCCAAAGTTCTTTCATAACCCATATGCCCAGTTTCATCATGAACTCCTTCAAGAGCTCGGTCTCTGAAACTATGAGGAACGACCAACTGCCCATATTTTTGTCCATACTGATCAGATACCATACGGTACAGCACACCATCTAGTAAACTTAATCTGGGTCTTTCCTCAGCATTAGACTCACTTCTTTCGACTCATTGAGTCTATCTGCATGAGTTAAAGTTTCCCCAGACTCCACAAGACTAATTACCCGCCTGATGGCTACATCCTCTCTTTGCAGCTTGTACCAATCAGCCGGAGTCATACTAGGTAGAGTAGTCTGTCCAGGCCAGCTTTCAGGATCTATCAAATCATCAGGAACTACATCTTCATCACAAAGTAACATCTCCACAGCCGGATTTGGGATAACCCTGCCTTCCAGCGAGTCTCCTCCTCACACAGCTGTGAAGTATGCATCTCACAAGATACAGAATGTCGCAAACACACAGCTTTGATCCCTTCCTGACCAAACTTCTCAAACTCCGTAGCTGCACATTCTGCTTTGCTCAGCAAGCTTGCAATTCGTTCATCTATTTGGATGGTCTCTGCATCGTCAATAAGTGGTTCTTGAGGACGTCGAGATAGTCCGTCCGCGTCTACATTAGTTTTACCCACTCTGTACTTAATATCGAAATCATACATCGATAGAGCTGCGAGCCACCTATGGCCAGCCGCATCCAATCTAGCCGTCGTAAGCACATACACTAATGGGTTGTTGTCAGTTAGCACGGTAAACTTTGTGCCATACAGAAAATCGTGAAATTTTTCGCACACAGCCCATTTAAGTGCTAAATATTCTAGCTTGTGCACAGGGTAGTTTTTCTCACTCTTCGACAGGCCACGGCTGGCATAGGCGATCACTCTAGTCTTTCCATCTTGAACCTGATATAAAGCGGCCCCAAGGCCATTAATACTGGCGTCAGTGTGAAGAATATAGGGTAATTTCCAATCTGCAAAACCCAGAACTGGCGCAGTTATAAGCTTCTGAATGATAGCGTCAAATGCAATTTGACACTCATCATCCCATTTTCCAGATAGAGACTGTGCTTTACCCCTAACACGGTGAGATGATGATGACTGTCTAGTGGAAAATTCACCTTGCAGTAGTGCATTCAGAGGCTTAACAATCCGGGAATAGCCTCAACAAAGCGCCTGTAGTATCCAGCAAAACCTAGGAATCCCTCAGGTCCCTGACAGTCTTTGAATGGGCCATTCCTTTATGGCAGAAATCTTGTCTGGATCGGGTGTATACCTTGGGCAGAAATAACATGCCCTAGATATTTGACAGAAGTTTGAAAAAATTTGCACTTGGAAGGTGCCAACTTCAGTCCAAAAGCAGAAATCCGTTGGAGAACCTTCATGAGCCTATCCTCATGCTGTTCAAGGGTGTCTGAAAAAATAATTAAATCATCAAGAAAAGCTATGACTTCCTGCAAATTCAAACCTGCCATGACTTTCTCCATGGTTCTTTGAAACGTTGCAGGTGAATTTGTCAGCCCTTGTGGTAAATGCCTAAATTGCCAGTTTCCAAATGGCGTAGTAAATGCTGTTTTGGGACGGTCACTTTCTTCTACCTCCAACTGGTAGTATCCACTTTTTAAATCTAGGACCAGAAACCACTTAGACCCTGACAACAAAGTAAACGCCTCGATCCTCGGGAGAGGATATGCATCTCTTTTTGTCAGTTTATTGAGTTTGCGATAATCGACCACCATTCTTAAATCTCCATTTTTCTTCCTCACCAGTACAACTGGGGAAGCGTAAGGACTGTTAGATTCCTCAATGATCTCACTAGCGAGCAAATCTAGCAGATGTTTCCTCAAATCTTCAAAATCAGCTGGTGAGACCCTACGAGTACGCTCTTTGAAAGGAATGTGATCAATCAGCTCTACCCGATGTGCTACACCTGACATATGTCCCACATCAAGATCATGTTTGGCAAATGCACTTGACACTTCCCGGTTTATTCTTTCAATGATGTGTGCTTTGAACTCCTCAGAAATGGGAGAGTCACCGAAGTCTAGAGTCACAGGATCCTCTGTCTTTACCAAAAGGTTTGCCATCAGGGATGTGGTGGCTTGTAAAGTGCCAGTATCATCAAAAGAGGCACGGACTTAATCCAGTCCACCACTGAACACTCAGCAAACACTCCCTTAGGCTGTAGAGTCACGCTGTGATCTGAAACATTTCGGATGACTACCTTGACTTTATTCCGTGCACTGAGCTCTGCTTGAATCAATTTACATTCCACAACTAAACCACCGGAATGTGATGAATCAAGGGCTCATCAATAATCATCGCCTTGTTCATGCCACAATCTTTCACTGAAACACCCCGGTCACCTCACACTTTTCCCCTTTACTGATCGTTACAGACTTCCTGCCCGACAGTCTAACTGGAGTAGTGTGCTGTGCCCGTTTACAGGGTGTCAAGTTACTGTTACACATGCGATAAGCAGCCATCCAATTGGCACTGATAGGCATATGCTGCAGGTACTCATTTCCCTGCAGCAGCCTAAAATCTGGGACAAGATGGCGGAGTACATTTGTACCCACTAGCAAGGGCAACCGAGCATTGTAGGCCTGATCAGGGCAGACCAATGCTAGCACAGCAACGACTGCGTCAGTTCCGCAAGCAGACTTAGGAAACTGTACATCTATTTCGATGTACCCAATGTAGGGAACTATTTGTCCCGCAGCTCCCTCTACCCGAATGAGATTCCCCATAGAGGTAATGCCCCTATGCCGCAAGTACTGCTTGTAGAAAGATTCGGCTACACAAGTCACCTGGGATCCCGTATCAATTAAACAGTGACAATCAATTCCATCCAACCAAGCTTTACTTTCCCAAGGTTCCCCAATTAGACCATTAGGAACCTGGTTAGTATTTTCTATGGAACTTTTCACAACTCCAGCTCCTGTTCGTTCCACAACAGAAGCTACTCCAAGTTTAAATGTACAGTGGGCGTTGTCACTTTGATGGGATAACTCCTCTGCTCATGCCTCTGCACTAATTTTTGCTGCACCAGGGCTGCATTCACAGGATTAATGCAATGTTGCAAATAATGAGAGTCCTCACCACAACGGTAACAGAACCCTCCATTAGACGGTGACTTAGGTTGATTTTGAGGGACAGGGTGTGATGGTTTCCCTTCTTTGCCTCTTTTCTTCTTAGCCCCACTGGCCTGGAGTTGATTATACGCCTGTTTATTTACTGAGGCTGGCTTCTGTGCTTTAGCCACCTCAGCTTCAAGCTCTTTTATGCGTCTTGTTAACGCCATACTGTCTTGCACCTCATCAGGGTTTGATATGCATCCCTGGTCGACAGTAACATGTAATTGGCTCCGAGCTCTAGTGGGAGGTGTACATAAGTGGAGATTCATGCTTTCTCCTTAAGCTGCTTTTCATGCTCGTAAGACCTCAGTTTGAAAAGCAAGCTAGAATAGCTCAATTCAGATTGTGATGCATCTGTTAACAAATCTTTAAGACGCAACTGGGTTATCAGGACTTCATCCCAGCACCCTCTGATGAACTGTTTGAGAAGTAGAATGTCAGAATGTTTGCCAACCACTCCCTTCTTTTCAACCACCTCCTGCATCAGAAAATGAAGTCGTCTTAAATAATCAGAGGGATTCTCACCCCTGTTCTGGTGTGTCTCTATAAACTGAATGTACAGCTCATCTCCACCAGTGACACTACCATAAGCCTTTTCAAGCTCCAGCGCATACACTTCTGGTGGTGCATTGGTACCTGCCCCAAGAGCAACATTAAGAGCAGGAGGGAGGAGGCTATCCAAAATGTGTCTTCTTATGCCTCTCTGTCAGAGAGGTGTCCGAAAGTAATTGCCTAGCATATAATTGCCATGTGGTGAAGTTGACTTCCCCATTAGGCTTAGGGTGTTGTCCAGAAAACAGTCTCAATTTTGGGGTTGAAGGAACATGTGCCTGATATTCTGGGTCATGTTTCACCACGTGTTCCACCACCAATCGCTGCACCTCTTGTGGTATAGTGAAAGTGATTGGAGTTTCGTGCATCAAGTTTCCTTCTATAGGGGGTGCATCATCTTGAATTGCAATTGAGACTTTTGATGCTGAATTTGCAACTGCAGTTGGCATCACTTGAGGCCTTGCATCAGAAAATGTTCTTGTAGCAGGGGTTGAAGTTATAGGGCCTCTGTCAGCATTGTCAGCCTTGTGTGCAAGCTTGGTCACCACCTGCTGGCTTAGATCATTGACATTTACACAATGTAGTTGGGCCAAATTTTCTATTTGCGCCATCAGCTGATCAGCCATATCATCCAAAGTTTGAACTGTATCTCTCGGTATTGGTGTTGGAGAGCTAGAGTGATGTTGTACATCTTTTTTCTGTCTATCTTCTAGTAGTACAACACCCCATACATTTTGGCAGTCAGCATTCAAATATTCTTCTTCAGCAATTAATGGGGTGGTAACCTCCTGAAATTCACAAAGAAGCTCTCCTGAGGATTTATCACCTAACCACTCTATTTTCTTCACCTCATCAAGATGGTCAAAGAAACTCCTCACATCTGTGAGAGTGGTGTTTGGATCTACCTTAGTAAGTAGTACAGACCTCTCGGGATCAAAATTATGTTGCTTGCACAGATCCATTGTGAAAGTGAAAAAAAATTAATGTATTAGTAAATAAAAAATATTCAAAGCAGTTAGGATCAAAATTTATCACAAGTGCAGCCCCACGTTACGCCAAATTTTCTCTCTATTCTGTAACCCGTGTCTCGGATTTATATCAATGAAAAGGAGGAAAAATATCTACTGGTCTGAGCTCACCAAATACGTATAAACTTCTATAAAAAATCTATTACAGTATTTGGAGTCTCGGGTTCGGGTCTCACACTAAACACAGAATATTGTGTTTATGAAATGTGTCTGCACTTGTAGGCAATTCAGATCTCAATTTAGTCACTAACTGCTTGAATAAAAAAAACACATACACAGAAATCAGTTTTAGAGTATACTTTTGTATTCAGTATATCTTTCTCTTTACTGCATTGCAGTATGCTTGAAAACCTTTTCACATACAAAAAATAATAATTCAACTAATGAATTTAGTTGATTAAATTCAGCCTTTGAACAGTAAAGCTGTCAGTAACCAATTACAATTACATAATAAAAAAAATAGAAAGGAAATAGTCTAAAACAGTACAAAAAAAATGTAGATGAATACCGAAACTTTAATGAAGTAGGAATGTGTTGGTTCAGTTCAGTCAATATGAGTGTAGAAGTGCCTACAGAATCATCGCCGAAACGAACGATGAAGAAACTTTTCCGTCTTTACGAACGAGCCCTCTGATTACGCAATCCGTCCATAGTGAAATCCAACTCGTTTATTTTTTTTCCCTTCCTGGCGTGAATCCAAAACGACCACAATGCGATGAAACAGTCCGATCTCATCGAGCACAAACAGCATCCTCCAATCACTAATGCAAAGAAACAGTTCAGGCATGTATTTAAAGAAGGAATGACGAGGATGAATAAGATTAAGCAGCAGCCAAAATGCGGCTCGCATCTCTTTCACCACGAGCTGGCGCAGAAGTCACGTGGCCAAATCATCCATTAACTTCACATAACATTGATAACTTAAATGTACAACATTATTTCTACAAAACAATTGTACAAACATGTTTAACAATTCTACTAATATAACGAAAACAATTTACATTTGTTCTTTTGTGCACTTTGTCCGATTCACGAACATAATCATCCACATCATTTTACATTACCAAATTAATATACATAAATATGCGGAAAATAAGAATGATTGTGACTTACCTAATGCAAAGAAACAGTTCAGGCATGTATTTAAAGAAGGAATGACGAGGATGAATAAGATTAAGCAGCAGCCAAAATGCGGCTCGCATCTCTTTCACCACGAGCTGGCGCAGAAGTGACGTCAGCGCCCGTCAACGCAGGTCAATTCCGTTTTGCAACGAAACCAAATACCTAAATACATTTATAAATATATAGTTTTTACATGCCTGAACCTAATATGCATTAAGCAATAAAAAAAAATACATTGTGAAGAAAAAAATAAAAAATACAATTATTCTCAATTATTTGAGTGGGTTACAAAGTGACGTGGGCTGGCCCTTTCTGCAGTCCTCGTTGAACAGATAAGGTCATAATTGAATAGGTTCAAGTTAGAATGGCAGAAACAGGCCGGACATGAGTCTTGTGGGACTTTGTTTTGAAGGTCTGGAATTCCAAGCATTCCAACGCAGTGGAGAAAAATCCTGGGAGAATCCTGCTATTATCCCACACATGAGTTCTCCCATTCTGCATAGTGGGACAGAAACACCTAATATTAGTGCCAGACAGGAGAAAGAACATCAGATAGATGGAAAGCAGGATTTATTTGTTTTTTTAGAGCAATGACCTTGCTTACCTTTAAATGTTACATTTGCAGGTTTCAAGAAAGGTGATCATGATGTGCGACGCGAGTGAAATGTTGGCAGCTGGGAACATCAGGGAAAAATGAATGTCTTTGCTTGGAGCAAGAGTGAGTCTCTTGAAGGTTATGCTTTTCCATTCACTCTGTAATTATGGAAGTGGACGTCCCACTGTTTAAATAATCTGACAACAAGCCACCCGAGCAGTGCAGTCACAGTCATCCAACCTGTGTTGTTTTTGAAAGTGCTGAAAGTAGCTACAGCAAAACATGCCAAAAAATTCACCCAAGAATTCAATTTAAAATGAAATTTCAGTCATTTACTCACTCTCTTTTTCTGTTCATTTTTAGGGAATACAACCACAGTCATGGTCGCACAGTAAAAAAAATGGCACAAAATATAACAATAGAAGTAGTCTTTTCAGTTAATTTACTATAAATACAGTCTATTCAATTGCACATGGAACCCAGTAATTTTGACTCGTCCCAAAATTCCTTCACTGATCCTCTTTCCTGCACTTGCCTCAGGTTCTAAGGCTATGAATTACACCAATGGCCTCTTTGATTGTCAGTCACCAACTTCACCATTCCTGGGCAGCCTTCGGGTGCTGCACCTCTTTGAGGACCTGAGGGCTGCATTGGACTTGATGGATCCCGAGGAAAAGGAGAGTCTGCGCAGTCAGGTGTCCGAAACCACAGCCGAGGGTCTGATGGAGTGGCTACAAAGCCGACTGGTGGGTTTTCATCAGACTGTTTGTTGTTCCAAACCTGTAAAAAGCTTTGTTTGTCTTCTGAACACTATTTAAAATATTTTGGATGAAACCCGGGAGGCTTGTGACTGTCCCATTGACTGCAAAATAATTAACACTGTCAAGGCCCAGAAAAGTATGAAAGACATCGTCAAAATAGTCCATCTGCCATCAGTGGTTCAACCGTAATTTTACAAAGCTACGAGAATACTTTTTGTATGCAAAGAAAACGAAAATAACAACTTTATTCAACAATTAATCTCCTCTGCATCAGCGTAGCACCATTTTGAAGAGTATCCGCTGGACTCAAACAGCGTACGCACTTCTGTGTCAGCCGCACCACACAGATATGCTGTTTTCGTTCAAATCAAAGTGTAAACTGTTTGCCACAGCCGTATCACCCTGCAGCCCAAGACTGATTGCCCACTGAAGCTAAGGAGGGTTGAGCCTGGTCAGTACCTGGATGGGAGACCTCCTGTGAAAACTAGGTTGCTGTTGGAAGAGGTGTAGGGAGACCAGCAGGGGGTGCTCGTCTTGTGGTCTCTGTGGGTCCTAATGCCCCAATAGTGACGGGGACACTATACTGTAAAAAGCACCATCCTTTGGATGAGGCGTTAAAGAGAGTCACTCTGTGGTCATTAAAAATCCAATGGCACTTCCCGTTAAAGAGTAGGGGTGTAACCCCAGTGTCCTGGCCAAATTCCCTCCACTGGCCCTTGTCAATCATGGCTTCAAGTTCCTAATAATCCCCATCCACTTGATTGGCTCTTTGACTCTCTCTCCTTTCCGCCAGTAGCTGGTGTGTGGTGAGCACACTGGCACCGTTGTACTGTGGCTGCCGTCGCATCATCCAAGTGGATGCGGCACTCTGGTGGTGGTTGAAGAGAGATCCCCATATGATTGAAAAGTGCTTTGGGTGTACAGCAATACACAATGAAAGCACTATATAAATGCCTCATTCAAATCAAATCAAATCACTTTTATTGTCACATAACCACAGCACAAGTGCCTTGGTGAGTGAAATTCTTATGAGCGTGCTCCAGACAGTGCAAAAAAAACAACAAACAATTTACATATGGACAGACAGTGCAAAAAAACTGCACTGGAGCATTTACAGTGCTCCAGACAGTGCAAAAACAACAACAACAATTTACATATGGACAGTACATATTTACAGACTGTACAGAAGACAATGTGCAAAATACACATACATATACTCAGTACACATAGTGTACTATAAAGACACACTCAATTATCAGCGACACATTATACACCGTATGGGCACATCTACATTATGTACAGTATCTATACATAATGTAGTCTATACATAGTAATAATGTGAGGTGCAACAGATTATAAATTAACAGCAGATTGGTTGAGCAGCAGATAGATGTGCAAAGGTGCAACAGATTATTTATATGCAGTGTCGTTGATGTGCATTGTATGGTGTCCAGTGATAGCAGATAGGTTGTGTTAGTGCAGTGTGTGCGTGTAGTCCAGTTGAACTGTGTTAAAGTGCAGTGCATGGCATGTTGTGTGAGTGTGATGTAGGTGAGTTATTTCTGACTGTTCATTAGCCTGATAGCCTGAGGGAAAAAGCTGTCCCTCAGTCGGCTAGTGCGGGATCGGATGCTGCGGAAACGTCGCCCTGAGGGCAACAGAGAGAGCAGTCTGTGGGACGGGTGGCTGGAGTCTTTGATAATCCTCCGTGCTTTCCTTGTACACCGCCTGGTGTAGATATCCTGGAAGGAGGGAAGCTCACCTCCAACAATGTGGCGGGCAGTTCGCACGACCCTTTGCAGAGCCCTGCGGTTGCCAGCGGTGCTGTTTCCAAACCAGGTGGTGATACAGCCGGTCAGGATGCTCTCCACAGTGCAGGTGTAGAAGGACCTGAGGATTCTGGGGCTCGTTCCAAAGTTCCTCAGCCGTCTCAGGAAGAAGAGACGCTGATGTGCCACCTTAAGCACTGCATCTGTGTGAGCAGACCATGTGAGATCCTCGGTGATGTGAACGCCGAGGAACTTAAAGCTGGTCACCCGCTCCACAGGTGTCTTGTCGATGGTGATGGGTGTGTGTTCTCTGCTCTGTCTCCTGTAATCCACCACCAGCTCCTTGGTCTTGTCGATGTTGAGTGAGAGGTGGTTCTCCTGACACCATTTAGTCAGGGTACTCACCTCCTCTCTGTAGGCCGTCTCATCGTTGTCGGTGATCAGGTCTATCACCGTTGTGTCATCAGCAAATTTGACGATGACATTCGAGCTGTGTGTAGCTGTACAGTCGTGTGTGTACAGGGAGTACAGGAGTGGGCTGAGGACGCAACCCTGCGGTGCACCAGTGTTGAGGATCAGGGGAGATGATGTGTTGTTGCCCATTCTGACCACCTGACTTCTGCCTGTCAGGTAGTCCAGGATCCAGCTGCACAGAGATCTGTTCAGTCCTAGAGTCTGGAGCGCAACCAGTGTGGCAGGCACTATGGTGTTAAATGCCGAACTATAATCCACGAACAGCATCCTCACATAGGTGTTCTTATTTTCCAGGTGGGAGAGAGCAGTGTGCAGGGTGAAGGCAATAGAATCGTCTGTGGAACGGTTACTGCGGTATGCAAATTGTAGTGGGTCCAGTGAAGCAGGCAGCACAGAGCAGATGTAGTCTCTGACAAGCTTCTCAAAACACTTGCTGAAGATGGGGGTCAGAGCAACGGGCCTCCAGTCATTCAAGCATGTGATTTTATTTTTCTTTGGTATGGGCACAATGATGGATTTTTTGAAGCACGAGGGAACCACAGAGAGAGGGACAGATTGAAAATGTCTGTAAAAACCCCAGTTAGCTGGAAAGCGCATGCTTTGAGCACACGGCCTGGTATACCATCTGGGCCTACGGCTTTACGGATGTTCACCCGTTTGAAGGATCGGGTTATGTCCGCGACAGAAAGCGTGAGTGGACTGACCTCTTCTGCGGCAGCTGCGGCAGCTGCGGCAGCGCTCTCTGTGTGCGGTGTTATCAGCCTCGAACCGAGCATAAAAGGTGTTAAGCTCGCCCGGTAGAGAGGCGGCAATGTTCACAGTAGCTGGTTTATTCCCTTTAAAGCCTGTGATGTTGTTGATGCCCTGCCACATGCTTCTTGGGTTATTGTTGTTGAAGTGTTCTTCAACTTTGTTTTTATATGTTCGTTTGGCTGCTTTGATGGATCTCCTGAGATCGTAACTGGCTTGTTTCCGATCATCAGTGTTTCCGGATTTAAAGGCAGATGTCCGCGCTGACAAGGCTGATCGAACCGCTGTTAATCCACGGTTTTTGGTTGGGGTAGATACGGATTGTTTTGGTCGGAACTACGTCATCTATACACTTCCTGATGAAACACATGACCGTATCTGAATACGCCTCTATGTCTTCGTCAGACGCTGCCCGGAACATGTCCCAGTCCACGTGATCAAAACAGTCCTGTAGTATAGCGTCCAATTGGTCCGACCAACACTGGACTGAGGGCGGGTGCTTCACGTTTCAGTTTCTGCCTATAAGCAGGCAGGAGCAGAACGGAAGAGTGATCCGATTTGCCGAAAGGTGGGCGGGGGAGGGACTTGTATGCGTCCCGGAAGGGGGAGTAACAATGGTCGAGTGTACGATCTCCACGCGTGTTGATGGTGACGTGTTGAAAGTATTTTGGAGCTATTGTTCTGAAGTTGGCTTTATTAAAGTCCCCTGTGACAACAAAAGCTGCATCTGGGTGCGCGGTTTCCTGCTCACTTATATTCCTGTACAGTTCCTTGAGTGCCTGGTCTGTGTTGGCTTGGGGGGGGATATAAACAGCCGTGATTATGATGGCTGTAAATTCCCTCGGTAGCCAGAACGGTCGACACAGAAGCATATGAAATTCCAGATCAGGGGAGCAGAAGGATTTAATAGTGTATGTTCCTTTCATCACACCACAAGTTGTTAATATAGAAACAAACTCCTCCGCCTCTGCTTTTCCCTGTGAGCTCTTTTTCTCTGTCCGAGCGGTGCACGGAGAAGCCCGTGAGCTCGATGGCTGAGTCTGGAACCATTGCAGACATCCAGGTTTCTGTGAGGCAAATAACACAGCAGTCCCTTGTTTCTTGTTGGTATGAGATGCGCGCCCGCAGTTCGCAGAGTTTGTTATCCAGTGACTGAACGTCGGCCAGTAAAATGGTTGGAAGAGGAGGTCGGAAAGCACGGCGTCTCAGTCTGACGAGAACGCCAGCTCTTTTTCCTCTTTTTCAGCGTCTGCGGCGTCTCCTCGATTTCGCAACCCACACAAAGGGCTCTGATGCGGTGTCTGTGAGCAATCCACCGGCATTCAAAACTCAAAGTCTGGTTTATGCTATGCCGACGGAGGAACCAATGTGCAAAAGCATGTCTCTATCGTAGACAGTTATACTAACAACATCTAACACGTAAAACAACAAAAAAACAAATAAAACATACGAAAAACTGCAAAGTTTTCCCGGAGCACGCAACACGGCTGCCATCCTCGGCGCCATCTTGGAAGTGATCTTCACTTCCAATCTTCATTCATTCATTCATTCATAAACAAACATAGAAAGTGTACACAGTTTGCATCTAGCGGAAACTCTCAAAAATGGTTCTAAGCTGATGCAGAGGAGACAAATTGTTGAATAAAGTTATTTTTGTTTTCTTTACTTATAAAAAGTTTTCTCGTAGCTTTTTAAAAAAAACGGTTGAACCACTGATGGCAGATGGACCATTTAGACAATGTTTTTCATACTTTTCTTGGCCTTTTGACAGTGTTAATTTTTTGGAAGTCAATGGGACGTCACAAGCCACAGACGATGGCAGCATGTGATTTTTTTTTTTCAGGTTCCACTGACGTTTGACTGAATTTGGTCATTTCAGTTAATTTCGCTGCATTTTGTTGCCTGTTCAGAGCCTTCTTTTTCAAAGATGCAATATGTCACATTACACAACCAGTAAATATGGTGTCTATTTGGAAATGTTTCCATGTATGTTTAATGTAGAATAAAACTACATCTAACACTCTTAGTATTTGTTTCTGCTTCCAGACGAATGGACATGGATCTGCAGCAGGGGATTTGGTCTACCAAGAGCGACTCTCTCGCTTGGAAAGTGACAAAGAATGTCTTGTGCTCCAGGTGTGTCTTCAAAACCAAGTTGAGATCATTTGTGGGTTGTGTGGGATTTTCTTGTCATATTTTTAGTTGTGTGCCTCTGCTTTCCTATTAGCTGTCAGTTTGAATGCAGCAATTGTAGTTTCTAAATGTCTCGCCTCACACGCCAGTATCCACTCTGATCCCCCAGGTAAGTGTTCTGACAGACCAGGTTGAAGTTCAAGGAGAAAAAATAAGGGACCTAGACTTGAGCCTTGAGGAACACTGCATGAAACTGAATGCTACAGAAGAGTCACTACAGCAGGTTTGTTATCTCTTTTATAAGCTTATATCCAATAACAGAAGTGCACTGCATTTGACACGTTGTAAGAATGGTCAGTATTAAAGGAATAGATTTCCAAAAAATTGAAACTATGTAAATTGTGTGTAGGAGCTGCTTAGCAGAAGTGTTTTAGAGACGGAGAAACTGGAACTGCTGACCGAGATATCAAGTCTGAAACTAAAGCTAGCTGCTGCAGAGGGGGATTGCAGAGAAAGTGAGGTAAGGAGCACATGTTTGCACCATCACCACTGTGAAATTTTATAGGGCACAGAGTCCCACAAGCCTAATAAATTGCAGTCCTACAGTCATTAATCAGAACCTTCAAAGTTCTCTGAATGCAGAACAGAATTAATTGTGCTGACAATTTGAACATTTAATGAAATTAAACCTGGCTATTATGGTTTGACCACCCTGTGGTTTCCATAGTGACATTCATTGCTGCTTAAGCCCCCAGTTTTAT
The DNA here is from genome assembly GCA_027564155.1 of Gymnocypris eckloni scoliostomus. NCBI lineage: Eukaryota > Metazoa > Chordata > Actinopteri > Cypriniformes > Cyprinidae > Gymnocypris > Gymnocypris eckloni. The sequence continues at coordinate 1,562,727 of CM050432.1, forward strand.
CCAACAGAGGGTGAGAGCAAAGCACAGAGCACCAGAGCCATTTCCTGTTATAAAGCTTTTTTTTTTCTCCGTTCGAGTCCAGACTACACTGAACCCATTCAGCTTTCTCTCACTTGCATGAGCCCAAAGGGAAGCTTCAGAAACCTGAAATCCACAGTGGACCAAAAGAAGGGCTACGTTTCTTCTGTATTAGATACAAATATATATTTAATTTAAGTATAATTTTAAGTTCTCAGTTTCAGTGTTTTTTCCACTTTGTTAGTGTCCTTGAGGTATTGTTTGGCCTACTCGTCCAACAAAACTCAAAGCATTTAGCATTAAGTCACAAAATTATTCTTGACTCTTTGACTAATAGATATCATGGTTTTTCTCCTTAGGGTCTTTATCAGGATGTGAAAGACATGCGCCTTCAGTTGAATTCTATGGAGGACGAGAGACAAGAATATGAGAGAAGTCTTAACTCTACCAAAGTACGAGTGCCTCATGGCCAGGTGATATTTACACAACATAAGATTAACAGCAGTGAAGTGTAACGGCAAGCACTTTTCTATGAATCACTTAACTACACAGAAAAAGTATTGTGTAGTTCACCCTAACCTTCATGACTAGCCACTGGAATGTGTCAAGCTAATTAACTTTATCCACATGCTCAAAGAAGGAAAAATTCACATTCAAAAAAATCCTGATTCTGCCATTTCTTTCTTGCATACTCTGAAATTGCATTTCCAATTATTTGCTTGATAATGCTATATTGATAAGTAAATTTGGGGTTGGCACATGGTGAGCTTATTTTAGTTCTGGAATGTCCTGGGACCGTTAATTGTGTTTTGTATTGGTCAGGAGGAGCTGATATCACTACAAAAGCAGTTGGAGGAGAGAGAACGGGAACTTAGAAGACGTCAGGACCAGGCCATGCCAGAAGTCCCAAACACAGAACAGTTACAAAGCAGAGAGAAAGGTACAATATGAACATTCTGCTTTATCAACAACATGTCAAGTCAATTTAAAATATAACTAGAGGGATTCACAATCTAATTTAAAATAATGTAATAATGTACAGAAAATAAATAACCGAATCTCTTTTCTTGTATACATATGTGCATTGTGGATTACTTACGATACATGTCAGATTTGATCTGTAAAAATTAAATTATCAATGTTTCAACTATGTTCATGTGTTTTTGTATTCACCAATATTGTTTACGCTTATTGGCATAAATATGGTGGATGAGTGGAAAACGTGACTAGTCGTATACTTTTGGACTCCACTGTGTACACTCTCTAAAGGGAGTATCGCACGGGCACATTATGCAGCTATTAAATCCACTATTAAATGCATGACATAGGAACAAATAAAATTTGCGTTATAAAGGAGAAACTATCCCAGCACACTGTAAGCTCAAGAAAAACTGTTGGAATGTATGAGGTATATGAAGGTTTGTATTACATGTCTAGACACGCTTTTTGATTGATGGTGGCCTGGTTTTGGCTGCAGACTCCCCTTCTCTTATAACTCTGATTTGCTAGATGCGCTTGAATTGTCTCACAATATATATTCTTGACTGCAAATCATCTTTACTTCCAAAATGACGAGTATGCAGTTTCTGGGTGTTTATTTTGGTGATTCCAGACACACAAAAATGTATCAGAGGCCTGTCTTGTTCTGAAATTTTTAGCTGTTGTATGCCATAGGATATCATTTCTGGAGATGTTTTTGTGTGTTCAGACATGGAGGTGCAGAGAATGAGGAGTGCTGTTGAGTCTTTGAAGGCAGCTAATGAAGAGAAGGTAAACAATATGATGTCTTGCTATTTTGCTGTGACGATCACATCAACCACCTGCCAGCACACAATTATTTCACAGACTTTGGTTTCTAATTAAACCATCGCCATAATCTTTCTAATTAAAGAGTCTCTGCCTAGATGTATGCATGTAGATATCATATAGACAGTACCAGTTAAAAGGGTTTTTTATATGATCCATTTATTCAGCATGTATGCATAAAATTAACCAAAAGCGTAAAAAAATTGTATTTAAAATAAAAGCTGTTATTTTGGTGCAAATATAATATTTTACCATTTATACCATGTGTGTGTATTTTGTTAAATTATAATATTTGTATCAATAAGTAAAAAAATTATAATTTAATTATACATTATTATTTCATATGATAATCAATTTTACATAGTTTTAATATGAATCTTTTTTTAGGATTTGAAGATAAAAGAGCTGCAGCAGTCTCTGATCCGTTTCAAGCGAGTTCAGGAAATGGTGATGTCCGTGCAGGCATCAAAAGGTGAGATGCCCTTGGCACATTTTTATGACTTTATTTTATTATTTCCTTTTTGAGAATTTTTTTTCATATTGCAATGGCACACTATAAACAATTACAACAATATATCCTCGACACAAAATTGAAACCTGTTGACTTTCAAAAATCTGAGATTAAGTACGTAAGCTTTCCATTTCTATAAGTTCTGCTATAAATATAGAACCACTGATCTCTTAGCAGTTATCTACATTTACAAGTAACATGATTACAGTAATATTTTAAGACATTGCTTTAACCAGTACCACTTGTTTTTTCTGTTGTCTTTATGGCATTTAGGCAAAAGATTATTTTGATCTCAAGAATATTTCCAAGAAAGCTTTTGTCTGCATCCTAGTCTAATAGCTTGGCTGATTTATCCGGTCTTATGACTTGTGCTGTTTTCCCAGACAAACCCAGGGACGAAGAGACAAGAGAAGGGCTGTGTGACACCGAGATGGTCTCCACAGGAGGCACAGAGAAAACTGATGAAGTATGAAGGGTCTTACACACAGTTTATGTACACAGGATGTTCCTCAGACTTCCTTTTAGACCACCTCCTTGCAGGACTTTCATTGTGATGGTCTGACAGAGAATAACAATTTAACCATAACCTTTTGTTTGATGGGGAACGTCTGTTGTTTTTGTTTGGGAAGCAGCATCCTGTGATTTCGGGTCATTTCAGGCCGGTCACTGCTTGCTCCTACTTTTCTCACTTTTCTAAAATACTTTTCTCACTGCTGTTCTCTTGCATACTCCCGTCAGTTTTGTTGTTTTTTCTCACACAGCCTCAGCTCATTCCATGTTCAGAACTGCTCCCTGAAGTGACCGCACACAAACCTGCAGCTGAGACCACTGACAGGTCTGTTTACTTTCTGTAGACCTTTATTTAAACCATGTTCATAAAAGATATATTGACGTTCAAGCAGAGTAGTTATTACCATACACCACCTGTCAAAATGATTGATTGACAGGTGGGCGGGGCTTCGGGTATAGGGGCGGGACTTCCGGTATAGGGGCGGGACTTCCGGTATAGGGGCGGGACTTCCGGTGTAGGCGGGACTTCCGGTGTAGGGGCGGGACTTCCGGTGTAGGCGGACTTCCTGTAGGGGCGGGACTTCCGGTATAAGGCGGGACTTCCTGTATAAGGCGGGACTTCCTGTATAGGCGGTACTTCCTGTATAAGGCGGGACTTCCGGTATTATAAATCATGTTATTGACAGTAGGTTTGATGTTTTGACAGGTGGTTTTGATGGTTTTGATGTTATTGACAGTAGGTTTTGATGTTTTTGACAGGTGGTTTTGATGGTTTTGATGTTTTGACAGCAGGTTTTGATGATTTTGACAGGTGGTTTTGATGGTTTTGATGTTTTGACAGCAGGTTTTGACAGCAGGTTTTGATGATTTTGACAGGTGGTTTTTGTTTTTGAAGGCTGTATAATAAATGACAGAAGGTTTTGTCTTTTGAAGACGCTGTTATCAGGAAATTCCCCCTCCCATCCGCCGCTTCCCATACCAGCATATCTGTGGCTATGCTGTGAAAAAACTGTGAAGACTGTTCACAGCTGTGAACAAAAGCTGATTGTTTCTAAAATAGCTTACTAAAAAAAAATCCACTGAACATTATTTCAGTTTAAAAAATAAAATGGAGTCAAAAATAAAATAAAAAATAATGCAATCAGTTAAATGTTTATACATACAGGTTATGAAACAATAAGTTGAATGTTTTGAAATCAGGGGCTCTCTGGCCTCTTTTCACACACACACACACACACACACACACACACACACACACACACACACACACACACACAGCAGCATTCACACACAACAGCATTCACCTTGAGCAGGCCTCTCAAAACAGGGGAGCGCGCATCTATGTGTGTGTGTGTGTGAGTGTGTATGTGTCTGTGCGTAACATGCATGGTCTTTTAGATCTCTCCTACATTATCTTTATCGATAGTAGTTCTTCCACGGGAGTCGCCCGGCCTTTGACAGTTGGCGTGAAATATGTCCATGTATCTCTCAGGTCACGGGCACATTGCGAGATAAGGTACCAAAATGCATAGTGCAATGACGCCATCTATTGGACACAACTGTGTTTTTTACCCAATATTTGACCACCATATATATATATACAGGACAAATCCAATATATCCTCGACACAATTTTTGGCTGCAACATCGCATCAACTCTCTCTCATCAAAATGCAGAACGGTGAGTATTTTTCTCTATATTTTTTTTGCTATGATGCTTTAAACATGCTGGTATTGGTGTGGATTTGAGAGATTGTTTTGCTAAAAGATCTACAATTCGTTTCCTTTCACACCTTCATGACAAATGATACATTCTTACCATCATACATTATTGTTTTAAACATTCATTTTTGGATACAGTGTTTTCTGTAACATTGATTTATTTTTAAAAACAATCTTTGTCAGGCTATATTTATTTTATTCAAGTGTTTTAAACATGTCTATTACTTTTTCATCTCAAAAGATTTTTTAGTCATATCAGTTTATTATAAATGTTTTGCAGGATTGTTCTACCGCAATGATGTTTTAATTAGTATTGTTTCAGTACCCAAAACAATACATATTGTTATTATAATACAACACCATTGTGTTACCCAGCGGCTTTTATTATGAAAAGACTGAGCTCCTCTCACAGGAAGTGTTTTCAGCTATGCTATGTATATTTTTCAAGTCTGCTTGCATTAAATCAGCGTCCCGTCATAGCGTTATTCATGTATTTTTTATTAAGATACCACCGCATTACTGTCGGCGCTCCCGGTTGTGAAGCATGACTCAGAACCGTCCCCTGTTAGGAAATGCATGGTTTAGCTTAGCAGCGCGTGCTACGTTGCTAACTGCTCTTAAATGAGCATGATATCGTGTATCAAAAACTAGTTTTGACGTGTATCTGTTTCACAAGGCAGATCGACCTGTTTTTGATATTTTAAAACATAAAAGCTCGTTTTTAGTCACTGTCTTAAACACATCATGTTACTGATACGGGTGGACCACCAGCTCTCCGGCACCACCCGGTGTCCCGGAGTTAAAACTACATCCTGTTATGGTGAAATTGTGAGCTCTCTTGCACCACCCGGTGTCCCAGAGTTAAAACTACATTCTATTATGATTAAATGATGGCCCTAGAGCACCGGGGTGACATAACACTCTGAAAATGAATTACATTTTTCAACGTCTGCCTGTAGGTTCGTCATCAGACAAAGCATATAAAACGACTCACATGTGTTTTCCATTCATAACAGGATTTTTCGCCCGCAGGTTCGAATGTTGAAAGCGACGCTCTCGATGGCGATGCATGTAAGGACTGATATTTTTCTACTCTTTTATAAAAAATTATAATAATAATAATAAAAAATTAGAATAATAATAAAAAAAATAAAAAAAATAAAATGAACATATTTTAATTGTCTCTTTTTATTCGCAGTGAGCCCTCAGGTGGTCGAAGCGGACAGCGCAACTGATGGTAAAACAAGACCCATCGCCTATGTCATGTTTTTCTTAACGCTTATGAGAAATCTAATTTATTATTTATTTTAGACTTCATTCAGTTTATTACGCAACCCGGCTTCCGCTGGTTGACGCCATTCAACAGGATAATGAAGACCACACCGTCGTCGTAGCAGATAGACGTGGCGTACCTGACCCCACTCCAACGCACTCTGTGGATCAAATAGTTCCTACCGGCTCGGCTTTAGACCAGACCGCCCGGACCAAGCGGCGAACCTTTGAGAAAGAAGACTAGAAAACGGATCGTTCTACCTCACCGGCCTGTCCTGAGAGAAAACCGGTTCGTTTACCCGGCGATCAGTCCTGAAACCAGTCCTGACAGGAAAACTCTTTGTCCGACGCCGCGAGCAGTCCCCGCCGAGCAGTCCTGCGACGAGTCTTGACAGCGTATTTCTTTACGGTAAGACTATCTACATTATTTTTATTTAAACTCAAATTGAATCATACCATTAAGATTTTTGTGTTATATTTCTACACAGCAGGTTCGGGTTATAGCCCTGACCACATGACGAGTTGGAATACGCCTCAACGCATCACTTGGACAAGCACAAAGGCGGGTCAAACATCATATCCTTTTAACTCACCGGAAGAAGACATTGAAGTTGAAGAAGTGCGGCGGTGTCTCACTCGGTGACGAGCCACTCACCGATACTAGGCCCAATAATTCAATAGAGACATTAGGTCAAGAGTTTCGCGATGCGCAGATTGATATAAACAACAAATACATTGAGCTGCGTGACGTACAGGATGATATAAACAGCAATTTGACTGCGCTGCGTAGTGAGTTGCGCAAAGCACACAACGAAACCCGTCGCGCATTAGACACATTGGGGCGCGAGGCTCGCGCCTCTCACCTCGAGACACGTAGCCGATTGGACACACAGGATCGCTTCATTCAAAATGCGGTCGATCAAACATTTAGTCGTATCCAGACCATGAGATCAACCCTGGATCAGGAATTTAATAGAAGCGATCGTAGGGTAACTGAATTCCATCGCGAATTGGTACTCATGTTTCATCATCTTATTCTCGTCATCATTGATGGTACAGAGGAGTAAATTCAATATAGATGTATTCCATTAAACTTTTATGGTTGTAGTTGTTTTCTTCACCTATCATGTATTGATTTTTATATTCCATCTATGCTTTGATTTTTATATTCCATCTATGCTTTTGATTTTTATATTCCATCTATGCTTTGATTTTTATATTCCATATACTCTATGATTTTGCATGCTTTCTATACTCTATGATTTTGTAATATTTCATGTTTTGGTCTGAAATCTAAAATGGATGGGTCAAAAAGCTTTTGCAGACGACGCAGAACTGTCACCGGACGAGATTGAAATGCTAAGTTTGCTGCCGGACGAGCTTTTAATGCTTCCGGATTCTTTAGAACAGTATTTGTTTAATCTAGAATCTTCGCAACCCCCCACTAATTTGGATCTTTTTGAATTAGCTGTAAATCCAAATATTAATTTGTACGATCATGTGCTAAGCGTAGACAACAATCCTGTTGTACAATATGGTGGTGTTTTAAATAATCAACTCCCAGCATGTACCGACACCGATCCTGACTGCGACGACACAGAGCACCCTGACGGTGATGATACTTCACAGCCATCGACCAGCAACACGAGACCCACATCAGGTAATGTTGACGCTTTACGCGAGACTGAGCCTAATAAACAAAGTCGATTAAGCCGTACGGAAATTGATACGCTGATTCGAGAAGGTGGGTTCGTTAACGGATATCACGTTTTACCGCGACCTCGGTTCAACAGCGTGTCGTTGAGAAGGAGCATGAATCTGAGAGAGATTAACTCTACAGATTTGGCCTCTTATCACACTTCCTTACACGGCATGTTGAGCGAGATCGTCGCGCGCTAGAGAAATCGCCACGATGCCCCGTGATCAATGTGACCATGTCGGCACCCACTCTACAAACACCTATCAGCGGTGTTCTCACACCCGTAATGATTATGACGTGGATTCGCTTATGGATCAATTTGAAAGAGTTTTACAGAGCAACGAGCAGTTATTATCGGACGCTGTCGAGATCGACGCTGCCGTAGCCATGAACAGACAAGGAGGTGGTCGACACGAAACTTACAGATCTGGCCGTTGATCAGGTAATCCAAAAAAAGATGAATTTGTTCTGTCCCATAAATTTGTCGAATCAATTGTTTCTCTATTTGTCTCGCTCGTTTTCTTAACCCCAACTACCCGAGAGTGAGTTAGAAAAACTGGCTGTCACCATCCAAAACAGCGTCGGCTTCTCAATTCAAGACCGAATCGCTCTTAGCGACATAGCTTCGTTTGAACGAGCACTAGGCATTAAAATCGTTGTATTTCACAGATCGAATGCCATGGTCTTAGAAACGTACAAAAATTGTGACGAACTCCACCCTAAAACGGTGTTCCTCTATCTACATGACGATCATTACTACATGATAATGAATCTGACCGGGTTCTTAGGTTCGCCATACGTCTGTCAATTTTGCTACAAAAGTTACACCACCCTCAGAGACCATCGATGTAAGCAAGCCTGCAATGTCTGTTTTGACGCCGAATGTCACAGGTTCCCTAAAAGAACCATACATTGCCCCGATTGTTTGCGTTATTGTAAATCGAGCTATTGCTTCGAAATGCATAAAAAGAACCCCCCTCCCGGTCAAGAATCCCCCTCCTGTGATATTATCAAATACTGCAAACTATGCGGCTGGCGTTACGTTAAAGCGGGTGACAAGAAAACAAAACACATATGTGCCCCGGACAAATGCGTCCATTGTCGAGAACGTCTGACGGGCAGGGATCACACCAATGCTTCATACAACCCCTAGAGCCTAAGGAGCCATGCGAGAAATACATCTTCTACGATTTTGAAACGCTAAGCTGAAAACGGTAGACACGTGGCTAATTTTGTTTGCGCAATCACATTCAAAGGGAAGAAATTTATGGCTGAGGGTACCGACTGCATCGCTAAGCTAATCAACCGCTTCAGACACCCCCGATATAATGGCTACTGCTTCATAGCTCATTACGCCTCAGATTCGACGCCTTTCTGATTCTCGAGTATTTTTGCAAAGCCGGGATTGCTATTGAGGTCATAATGCAAGGATGTAAAATAATTTTCATGTACGACGAATCGTTTGGCCAACGATACATCGATAGTTACTCATTTTTTCCAATGGCCCTTGCCAAAATGCCCGTAGCGTTAGACTTAACGACGACTGAAAAAGGCTACTTCCCCCATCTTTTCAACAGGGTGGAAAACGAGAACTATTTCGGACCATACCCGACAAAAGTTCTACCTACGATAACATGTCGGATAAAGACCGTGAAAAGTTTGATGCGTGGTACAGCACAGTTGAGGGCAAGTGGTTTGACTTCAGGAAAGAACTGTACGCAGCGTCTGGCGTTAACGACGTCGCCTTATTACGAGAAGGTTGCATGAAATACCGAGGCATTCATGCAATGCGCCGGACTTGACCCTTTTGGCTTTCGGACGCCGCCGGCTGCTCGATGGGGGTCTTTAAAACACATTATCTCGGCAGAAACACGCTCGCTCTCACGCATAACAAAGCGTACATCGATCAGAATAAGTCCTACTCAAGCGACTCGATCGAATGGCTCGAGTATGTCAAAAGACTCGAAACGTGATCGTTCACCACGCCGTAAACCACGCGGGTATCGATCGGTAAGTACTTTTTAGACGGCTACTACCAGCAGGACGGTGTGCGGCACGGCTTAGAATACGCAGGGTGCATCTTCCACGGGCACTGCTGCCGCTTTGAACCCCATGAGTCTCACCCCTTGTCGGGAGTACCCTATGGGGTTCTCAGGAGACAGTTTGACGATAAGATCGAAATTCTGCAGAACGTACGGTTTGCAAATCGAGGTTCTTTGGGAATGTGAATGGAACGACATGAAAAGACCGATCCTCTGTGATAGAATTTATGACCGGTTATTCCGCCCCAGAGAGACTGAACCCTCGAGACACCCTGTTTGGCGGGCGCACTAACGCTTATAAACTCTATCACAAAGTGAGCGGAGATGAGAAAATAAGGTATCTCGATTTCACCAGCCTCTACCCCTTCTGCCAGGCTAGGAAAAGCTACCCGATTGAACATCCAGAAATCATTTTCAACAATTTTGAACCGATTGAAAATTATTACGGGCTTATCAAAGCGACCGTGTACCCTCCCGCAAATTACTGCATCCTGTTCTCCCTTACAGATGCCAAGGAAAACTCATGTTTCCGTTATGCCGAACCTGCGCTCACGATCAAAACCAGACCACGAGCTGTACCCACACGGATGAGGAAAGATCACTCTCCGGCTCCTGGGTATCCATTGAGCTTTTAAAAGCCATCGAGAAGGGTTATGTGGTAGCCAAGATTGACGAGGTTTGGCATTTTCCACAACAGTCAGACACGTTGTTTGTCGAATCGCCAAAACGTTTTTGCGGTTGAAACAACAAGCGTCGGGTTACCCGTCGAATGTTGTCACGGACGCTGAGAGAGAAACTTACATTCGCGAATATTTTGAAAAAGAGGGGATTCAACTCGACCCCGAAAAGATCAAGCACAACGCTGCCCAGAGAGCGATCACCAAACTTATTTTGAACAGCTTGTGGGGTAGGTTCTCTTTAAGACCAAACTTACCTCAAACGACTCTGGTGAGCGAGCCCGAAGATTTCACCAGAATCGTTTTCGGTAATACCGACACCTTGTCGTATTTCTCATTCGTCTCAGACGACGTGGCTCTCGTCCAGCATAAACCCAACAAAGAGGATGTTTGTAAGGGTCGCGACGTTAACGTGTTTATTGGTGCGTTCACCACAGCACACGCCCGACTGGAATTATGCGAATTGATGGACAGACTCGGTGACCGTCTTCTTTACTCGGACACAGACAGCGTTGTGTTTGTGTCTAGGGGCGGCGACTGGGAGCCGCCTCTGGGTGATCATTTGGGCGAGCTGACGAAATAAATAGACGATGGGGATTTTATTACAGAGTTTTGCGCTAGCGGCCCCTAAATCGCACGGTTTCCAGGCGTCCAAAGGGAAAGTGTGTATGAAAGCTAAGGGGATAACGCTGAATGCTAAAAATTCCCAAGCCATCCGCCTGGAAACCCTGATTGGTCTGGTTGACAGTTATGTGACGTCGCATGATAGTACCAAATACATCCTGGCTCACACAGAAAACATTGTGAGGGATAAAAGACTCTCACGTTGCACAACAAATCAGTCGTTAAAAGGTTTAAGGTGGTGTATAATAAACGCAGACTTTTGCCCGATTTCACCACGCTTCCTATGGCTACTGATCAGATGATGATGATGCACAGAGGGTCGATGGATGTTTCCGATTTTGATTTCAGACTACAACATCCATTTAGTTGTGTTATAAGCGGACCGTCCAATTCTGGAAAGTCTTATTTTGTGAAACTTTTGTTGGAAAAAGGTTTGAATTTAATTTCCAAGAAAATTGAAAACATTGTTTGGTTGTATGATTGTTGGCAGCCTTTGTACGATGATGTGCTTAAATTGTACGACATTAAATTTGTGCAAGGAATACCAGAGAGTCTGAATGATGATGATTTGCTACCCGTCACTAAACCAAATCTTCTCATCGTGGATGATTTGATGCAGCAAGCCAGCGCAAATTGAGCTTCAAAGGGTGTTTACGCAGTACGTCCATCACCGCAATCTTAGCGCTATTTATATAGTGCAAAATTTATTTGTACAGGGTAAATCCAGCGAACCATCAGCTTAAACGCCAATTATATGATTCTGTTTAAAAATCCTCGGACGTCAATCAAGTAGCGATGCTAGGGCGCCAAATGTACCCGGAAACACAAAATACTTTATGGAGTGTTACCACGATGCGGTCAACCAACCTTTCGGCTACATAATGATAGACTATAAAGCAAAACTCCCGAGCAGTACCGTCTCAGAACAGGATTGCTTTCCGACCGTCAAGTGGTTTATATCCCGAAAAAAGAAGAACGTGATCAAATCACCATGTCCGCCAGACTTTGTAAACATCTGCCGGTGTTAAAACTGCTACATAAAGCATCTCCTAAACAACAGCGTCTTATTTTACAATCGGCGTCCGGCGAATTCATTTTATCGCTGTGTGAAGTGGCGCTTAACATCCTCTACGGGACTATTCCGGTCAATCCGCAACAGTACCGAAAACTGAAAAGAGAAAAGCCGAAATTAAATTTGTAGCCGATAAAAAATCGGCATAGCGGCAAAGAAACGAGTCTTCAACCAGAAGGGTGGATTCCTTTACCGCTCCTGAGCGTCGCCGTGCCCTTTCTTTCGAGCTTGATAGCAAACAGATAGGATGGAGTACGCCGAGAAGATGTATTTAGTCCCGCAGCATCAACTGGATAAGGCGAGAACTGAAAATGTTCGCGAGACTATTCAACAGAGCGTGGAAAACGATTTGGACGCCGCCATGAGAAATATTTTACTCCGCACTGATTTGAACCCGTGCGAAAAAGCAAACTTTACACAAATACCCTGAGCAGGTTTTTGACCATCGTTAAACAAGGCGATCGCGAGCGGTGTTTTAACGCAGTCGATACCGACCCCACTCATAAAGATGAAGTACCGACCGTGGCTAGCGTCGAAGGCAGCGGTGCTGAGGAGCATGTGGTGGATGAAGTTCTGAAGAATGTACCTTCGAGAAGTGTGAAAAACAGCAGATACATATTAGACAAGATGTCTAAAGCTAAAGGACTAAGCGCGTGGAACGAATCGGGGGAGTTTGTGTTCAGGGGTAAAGCCATACAAGGCTCACACATGGTCGATTTGTTAAAAATGTCACGGCCCCGCAAAAGGTTCGTGATAACCGGAGACCTGTAGGATGGTCAGAGTTTCTACGTGCCTTTGCCGAATTAAACATCCCTTTTTCTACAGTGCCGAATCAACAGGTCAGGAGCACAATTAAATCTCTAAAGAGTAAACCCGACACCCCGCCCCGTGTCAGACCTTCTAAAAGAGCACGAAGACATTCACGCTCTGTGTTTCCAGAGTCCGAAGACTCTGTGTTTAAATCCCCGACTATCGATCCAAGACAATGGTTGGAATTTTAACGAATCCTTTCATGTGTGTGTGTGTGTGTGTGTGTGTGTGTGTGTGTGTGTGTGTGTGTGTGTGTGTGTGTGTGTGTGTGTGTGTGCATTAATATGTATCTTATGATTAAATAAAAAGATGATTAAAAATATAATGGTTTTAAGATTTTTTTATTTATATGTCAGACATGTCTGCACACAGTGAACGCAGGAAAATATTTTATCATTACAAACATACGGTCTTAATCTCTTCACAAATAGGGACACCATTTTATCATTTTAATATAATCATCGGTGTATAGTTTCATCACATGGTTATAGTCGTATCCTCTGGCTAAATGATATAGAAAAACACAGTGCTGACCGCAGGTATCCGATGAATAATCCTGGACTCGTCCTGTCGGAATATAATACGTCGGCGTCGTTGGCTGCTAGAAAGTTATTGATGGTGGTTGGAAAGCGATGGCTGTTGGGCGGATTGCCGAAGCTGTCGAAAAAACACGTGGGCCCGTCTTGGGTTAAATAAACGGCGATCCAGTGCTCACCTGGTAGCCTAGCAGGGTGAGTGTTAATGATACAGGCCGACGGTAAGATCCTCATGGGTTTTTTGGGTAGTTGATCGCTCGGTAGAACGCCGAGAAAATGAGTCCTGCATGTAATTTTATCCATGATGGCGGTGAGTTGCAGTGTGTTCATCTCAATAGTAGTCTATCAGTACCTGGCGGCGGTTAGACAATTCAATGATGCTGTCAAATACGTAAACAATTAAATTAATGGTATTCGGCAGTGGTTTTCTGAAACGCCCGACTCTGATATTCCCGGACTTGATGGGAAATGTGCTGACCGCACTCTTCGTCCGGCGTGAGGTTAAATGCGTAAAGTGTGTATCCGTTCAGGAAATCATTCCTGCCAATACAGAGCGGTTGGTCTTTAAGGTGTCTCCGGTCGTCATCACCAACTGATAATATTCTCGCACTGCCGAACCAGCTTCGAAATTAGGTTGTAGAGGCTTGGAGGGATATTGTTGACCGTCGACGTAGACGGCTAAGAATTCCAGATCGTAATGTTTGAACGCGAATGGATTTTTTGTGTAGGAACCGGTGAATGCATCGTTGTCGACCATAGCAATGACGACAGACTTTGGTAGCGTTCTAAAAACAGATTTTCCTGATTGGAAACACGAGAGCCGGTATGGAGAACGATTTTAGACTGACCCTATCGACAGGGTACTTGGCCGTTGTCGAGAGTAACGTCTGAGCGTGAGCCAGTCTCACCGGTGGTGATACAGTAACTTTCTTGACAAATAGGGATGCGGACACTATATTTAATTTGTAAGCCACATCCGGCCCTCATCAGACAGAATTCATCTTTTGCTTGAATAAGTCGTATCTTGATATCAACCCCGTTTATCATAAGTTTCTCTTGGAAGAATATATCGCTGTGTATGGGGGCAAGTAGTTCCACCTCCTTGCTTTCGCTGGTGTAACCCGATCTCTTCGACAACCCTGCGTTATGGCCTGCGGGTCTTGAACATCCATGTGACCCCGTGTCTTTATGGAACAATCCAGCGCTGAAGACAGATTCCAACGTATCTTTACCGTAGTTGATCAGACTCTCGATGATACAGCGATAAGGGTAAGTGCTCGAACTCTGAGAAATCAGACGATCGCCGAGGGTCACGCCGACTTGTGAAAATATAGTGGCTCCGGGTAGTTGATTAGACCCACCTTCGCAGGGTGTGCAATCTCTTCCCGTTAGGTCTCGTGATTTTCACCCGTAGATAGATCATCGTGTTATTGAGATCCACATAATCATCGCCGCCTGCGATAAAAAATTCCAATGGTGCAGAGCCCGATATGGCCGATAATGGGGCTACTTCTAAATAGCCGTTTTTCTCAATAACGGTCTGTGTCAGCGGGACCGAAAATAAGTCCAGCTCGGACTTGATGCATTCTCCGATGCAGTAGCGCCATGTTAGAATATGGATTTTGTGGCTCTCTTGATCGACACGTTTCGACTGACAGACCTCTTACGCTTTCTGCGTACGAGTGAGCGCTTGTTTGATCCGCGCACTGTTTTCTTCTTCTTCTTCTTCGGCGCAGCCCGTTGACCACGCCTCCTCACACCCGGCGGTTTAGACATTCTCTTACGTGCCATGACCATCAGACCGGACCCGTCTTGAGCTTTATCGCTATGCGAGCGTCAAAACGCTTTGAGACGACGTC
The DNA here is from genome assembly GCA_027564155.1 of Gymnocypris eckloni scoliostomus. NCBI lineage: Eukaryota > Metazoa > Chordata > Actinopteri > Cypriniformes > Cyprinidae > Gymnocypris > Gymnocypris eckloni. Next base: position 1,577,884 of record CM050432.1, read on the forward strand.
CGGATACTATATTTTAGCTGCCGATTTTAGGTGTGGTTTCGCCAAGCTAAATCCTCTTTTAACAACGGATGCGGCCATCCTGAACAGCCCTCTGAATAGACCTCCTAACCCCGCACCGCATACATAACTCCCGATCCCGAATAACCCGGTAAACCGCAGCCGCCTGATTTTGGTAATAGCTCACATAGTCCGCGGTATTGGGCTCTCCTCTATAATAAACCATTTTTAAAGAATAGAAATATTTTTGGTTTAAAGTGTAGTTTTACGATGACTTTCCCATAAGAAAATGGTACTTTGTGGTTTTGATCGTCCTTTCAACTCTATGACGATGCTGGTGATGTGATCCTTGCTGATCGATGCGTAATGGGGGTTGTCGTATCTAGCAATGACCGCGTCGTTGCCTTTACCCGTTATATGTACGCATCTCAAAAGGGGAACGTAAGAATCTCCGACCGCTTGGTATTGGATGATGTCGGTGTAAACATACATTGTGTAGAACCCTGCGTTGATATCGCATTGATGAGGAGCGTACATGATGACGTTTGCGGTAAAATCGGGTTCTTTATGATAGTTTAAACCTCCGAGAGGTTTTAGCGTCATTCCTAAAATAGTGGCGAGTCTTCCCCGGAAACTCATTGAAATGTTGGGTTTCGCGGTCAGATACACCTTGTTTTTAATTCATGATTCAATACGGCCGCTGGTGCGATGAGTTGATTTATAGCCCGGAGGATCGCACGAATGTTTGCGTAGTACCCTCCGCTTATGTATAATTTTGTAATTATAGAAAAACCAATATTTGAGGGATTGCTATCCGGGGGTTCCGGAGCCGTATGTAGGATGAAATGCCCATCTTCGTCATTAAAGTTGTACCAACTTCTAGGATATTCGATTTCGGCGAGTCCGACTTCCCATTGTCCTTTCAAGTTTATAGCTTTAGCCAACCTGGTTGTATAGCTGGATATACGATTTTCAGGATAAACCGACGACGACGCATTGCACGGCAACGTGACGTAGAACCCGTGATCCTCCATGACGGTCCTTCGCTCGTATGGTCTCATCCGTTAACGACGGTGCGTTTTAAGGAGATTGCAAGTCCAGCAGAGTTTTTTTATCTATATAACTATTAAATTTTGAAGGCCATCCTAGCCATTTCACTAAAACAAGCGTAGATTTCCCTTGTTTTTTCTGACCTAAAATCTTTTCCACCTTAAAAGATTTGTTTTTACTCACAATTATTTTTTGCAGCTCTTCTTCATAAAAAACCCCCTCGATGACATCGCCATCATAATCCTTGAGTCTGTAGACCGGGGGTTGACGTGGAATACACGAAGATACGGTAAAAATTCTTCCGTGTAGTTCTGCTCATAACCTTTGGCTTAACGGGCCTCTCACTTTAGAAATCCTGACGACGTCGCCACGACTTTGAAATTAAATACGGTCTTCTTCTGCTTCTTTATATCGCCGTACAAGTTTTGAAACACTTGACCCTCATTTACTTTGTCGACGTCACGGGTCTCATTCTGATACTTCGGTGATAACTGGTGTTGTACCCTTGAATAATGTCTTGTAAAACATCTATGTATCGGCGGAATTTGTAGCCGTTAAAAATCTCCACATGCGGCTTTTTAATGTTCTATTAAATCGCTCCACGACACTGGCTTTCAAATCCGTAGCGGTAGCGAAGTGGTTAATGTCGTGCTTTTTCATCACATCTTGAAAATGTTTGTTAAAAAATTCCTTTCCCTGATCCGTCTGCAATTTCTGAGGCACACGACCCTCTTTGAGTATAGACTGGAACGCTTTAGTAACCTCAATGCCGCTCTTATTCTTCAAAACTCGAACCCATGAGAACTTGCTAAATACATCTATGCATGTCAGTAGGTATTTATGACCGTCATTATCCTTGGCGTAGCACTCATGTCGACAAGATCGGCCTGGAACTGTGTATCGATCCCGCATACAACCACTCTATTTCGTTTGTATTTTATAGGTGCTGTTTTGTGTAATGTGTAAGCATCCTCACCAGCCAACCATTCTGAAACCTCTTTATCGCTTAGACGGACGCCGCTATCTTTTAAGACGGCGTCTTTTAATCGTTTTTTACCCCCTAGAGAGCCGGGGTTGACGGTATAATAAGCCTTTTTCATGAGCTCCGACATGCTGTCGTTTCAACCGATGCAAAAGAATAACGCAGACAAGTAGTTTGAATCAATCTTTTATTAAAAACGTTACAGGATGCATGCAAAATCTAAGTAAATGGTATTAATACAATCTAAGTAAAATGATACACGTAAAGTAAAAATGGATATAATACAACACACTAACTAAGAATGGTTAGTAAAAAAGAATAATGTAGCAAATAGTTAGTAATAATGACATCAATGATAGTCTAACCAGAACAGAAAGTCGCGGCAGGCCATCATGTTTTTGTCTAGGATGTAATCAACATACATTACGACAATTTTGTCAACGGTCTCATGAATATCGGCATGTTTTGAATTTCATCATCATCGCTTTCATTCAAGATCAACTCAGTACATACATCCGCCACATAGGTAGAAGTACACAACACATCGGTGATTTCGATCGTACATTGTGATTCAATCATCATATCTAGAACCTCTTTTATCATTACATCAGGGGTCGGTACCATCAACACATTTATCCGTCAAATCGTCCCATGAATTAGCCAGTCCTCTTATTAACACCATATTTTTCTTGAGATTTGCCTCACGCGTAGTGTTGTGGCCAACTGGAATATCGGGGTGGGCTGCGTCCGCAATAATCTTATACAGCAGCTCAGTCAACTGCCGTCTGTAATGCTCTTTAAACATGAATTCCATACAGCTCCTTAGGCTAGAGGCTACACCCATGCTGGAGCTGACTTGGTCACCGCCATTCACAATTGAAAGACCTTGCCAGAGATCAACGACGTCGTAGACTATTTCCTTGCAGGGTTTGTCCAGAAGTTTCAGCCTGATTTCTTCTAGCTTGGCAACTATGAATGGTTCGTCTTTAATTCGTGCAGAATAGTCCCGACTGTCCCTTGGATACGATGGGGTGAGATTTTAACCCACAGCGGTTTAGGAGAATACCGATGATGGAATGAAAAAGGGCTTAAACAGCTTGCCTGACAGCTCGTCAAAGTGTGTGTCAGTAGAAGTTGGGAGGGTCAAACAGACAGGAATGTTGCAGCTGGCTAGGATGGTCAATCGCACACCCTCGCAGTCTTCCTTCAGCTTATCGCCGATGAGATGTTCCAGCAGCACCACGGTCGCTGCTTTTATGATTTTGAACTGACGCCGCTGAAACATCCGCCTGTAGCGCCGAGACCGGCTTTAGTGGCGAGACCGGCTTTAGCGATGGGAAGGTAAGTCAGGTTGTGTGATCCGAGGTCTGAGCCCAATTTATCCAGCCAGTCTTTGGAGGGGTTGACGATGTTAGCCGGACCCCAGTCGTTTTGGAGGTCCGATTCCCAATCTTTGTGGAGGTCCGATGGTCCAAGGGGGAAAGTCAGGCAATGGTCGCTTGCGTTGTCGTCAGGAGGGTCGAGAATGCTGCCGAAGGAGATGCCGCAGCTACACACATGAGCGGGTAATGAAGCGCCGTCAGCCATGGTTTATAAATGCTGCTTGAGAGGGTCTGGTCACTGACTTTATTGCAAATGTAGTAAAGGGGCGGGGACGTCGTAGCACTGCAGCCATGGTTTATAAACGACGCCTGGGAGGGTCTGACCGGCGAGCTTCCGGATGTCCGTAGTAAATGGGGGCGGAATAGCGTGTACTGCTGCGCACGCATCTCTCAGGGTGGAACAGCTGCACTTTAATTTTGTTGTAGCCGTCCATGCAGCTCGCACCATTTGAACATCTTGTTTATTATTGAAAAATACCGCCAGCAGATCCAGATCGCGCCACTTGAACAAAAATTGCATTTCATACAGATCGTTATGCTCGTTAGGCAGGACGACCCTGACCGATTTTTGTTGAGCTTTGTCTTGTCTTTACAGCAGAATATGTAGACAGAATCATCTGGGTTCTTTTAGCGTGGTCACCTACCACGCGGTACCGACATTCGGGTCTACCCGTCCCACTCTGAAATGTACAAAGGCTCTTCGCCGCTGTTCAGATCCTTCCAGACAAATTTGTAAAATAATGACCAGTCTTTTCAGGAAATACAACACACGCGTCTTCCCGGGCTGAAACTCGCGCCTGCGTTGTCGGTGGTGTAGAGTATAACAACTCGAGTTGATTTATGAAATTTGTACCCGAATACACGGTTACTGCTCATCATAAATTCACCTTTAGTCCATTCCGAAAGTTCATGGAGAAAGTTTGTCAAACGGACGTGACCGAAAGGTTTTCTCGGTGCCATAGTCAGACTGGCCATCAGACTGTCCGTCGTTCTGCTGCTCACCCCGCCTCTGGGGATTTAGGGGCGATAAACAGTCCATGCTCATGTAGCTCATGTTTTCTCTTTCTGATTGATGTAGAACACACTGACCCATCAACGGATGGGAGGGAATTTCCTGATAACAGCGTTTCAAAAGACAAAACCTTCTGTCATTTATTATACAGCCTTCAAAAACAAAAACCACCTGTCAAAACATCAAAACCATCAAAACCTGCTGTCAAAACCTGCTGTCAAAACATCAAAACCATCAAAACCACCTGTCAAAATCATCAAAACCTGCTGTCAAAACATCAAAACCATCAAAACCACCTGTCAAAATCATCAAAACCTACTGTCAATAACATCAAAACCATCAAAACCACCTGTCAAAACATCAAAACCTACTGTCAATAACATGATTTATAATACCGGAAGTCCCGCCTTATACAGGAAGTACCGCCTATACAGGAAGTCCCGCCTATACAGGAAGTCCCGCCTACACAGGAAGTCCCGCCGGAAGTCCCGCCTACACCGAAGTCCCGCCTACACCGGAAGTCCCGCCTACACCGAAGTCCCGCCTACACGGAAGTCCCGCCTACACCGGAAGTCCCGCCCCTATACCGAAGCCCCACCTGTCAATCAATCATTTTGACAGGTGGTGTATGGTAATAACTACTAAGCA